>JAZGTH010000021.1:5697500-6210000 GCA_036877525.1 Chromobotia macracanthus | reverse complement strand
TCCTGATGGCCTCTGAGGTGGCGGGGCCCCCTGCTGGTGCTCGGGTGCAGTATCGCTGCCCTCCAGGGAAGGCAGTAGGTTGTATAGTTACCTCCTGATGGGGCAAAATCACTACCCTGAAACCACACAACCTACTACCTCATCCTGTACGAACATCAGGAGTGACCGAAATCATCAACCAATCAGGCCAGCAAATCAACCAATCATTACACCATCAGAGCAACCCAATCAACCAATCAGCCAGTCAATCAATCACCCAGTCAGACAACCAACTGATAAATCAATTAATCAATCAACCAAATAAATCAACCAACTAAATCTATCAATCAAGTTTGAGAATCAATGAATCCAGACACATTTTAGACATAAAATGTCATTAAGTTTTAATGAGAAATATAATTGTCAATATTTCAGTGATTGTTGTGGTCCGTTCTAGTGACTCCTGTCATGTGGTGCTCACAAGTTTCAGGTCCGACTGTCCGCAGACTTTATGAAGATGATGATGATGATATTACAGCCTCTTCAGGAAAGACAGTAAGTTGTATAGTTATCTAACAGGAAGTGTGTCACTCCACAACTATACAACCTACTACCTCACCCCAAAGGACCATATGATACTCAGGCAACAGTCTTGGGTGAGAGCTCGCCCCAAATGACCATCTGCTCACTTTAGCCCACACTGAAAATATACTGACCAGAACAGTGACATGTTAAACCATAATAAAATAAGAAAAAAAAAAAAATTTGATAAAAATATTTAATTTGATAGTAAATGTCACTTTATTGGTTGCATTAAGACTAAAGGTGTTTCTGATTATGTCTCAATGACATGAAACGTGATAGAAGGGTATGCTTTGTGGACATGAACAGAATTTACCTTATTATAAAACATCCTGCTCTTTTTGAGCATGATTCACCAGCGCATGTTTTTCTAAAGCAAAAAGAAAACATCTTAATGTTTCACTGATCCCTTTGACTGATGATTCCTCCAACCAACCATCATCTAAAAACACGTTTCACCAGTCATCAGTTTTTTATCACTGAAATTAAGTCCTGCCTACACTTTATTCTCAATAAATGATTGGTTCCATCTTTGTCTTCACATGAAGATACAGCTTCACAACACTCATAAAACAGGATCCATGTCATTGTGTGCTGATTTTAGTCAGTAATGGCTCAAATTCGGGTTTATGAAAAGCAAAAGTATTATGGTTTCCTCTGGAATGATTTATATATGGGTCAGTGACAAACAGGGATTTTGGAACTGCAACCTTTGCAACCTCACTGTGACATCATTTCCTGTTTCATGGTTTTCCTGTTACACTAAAACAAATGTCTTCCTGCATAATCGTTACACCTCCTGGACAGTGATTTGGCAGACAAAATAATTACAAAAATTGTAAAAATTACTTCACTGCTTATTTTTTAATTAAAATCTGGCAGACTTTTTGTACCATCTCAAGACAGCTACTGCAGCTTGACAAATGTTTTCTACATAATCCCAACAAAAAGAATTTTACTCCATAAACTGAAAACATATTCATTATAGGACAGGTGTATCAACTTACTGTCTGTCTGTATGAATTTAAATGTATTTTGAATCTGGACATAAACACAGCCACATTATTCACCCAAATAACATAAGTGTACTGTAGCACTATCACCATAAAAGCAGCCGCAGGCTTTGACATTTTAAGCGAGCACTGAATCATCTCCTGGCAGACCTCGGGTGCAGTCAGCGATCTCTCTAATGCAGCTACCCAACACACCCCACTATTAGCATTGCTGCACGTCCATGCGACGGCCCCCAGGGGCCCCAGGTGCAGACGGGAGAAATCCAGACAGCTGAGTACGCTCGGCAGATAAATAGGGCAGTAGAGAATCTGCTGGAGCGCAGGTTAGCAGAGCAGAGCCCTAACACTGCTATTTTTATATGCCAACTGCTTCTGTTCCAGATGTGTGTGTGTGTGTATGGGGAGGCTTGTGTCTAGAGTTGGGGGAGGGTTGACACTCTGTGATCTGTCGAGCCGAGAGCGTGAGTTACAGTACAGCATGAGGAGAAACTGCAACTACAACATAAATGTGAAGGAGGCAAAGCAGTTAACAAGGACAAACATGCTAATATGCAATGCAAACGTGCAGGCATAAAATAAACTAACTTGCATACACAATAAAGAAATGCGAATGCAGAAATAGAGGCAGACAAATGCATTAAAAAAACATTACATACAGGACATACATGTAAACATTACGTTGAACAGAGGAGTGACTAGGCCGACCTCTCAGATGTGCAGTCAACACTACTGAGCACACGCAATGCAGGACGAAACATGCTTCTTATTTCTTGTCCTCAGAGGTTGTTTTTGAAAGACTGGCACAAATCCCCACAATTTGATAAAGCTGTCTGAATGTTTTAAAGCTGCATGTCACATCAGAATGTCCACTAACCACAAGCATGAAAAGTGACAATAAAAATCTGTTAAACTATCATCTCTGACATGATACTTGTGACTGAAAAATGTCTGAATTCTTTTCACATACCTAATTTTTGATTGCAGCCTCCATTTCCTCTCATTTTATTATCAGTCTGCAGTCTAAGAGAAACAACTGAGATAAAGAGGTCACATTTTATGTAAACATCACATGTTAGGGGGTGGGGGGCTTTACAAAACCTGTCACACAAAAACGCATGACCAGACAATGAGCATCATTATAAGGAATGTCATGAAGCAGATTCACAGGATCAGAAGCTATTTCTGCATTTTCCAACACTCCAAAGCCCAACACAAGACAATGAGCCTGTGGGAAGATTTTCAGCAGACTGGCTTTGAGTTTGATCGCAGACTTCAAAGAGCCAAGGAATGTGGAGCAATGATCAATCAATGACAGCCGGATCGGGTTCAAGTACAGTCACCCGTCGCAACCTGAAGGAACAATGGCCAGGAATTTGGCCACTTACTCTAATTTCCTCGCCAGCGTGTCTTTCATGCAATTGTTTCCATATTATTTGTTTATAATTTCCCAGACGTTCAGCATATATGACTTGTCATAACCTTTAAGACAATGGCCAGCAGAGGCTCTCTGCCAAAGGGGGCCCACGGCATCCGTACGTAAGCTAGCAATCTTTGTGCTATAAGTCGGTGTTCCAGCAAGCTGAACTTAAACAATTTTCATCACAGACCTTCAAACTAGACCTGTTATCATCAGAGTTTCCTTAATTCCTTGTAACTGATACAATGTGAAAAGGTGATATTGTGACAGGCCAGAAAAGACTTATGAGCAGAACTCTGGTCAAAGCACACTGAGTTTAACCTCCTGCATTCAAGAAGCCCAACAGCTGCATCCTGTTCGGAAAGCTGAATAATAACCTTTGCCAACAGCACCTGACAACTAAACTCACTGTTTCACAGTCTGTGCACTGTACTGTTCACCCAGCCAAAAACCTTCCCAAGATCCTGACAATTACCACATTACAGGAAAAGAAAAACCTTTTGTTCACTTGATTTTGTTCCAATTTTATCACACATAAACATTCAGTATTTTTAGGTCAGAAACATTTTTTGGACGTGTTTAAATGTATCTAATATCCTGCTTAAAACAAGAATAAAGCTCTTTGCCAACAAGGTAGGAAAAATGAATGCAATTCATATCATTTCTGAAAACAAGACTTATTTTATGTAATATTGCATCTTGTGTAAACTTATATTGTTTTAAAGACAGTATTTCATGGAGCTAAGCAGGCAGGGCATATCAACCAGGTTTTGTGATACACAGAGGCTTTATACTGATGGCAATGACTCATTAGCTCAGACACCCTCTGTTGCCGTGTACCCCGCTTGTGCCCCGTCATGGGCAGACAGAAATGCATCTGTTGCTATGCTAATAATAGAACTCTACGAACATAACTCAGCCCTCTCCCAGCCTCCGGCGCGAGAGCAGACAACCCTCAACCTTAAACTGCAAGTTAGCAAACGCAAATTCTGAGGCTAATACCACTCTGCACCCCTCCAACTGGCTCATGTGCAAATTAGGGAAAACGCTAAAGACCTTCTCATTGCTAGATGAGTTAAAAGATAGCCTTATACCTTAAACTGCCATCTCATCGTTTTACTAACTCTAACTAAATCAGTGGTTTTACCAGTGGTACTTACTACTTACTACAAGTAGATGAGTTAAACCATTTCTCTAACTCAGCCATAGAGGATGGCGCTAGCTACACCAAAGTCATGGGTTCAATTCCCACTGCACATACCAATAAAATGTAAAGCTTTAATGGACTGTTAGTCACTTTTGAATTAATTTTTGTAGTAATTTGTCGTCGGAACAGACCTGAGACGCATTTCACCTTCAAAGTCTGCTTCCGCAGTTTTTCCTTACATATGTGAGCGCGTCCCACTGCGAGAGATCCCATGCCATGCCAACAGGCCATCTGCTCAGTGGAAATACGCAGACACAGGTCTGTGGGAGAGGAACTCAGCACCAGGCCCTTATGATCACACGGAGAAGATCTGGAAATCTGTGTGTGGTGGGTACACTTACGCAATATAGTTCAGCATTAATTTTTCCCAAGCAATATGGATGGTGTTTCATGCCAAACTAGTTCAGGGAAGCAGCTCTGACTAAGAATAAACACGCAGTAAAAATAAGCAAGTTTATCTGTGGTGTGTTTTAAATGTTTGATTGTATTTGGCTAAAATGACTTAGGCTTCCGACTTTTAAAATATTAAAATCAAATATTAAATATTTAAATATTAAATATCAACTTTACTCAATAACAATGATTCATCTGCTCAGATATTTCAGAACAAATATGGAAATATCAAAAAGACTGAAACACATATATTTATGGCTTTTGAAATGGTCGTCACTCACATGCCCTCAGTCAAGGCAGTACTGGACTCACTAGAAACAGCAAAGAGCACTAAAGCTGCAGGTGCGAGTGTTTTCCCTGGGAATCAAACCAATGACCTCAGAGGGGTAAGTGCCAGGCTCTACCAAACACTACAGAAACACATTTCCTCTCTGTTCACCTGAATAGCTCTTGGAACTGCCACAGAGGGTTTTCAGACAGAAATAATGAGTCCGCCATATTTTTGGGACGGTTGTTGGCAGTGGAGGGGTGAGAACAGACATGTACTGAGCAACAACAATGATACAAGACAAATTTATTAATGAACCAATAAAATTTTCTCTGATTCTCTGTTTCTGTCTCAGATAAGCGCTCAAACAGAGCTTCAAAGGCCTGCATTATTTCCCTGCATTAAAGGCAGTGTAGGCAATTTTGGAGAAGCTGGCAATAGCAAGTTAGCTTTGAAAGCATACGATCTTACATTCCTCCCTTCAGAGCTCTCTCCAAAGCCACGCCTCCTCCAAAACATATGAACATAAAATTGAGCACATAAAATTGTCTGCGCAAGCAGGGTATGCAGAGGTGTGCAAATACATAGTTTGATAGACAAGAAGGACATTCTATCACTGCATTCGGTCTTAACTGGATGAACATTTCATGATCAGATTTAGACCACTCCACTTAGTGATTGCTATCAGGATGTGAAGAGACTTTCAACCAGCATAAAAACTGCTTCTGAAACAAAATTGTCTACCCTGCCTTTAACAACAAGATATTTACCTTTCCTGTTTGCAAATGGCATGTAAATACATATAAATATTTTAAGTTGAATGAAGTTCATAGAATGAAGTTATTACCAAAGAGTGTGTGTACAGGACTGGATTAATCACTCAGAAGAGTGATGATGAAATTAGCTGCAGTTAGTATGTGGACTGGGTGACTGTAGAATACAAAGTAGAATTTAGACAAAGCCAACTGGAATTAAACAATTTTTTTCTGACTCTATCTTTTCCTGTTATCCAAGTGTCCTCATACTTTCTCCCCCCACAAGAGCGCAAAAACAGAACTAATAAAAAACAAATAAAACCCTGAATCTCTTTGTCTACACAGAGGAGCAAAGACATCCACCAAAAAAATAACACGGGCGCTCTGATAGCACCCACGCCCTCGACGCATTACAGATAACAGTAACTTCTGCGCAGGCAGGTCGAGAACAAAAATGACATATGGCCCGTCCATCATCCTTATTAAATCTGCAAAATATGTCCACAACAGTTGTCCACAAGAAGTACTCATCAGGAATAAACGAGTACACCAATTACTCATGGCCATTTAGTGCTGCTGTAAAACACTATGCTGGTAATTACGCTGCCTCACGAGCATTTTAAATATACATTTCGACATCTGCTTTGTGCTCAAAGGACTTGGGTTGGCCCTGCTCCAGTGTTAGGTAACGGTTCGTCAGTATCAGCACTGGACTCCAGGGGGAGCCACTATCCGTTAAGGAAGCATGGAAATGTTTGTGACCAAGGTCGAATGCAGTAGGAGTAATCTGACCACACATTTGTATATTTTCTTACAATGTAAAAACCAGTATTAAAATTGGTCCTTCCTTCCTAGATCCAATAAACAAACAAGACAATCAACAACATTAATACATTTCAGTGTACAACCACTGAAAAGAAATTTGAACTTGAACCTCATCTCAGTTCAGAGGTGAAAGGTCAAGTTCACTTGCTGTTTGTCTTTAAAACATAAACAAATTGCTGTACATTATCTAATCAATACATGACCACATGTTTGTTAAAAACATGAGAGAAAACTGTTTATTCTTATTAACAAGTGAATTGAAATAAAGAATACATATTCTTCCTCACCTGTTTAGGGCTGCCTAAAAAAGGGCACCTGTTCAGTCCATCTGAACACTCACTTCAACCTAAGGAAAAATATGTGAAAAAATTATTCATTCTTTTATAAAAAAAACCCTACTTTTAATAATCCACTTCATGTGCCTGAAAAATGTCAAATCATTGATTTTTCTCATAATAATAATGATGATGTTCTATAAGCATTAAAAACGAAGTGCAGACATTCATCCATATAGGTACCTGATCATTACACAGCAGATATTAAAGTTGTGAATTATTGATCAAAGATCATCATAATATGAATTAGTGATTATTAATTGGCTGATTTTTAACAGTACAGGAAACATCAAACAGTTTTATAAGACAGTAGGGATAAAAACAATTTTAAAAACATGTCAAGAGACATTTTAATATAACATAATGGATATAACAATAGTTGGAAAAATGCCAACATGTATTGTTTTTAAAAATCCATTTCTCATGAAAGCCTTTAATGAGCAATAATGAACAAACAAACAAGCAACAACTATAAAATGTCATATCATATAAAGCAATAAAGAAAATATAAAGATAAATCAATACATACCCCAAAGACTTGTAATTTTCATAATTTTCAATATAAGCATGCTTATAGAAAATAATTTATTGACTAAATACCTAAGACTAAGAATTTTCTAAGAACACACAAATGAGTTCATACAAATAAAGAGTTCATACAAATACAGATAAGATAATTACATTATTTTGAAGCACAAGAAACCATCATTCTTTAAGCATGTAAAAAAAAAACTATGGTATGGCCCTTTTTACTTGCTGCTTAGATGTTTCCAGTCCTCCGGCTAAAAGTTTAAGTATTTTCAAATATTTTAACGTCAAATAATATGTAATATTTCTGTGGCCTACTAGGATAACAATACTTACATATTTTATATATAACTTACATATTTGATTCATAAAAATACTTGAAAATGTTCAACGGTCATTTATTTACACAATGTTGCACGAGAGCTTGAGAATTACAAAGAAATACATCCACAGATTTTGGAAAACATAATTCTGGGACTTTTTAAATGTGTAATTATGAACCTACTTAAAAATAATTAAAAATAAGTGACGTATGACTCACGAATATGGGGGCACACACTCTTTCTGCCCACAATTTCTCTACACAACACCTGAACTAAGCAAAACTAAAGAAAGACGTGTAAAATCATCCTGATACTAACAACAGAACAGAACAACAAAATTTACAATGGATTAGCAGATGGTAAATTAACCAATGAATATGTCAGCTAACACACACATCAAGTCAAATGAGGGTTTGTTTTAATAAAAGGAAAAAGAACTCAGTTATACAAGACTAATGTCCTGAATGTGTCCTGAAACTGTGCTGGATATTCAAAATGTAAGAATGTTCTATGTGAATTTGTGTGTTTTATGTGTGAATATTATGTTTTATTTTTGTATTGTTTTTAATATTATGTTTTATTATGTTTTACTGCCAATGTCACATGTAAACATCAATAACACAGAAAATTCCTAAAAATGTAATTTGATTAAAATTCTAGATTAGATCAACAAAGCAAGCGCACAAAATAGAAATTAGAGAAATATTAAGCATTCTACACTGTCACTGTGATGAAGAGTGGACATGATGAACAGTTTTTGTGACTACAGTTAGTTGGTCACTACACAGAAAAGCAGACAAGCATTGGCTATTTTTGATGCTCCTACAGGTAAAATCACAACAAAAATGTTTCTAAAACAATATCTGTGATTTTGTATAATTATATTTATATGCTAGTTAAATATAAATACATTTATCATTTTTAAATTAAAAACTTTGAGCGCACACACAAACACACTTAGCTTTTTAAATGAGGAAATACCAAAGACCTATACAGCAAATTATATTAAGCAAATTATAAGGATTACAGACTAACCCGAATCTTAACAGAAAACATATTGCATTTTCAGAAATTTAATAAATCAAGCATTATCTGCTTTATGAATCTTTTTCTATATCACAAACCCCCATATATATTTACAATAGGACTATATGAACCATATTTCTGTTTACCAATTTTCACTAAAACACACACACAAATAAATTTGATGATTTTTGCTGACAACAGAATATAGCATCTCTTCATAAAAAGCTCTTAATAAAAAAGTGTGTTTAAGTGTGTTCACAAAATTACCTTTATTTTTTGTAACATAAATTACTTCTTTTTATTATCATGGCAGAATATCATGAAAACTTTCTTCCTGCCATTAAAATGCTATATTTTTTTCCAGATCCTGATTGACTGAATATATCAGTAAAACTCGACTTCACACACTGAATCAAAATGGTGGATTTTCACTTTACACACAGGGGCTCAAACTACTGAGAAATGAGACCCCCACAGTGCACACTGAGTGTGTGTGTGTTCGAAGGTGACAAATCAAAATGCAATTATTTGCAAGTTTACAAAAATTCAGTATAATGCTATTTTTGTGTGTTATATTTGTCTAACAAAATTTTTAATGCTTATATTTTGGGGACAAAATCGTCCACACAAAGGTATATACATTATAATATATATATTAATTTCACTACTGCAGGTGGCTTGTTGCAGGTCAAAAACATTTAGTCTTTCAAAGTTCAAATGTTTTCATGTGTTTTTACACTGATATAGTTTGTTCTTTGTTTTTTGGTATTTTGCCAACCACAGTGAAGTCGCAAACTCAGCAAAACTAACAACTGCAGGTAAAATATCTTTCTCACACACACATACACACACGTTAGGGCACAATCTGGGAATCCAATCAAA
This sequence comes from Chromobotia macracanthus, assembly GCA_036877525.1. Taxonomy (NCBI): domain Eukaryota; kingdom Metazoa; phylum Chordata; class Actinopteri; order Cypriniformes; family Botiidae; genus Chromobotia; species Chromobotia macracanthus. The sequence goes on along the minus strand of JAZGTH010000021.1, from coordinate 6,200,467 downwards.
CAATTCCACACCCACAATTAAAGTCATAACAAGAATATTCGACTTCAAGGCATAAATCTGCCACACATCTATCATAACACAACTGCTCTGTGTCCTGAAAGTATTATTACAACAATCATATTTTCATAAATCTACAATTCATACGTACAATTTAATCTACAACTCTTAAAGATATACGGATTATAATTTACATTTTTTCGAAATTATGAAAAATTACTTAGTAGGGATATTTATATTATAAAATAGGGAATTTGACTTAGAACAACCTTTCACTGCATGTAATGTGTGACTTAGATTTAAGATCCGGGGGGATTTTTTTTAAAGATAACGTCCTGCTCTAGGATAAAGAATGATCATTAGGAATATATACATTTTTATAGGGATTTAAACGTAATATGCAGTTTTAATATGCGTAACAGTTTTACCACAAGACGTGACAAACCATTATTGATTTTGTTTAGAAAAGACAGCTAAAAGAAACGTAAAAAAGATCAATGTAAAAATATGTTAAAATACAAAAGGAACATTTTTTTTATTCATCATCAATGGCCTGCTGGTGATTGACTGTGATTTAGACTAAGTAAAAAGAGTCAGGCCTCTTGACACCGATTTTAATTCAGAAGAAAGAAAATGTTTAGATATTTTTTGTGATATTAACCAGTATCTGCCGAGACAGTGTCTGCTAAGAGAGACTGGCACTTACTAAAGTTTCATAAACCTCTCAGCTATGTTTTAAAGAGTATGAGTAATGCCACCCTTCTAAATATCTGGACTATGAACACGGATTATCCTAGTGTGAAATATAATTTGGGTATATGGAAGAGTAAGATTTGGCCGCAATGCATTACTGCAGCAAAGCAGATCCTTCAAACTGTGTCAATATACACTTTGTCATTTCAAACTGCAAATAAACAAACATTGTCTTGTAGAGTTAGCTGGAGTAATTTTGCGATCAGTGTGTGCTGCAATTCAGAAATGCATGCTATACTCAATATGCAATCTGGGTATCAAAAACTGTAAAATACAATGCTTGAAAGATGTACACACACACACACACACACAGCTGAAGTCAAATGTGACTTACACATCTAAAGTAGTGGCAGTAGACAGAGGCAGTGATTTCCAAAAGCTTCTTCTTCAGATACGTCTTCTTCCTGTAGAGAGAGAGAGAGAGAGAGAGAGAGAGAGAGAGAGAGAGGGAGAGAGAGGGAAGGGCTTTTAGCTCCAGGAGCCCGAGCGTCCCGATCACCCATCCAGCGCACTCCAATTCTACTTCCCCCCTCTGTCAGTGCCTCCCGTTCGGTGAGGAGGCCGATGCAGAGCTCAGAGTCTGCACGCTGGGCCTCTGGAACAAAAGGAGGCCTCTAGGGTGTCTAGGAGGCGTGTGTGAACCCCGTCTGCAGACTGAAGCGGGTCTCTCTGAATGCTGCATGTTAGCAAACACACAATTAGTGTGTCTGCCTGCATGCAAATCGTCTCTCAGTTACCACAGTTCATGCGATTGGCTCTCGGAGGACTAAGGAACATTTAACAAGCTTGAATACCCCCCCACCTACCACAATCTTTGTCTTCTGCCCACCTCCTCCTCTTCCTTCATTATCCTATCCTTCCTTCATTATCCTATTTTTCTACAACCCCTTCTCAGTTTTTGCAGCCTCCGGATTTAAAATGCGATAAGGATTGTGTATTTTTGGAAACTGTTTTACATCTATTACAGTTTTTGCAATAGTTGCATGAACACATGCGAGTTTGAGCAAAGGAAGAATCAACCCCCCCACACACGAGTCTCCAACATGTTCATCGTGCCGTTCTCGCTCCATGTCTTTTGCTGCAACGGCCCATTTTTTTCTCTTTCCCTTTTGTGAGCAACTGGCACCTGTCCCAGACAAGATCTCCAACACGGCAGAACTCCTGTCAGTAAGCATCGAGAAAGGGGCTCCACCGCGGGTCAGTGCTTCCAAAACGTGTTCCTCACAACGGTCCACAGCCAAATCTTCCAGAGCGACGCTTGGCCCTGAAGCTTCACTCGAGCGGGTGGCTGTGGGCTGCAGGTCAAGGTGCTGGAACGCTCCGTTCACCGATTCCTAGAACACGGAATCTAGAAAAAAATCTTCTTGCTTGCAACACAAGGCTAAAAAACACTAAGAAACTGCAGAATTCTGTTTTTCTTCAAAAGCTTGCTAGCATCAAAATCAGGTGCATGAATATTCGCAGTAACGCGCTGGAAAACAGAAACGTGTTGGTGGGTTTGGGGTGAGCTGTGGTACGGCTCTTTCGCGCTCTGTCTCTCTCTCTATGGCTGGGCCTGCTGGTCGGGAGGCCCCGCGGCAGAGAAAGCAGCCCGTTTTTTTCCTCCTTTTTTTCTTCCCTCCCAATCTCTTTCTCTAAACTCGTTTCCAGCAGTCAGTCCGCACCTCACGCAAAGCTTAAAGACAGAGAAGACTGGGAATCTGAGCCTGTGCGGAAAGTGAAAGAGGCAGAGAGAGAGAGAGAGATATGAAACAGGAGACAGAGGAGTGAAACTCCTCATCATACGTCCCACATGGCCCTGCACTTCAGAGAGAGAGAGAGAGAGAGAGAGAGAGAGAGAGAGAGAGAGAGAAATAAAGAGAGTAGTGGGAGGGTGAAAAAATTGCAAGTCCAGAGCGGGAGGAGAAAAAGCAGAAGGAGAGAGAGTGTGACATAGATACTCCTCCCCCAGTGCGCAGACGCAGTGTGTTTTCTCACACACACACACACACACACATATAATAGCAACAGAGAGAGAGAGAGAGAGAGAGAGAGAGATGAGAGTGAGAGTGAGAGAGAAAGAGAGAGCGCAAATGTAGCTGTACATAACTTTATACAATAGTGTAAAATAGTAAAACTGTATATAAGCTGCAGAGACTCATTTCTAGGTCAAATCTTACATTCAGATGCTTTGCTTGCTGTAGTGGAAAAGTGAAAATTATCTCATTAGTTTCTCACCCTTATGTGCTTCCAATCATCTGATGTTACTCTGTGCAACACAAACCTCTCTGCAGAATCTTCATGCTATTTTGTTCCATACAGTCACTGAATCTGTTGAGCTGTGAACAGGAAAAACAACCATAACAGTATGTGCTGGATTAATGCCACTACAGTCTGTTATTGTATGTAAACGTTTAATAATGCGCAACATTTTTAAAACAACAAACTCTGTTTTGCTGTTGCCTTTTTTATAGCTAGCGTTGTAAATATGCTAAATGCACACACAAAATATTTTCACACTTTTTGCATAATTTGTTTACTAATTATAGATTGTTTTAAAATGATGCACTATAATATTATGTTCACAGGTGATATTTACCTTGATATGTCAAGCCTGCAGCTCACCCACACAACTGTCTCCCACACACACCAAAATAAGATACAGTTTAAAAATGACTGAGACTCGCAGTAAAGTTTGACATCATCATTAAATTATCATAATTACATTTTTAGATTTTTGTGATGGAATTTTAAATTTTAGATTATAATTGTGGGACAAGGGAGTAGTAATTACTACTCAAGAGTAAAAAAAATACCAATATATAAAAGGCACTTAAAAAGTAACAACAACACTGTTTAAGAAGAGATGATAAAGTTTTACACACATTTTTTACACAAAGTTTTAATAAAAAAATCAAACTATATAATAAAAAAGTGCCTAAAGTTTAAAAACATGCAAATTAGATCAGAATCATGTCACTGAATTAAAGAACAACTTCAACCTTACAGCCAATGAGAACGGGGTATAACAGTCAGACTCCGCCCCTCTGATATGGCTCTCCTCACGTGCCCTCATCTCTCTCTCTCTCTCCCTCTTTCTTCTCTCTAACTCAAACCCCCATCCCCCACGCGTTCTTCCATTCGTCCTCCCTGTTTGCTTTATTCTCACCCTTGCAGTGACAGAATGTGAGAGAGTGAATAAACATTACAAAAACATATGATGTCGGGTCACACACACACACTAAGCACAGTGTTAAGTCAATGCGGGTTCAGTGGCGTTCAGCTTTTCTCAGTCTCATTTCTTCCCAGTTTTGAGCATTGTGGCGAGTTCATGTGACACTATTGTAATAAATAAAAAAGAAATGAGTGAAAATGTTTTGTTTGCTCTGGCAGTCACTCCAGAGACCCCTGGAGGCTGCAGTTGCTGTACAAACTTTTTTCCCCTCTGACTGCGGCGAGCATGCTCTCTCTCTCTCTCTCTCTCTCTTTCTCACTCCCTCTTTTCCTCCCCGTGGTTTAACTAATGAGAATGCAGAGAGGCAGAGCTTGTGAACTTCACAAATCTGTTCAAAACTCTTGTGGACTACATGAAACTTTATTTTTCTCTGGGGATCTAGGAAAGATGTGGCTTGAGAGACTACAGAAGGTGGGATTACACTTGTAGCTAGTCTCTCCCCGTCTCCTGTCAATGCAGAGCTTGGGGCGATCTAACATGGCCGCCGCTCTAGCAGTCTGATGCAGGAGTGCGCACCCGTTCCCCTCAGCGCTGGCTCGGGTTCGAGAACTGCCTCGTGTCTGTCCTCACACACAAACACACGCTAACACTCGAGGGCCGGCCGCTGCAGTTCAGACACAGAGCATCCTGCCAAGCTGAACCGCATAGTTAACAAACGCGGAGTGAAAACAGAAACGTCGCAGTGATCATGTGGCCTTGTTGGAGAGTATCAACCATACGTTTCCACGGCTGCATCTTCTCCAGCGTTAGGTAGGGACCCCGCAGTTCTTCTGCTACGTCACATCTCGCCACGGTTCCTGACCAATCGGCAGCCCTGTTTCTAGGAGGCAGATAAAAAGTACACACTTATATTCAATTTCCTACTTCAGGACTGACTGAAGACTGAGCTAGCATAGCAGACATCAACAGATTTATCTTTGTTTATTTTGTTGGGATGCCTTTATAAACTCCCAATTGTCATATTGTGTTTGCCGAGTTGCGGAACTACGGAGGTTTTGTAGCGGTGCTTTTGTTGCATGTTGAATGCCGTTATGTTTGTCTGAGGACAAACGTTTGCTCATAGGTTACTGGATAACTATTAACAAGCTGAACTTCAACACTGCCTTGTGTATGTCTCAACACTGCTGCCATCAGCAAAGCGATAATGCGAATCTGTGCGCTAGATAGATGGGAAAAAAATATTGTGATCCTTATTTAATTCACAATGTGTGTGATGCTTTAGAAAGCTTTATCTTGGTCTTGGTGTCGAACAGTTGCAGTCGTGATTATAATTAACGACTGGCAGGGAAAAAGAAAGCCATGCAAATGCTAATAGGAAACTAATGCAAGAAAAGATGCTACATGCGAAAAACATGTAGCTGTCTTGACAGATTGTGACATTGTTCTGTTTGTCTGTTTGGTTATCTGAAGAAATGTCATGGCTGTAGTCGTGAGGTTGTGGTGAATTGTAAACAAGCATTCACACAAACGCTTCATCTCTTTAAGGCCACGCAACACAAAATGGCGACTGCCGCCATCTCGTAGATTTTGAATGTTGATTGGCGAATGTCTTCTTAACAGTTTCTGTAACAAACACAAATAAACCAAATGCAATAAAGTTTCCACTGTGACCTCCATTAGTTAGGCAACATCATTCTGTGTGCTTTTAGCTGAACTGCTTAGTTTTCAAATGCGTCTGACAGCTGATGTTTGGAGCTTTTGCTCAGCACGTTCTTCCCTTCTTTACAAAGAACAGACCTGCAGATGCAGTCGCTGCAAGAAATATGCACCGTTGAAAGAAATGTTTTAGTGTTCTTAGTATTTATTTGCAATTGTTAACCATTGTAATTTAAATGCAATCAATTGGTTTGTCTTAAATAAAATGAATGCATTCTTAATGCACTGTTAATCGTTTTTATGCAATTTCCTTTTGCTAGAAAAGTTAGCCATTTTTGCTAAGTGTCGCCAATCGGTGAACTTCAAACCCATGTTATCAAGTTGCCCCACGGACTTGAACTAGATATTGAAAATTGAACAGTGTGCCAACTTGTACAAAAATTTTGGAGCAGATTTCAAGAGAAACCACACTGATATCCAGAAGTTAGTTTGGCTAGATTAGCGTTGGTGAGTGGGACTCAACGTTGTCTCCCACACACACAGACACACTGTGCTTGCCACAACAGGAAATGCTGGACAAATGAGAGCCAATGAGAAACAGCTAACAACAAGACCTTTGTGTCTCTTTCATGTGCAGAAATACAGATACAAAGAGTTTCAAGGTAATTATGCTTAAAATTAGCCGCACTTTCTGTTGGATCTGCCTTAAATTAAGTATTTTAGAGGCAAAACACTGCCTCTCTAAACATACAAAGCATTAATTTTATCAATGACATTACATTGTGCGCTTCTTTCAAGCAAAATGTTCCTCTTGTTAATAAGCAGACCTCTTCAAACAAACCACACAATTCAGATGAAATGCAATCTGCTACTCTCACACATAATATGAACAAGTGTATTCTTTCCTCTGCTTTTTGCGACTTCACACAAAAAGACGATGGAGGGCGTTTTAGGTGGTCTGACCCTTGACCTCCACACGTGCCTAAAGGACTACTCCATTGACTCCCTGCAGGGTTAGACAAAAAGGTCATGACCCCTGGGTCAAAAGCCTTACCCAAGGGGGTGTTCAAGCTAAATTGAGAGGGTGCGACAGTTGTTTGCTTTGACAAGGTAAAGATTATGCTCACATTAAGTGTTGCCGACAAGTGGGTCAGCCCCTTGGAAATGACCCCTGGGACCCCATACAGCTCCTCTTATTAACTGCTGCTGACCCTTGACCCCTGACATCAACCAAGCGAAATCAGGATCTCACTCTCGCAAACACTGCTAGGCATGTCTTGCGCTCGCACCTGATCTGAACGTCACTGGAAATCATAAATACAAAGGATAGCATCCATATGAAATTAATAAATAGTAAAATACACTCAAGAATCTGTTTAAATATCCTGTACAGTCTCCTGATATCACACCCAAAATTGTCTGTGTAAAATTTTAAAGAAAAGCAATACAAGAGTTAATTTTTTTAGCTGAATGAATTACAGTGTGTTATCAAGAACTAATATAATTAATAGTTACTCTTTAAATATGTAAACAGACATGATTATTAATACATTTTAAAAGTTTTTGTTTAAAGTTTTTGTTTACAAACATTCATATGAAAAGGCTCGAAAAATGTATTAAGAATTTAGCAAAATACATTTTTTGACAAACCATTAAACAAATATATTATATTAATAAACCATATGCATGTACTGTTATAAAATACTGTGAGTGGAAAACATAAAGAACAAGTAGCTGTGTGTGTGTGTGTGTGTGTGTTTTTGCATTTAAAGGTTTTCAAAAATGGATGTTTAAAAAAATTTAGGTGTTATCATATCCTGCTTGTTATTTTAACTAAATCTGTGTCTTTAACACACACAATCTTCACTTTGAAGTTTTTTTGATAAAATGTTTTCTCTGTCCCTTTTAAAGTTTAGTTAATAATCAAAATGACATTTTAAGCATTTAAATTGTGTTCAGCTGAATCATATCTTAGCCCCAGAATTATGCTAAATTTACCGAATATAATTTTTTCCTGTAAATTTTTTAACAACATCAGCAATATTTAACAATAATATCAGCAATATTTCAAAATACCAATCAGATGATGAATGCCTCCTTACAGACTGAGCTACTGGGTCAAAATAATCATGAAATTCTAAGAAATGAAATATATCATCTTATATATTTGATTTTATATATATATATATATATATATATATATATTATATATATATATATATATATATATATATATATATATATATTTCTGATAATATCTTCATATTCTTAATGCTAGGATTATATTTATTTATAGGATTATATATACACAGAAATATACCATATATCTATGGTATAAAAATCCTAAATATTTTTTATTCTTATGATTTGATATTTTGCTCACTTCTAAAATGACGTAGGCACATAAAAAGGTATTTGTCCTTGTTGCCCTAAAAACATGGGTCTTTTCTTTCTTAGCTATTTGGATCATCTGAAATTTTAAAAATGAAAATATGTTTAAGATAAATAAATATATATGATCTGAAGTAAGTATGAATTATTGTAATAAAGTGTGAAAGAAGAGGGAAAGCAATTACTCCATATAGAAAATAAATATGATTGTATTACATATAACACTGTTCATTAACAGAATCATCAAGTGCAAATCTCAGATTCCCTTTCTTAAAAACAATGTTTCTTTGACTTTCTTAAGATGTTTATGTGTTTAAAAGAAAATAGAAAATTGTCAAAATGTTATCCAGTTAAATGTAAAACTGTACAAGATCCTTAATTTAAACTTTGAATGAAAGTTCGGGTGATATTTTAAACTGCTGTTGTGATATATAAAATCAAACTCACCAAGGGCAGATTTTGAAGACAAACATAATCTTTAGGTCCATGCAGAAATGTGAGGTATCTCTCCTGCAGCGTGTGGTCAAGTCTCTCTCAGCCCTGTGAAGTCAGTCTGACTGAAGGGTCACAGGGCGAGCCTGCCACACACACATTCACATAAAATAAAAGAGAGAGAGAAACGGGAAACTCTCTTTAGCAAAAAATTGTTTTCAAAAAGCACAACCAAAATTTTTCAGATAAAACTAATGGGAATTACAGATTAATTTTCAAAGCATGAAACTGCGAATATTTCGGGCTGTCCGAGAGCACAAGATGCAACATATTTCATAGTTTATAATCTAAGACTGGTCGCAGCTGTTAAATCTGAAATAATGTACCTATAAAGTACAGGATCTGAAGTTTGACAAATTGCATCAAAATGCACAAATCGTGCATGTCTGCACTGACCAGGATCAAGGAAATCCTTCTGTCCTTCACTGCAGCAACAATAAAACACAGGCAAAAGAAAGGACACCAAATTACAACACACCAGATTTGTGTGCCAGCAGTAAAAGAAAACTCTCTGATTCACCTGAAAACTCTGTTAAATACTGTGCGGGTTGAAACAGGACTGGTCCGAGTGCCACGTCAGCATTGTCTCACTGGACTGGGCATCATCATGCTCCCCCACTCGAACCCGGCACACCCATGGTGCCTTCTGCATGTACAGCATGATTATGCCTTTAAATGCACCAACAATTCTGTCACCAAATAAAGCCAAAAAAAAAGAAACAACCATTTGTTCATCTGGAAAACAAGTCGTCCAGTTAGAAAGTCGTCCAAACAGAGACATAATGCTTAAATTAAAATCACTTTTGCATGTTAGTAATTTTAATTTGATTATAATATTATTTTAATTATTTTCAAACAAACAAACCTTTTTGATGCAGGTGACATCACTTTTGTTGCCGCCATTTTAAGACGCAAGTCTTACAAAACAAACGTGTCATTAGCATTACTGTACTTTAATTTGTATAAAACAACTACATCTACAGTTGAAAAGAGCATTTGAAAAAGCAGTTTCTTCACTTTCAATAAAATAATTTTATTGAGCTCCTGATCAGTAATCAGTGTATGATTTGGGTGAACTATTGTGAACCTGCCGTGAGTGCAACCAAACCTTCAGTTTAATCTGTATGTCATTCTGACAACAAAATATCCAAGTGACATTTACAAATATAATGTAGAGAGCAAGTCTAAGAACTAGCCATTGTCACTTTAAACAGCGGTATGAAGCCAAGTCATAGGCATAAATCAACAAATACTATAACTATAATATAACTATATAACGATAACCAAAATCATGTCCCACAAATCACAAAATACATATACACAATTAATACATAAAATTATGCCCAGTGCAAACTAAATGTAATGATCACTAACACACAGTTCATCATTGCTTCTAAAGTGTGTCACATTTTACTTGAACACTGAACACTGATGAACACTGATAATATACTTCAATAATATTTTCTAAATATATTTTAAAAGATGATACTTTAAATATTAAACAAATCATTTATTAACATTTGAAACACACAAAATATTGTTTAATTAAGAAGCTACCCTCAGACACTATTATCAGGGTTTTTTAATTATCTGGACTAATTTATGTATTTCCTTTTTAGGTAAAAACTTTTTAAAACTTTAACCTGTTTTTTTTTCTCCCAATATGTTTACAGTGAATGCGTTTTTAATTCAAAATGTAATTGTGAGTTGTAGTTCATGCAATTGACAGTCAATTTCAGCTCAGTTATAAGATTAAGAAGTACTGATATCTAAATCCTGAACATAAGATCACTTAACATGTTCAGTTCAGGAGAAGGTCAACAAACTTGACTTATGAACGTAACTATAGAACCCATCCGTCTGTCATCTGTCTGTCCATCTAAGAGCCCGAGCGATTTCCTCAGAACACAAAGCTGTTATTAAAACAGCCACACTGATGTGGATTCACCTAAAGACAAACGATAGAGAGAACATGAACTAATGGGGGGCTTTTTGCTAATAATCCCCACCCCTACATTTCTTTTTGAAAGGTAGAGCTGTCTCTCTCTCTTTCTCACTAACTGTCTGTCTCTCTGTCTAGACGGAGGGGGGTTGGGTGGACTTTGGAAGGTCATGTGTGCCAAGCCAATGACAAAAGACTCTTTTATGTGGAGCGTATGCAGATAAAGGAGCCACTTTTGTGCACGGACCCCAAGCTTAGATGGATGGGGGAGTGAAAGAGTTGTGTGTAGATGCTCTGAGACCTTAAGATTGGTGTGAAATCGGTCTATGTGCTCAGATGCCATTTGAAACCCAGTGATGACATTTTTTTGTTTACTTTTGTATAATAAACATGTCATTAAAATAAAACACTGATGAACTTATTATGATTACTATTAAACACAAAAGGCCAAACATAAGCTAAATTAATATGACGGGCTAAAGGGAAAATGCTTAAATTTCTAAATGTTTCTTCCATGTTCATGATTTTATGATTGTTTATTGTAAGAAAGACCACAACAACAAAGTCCTTCTAAATGTCTCTTGAATATTGACAGACCCATGATCTGGGCAGCCATTAAAGCACACAAATCAAACTGTGGCTGACATGTTGATCCTCACTGAGTGCAAATAATTGCAGAATTTAAATACACACACACAAAAGGTAACTAATAAATGTGCATCGTTGATAGACAAGGCTGTAGATTTAAGAACTAGAAAAGGTTACAAATCCCTCTTGATTTTCAACCACCTGTCATACAGAGACACTTTTTACCATCCAATCATTAATAAAATCGAGTCCTACATTTTCTATTTTTCAATAATACGTCACAATACCGAAGTACGTTTGCCATCAGAGAAACATGTCTGGTGTCCATAGGCTGTCGCAGTAGAGATTAAACCACACCAATACACTCCCATCTTAAACACATGCGACACCATGCACACATGCAGCCATACGCACATGCATGCTCGCAGCTAATTAAGCGGATGAGAGGCCCAGCGATCCTGCTAAGCATGAGTGACAGAGTGTCTGGGGTTGATCTGACTATGTCAGAGAGACAAAGGAGTTGGCATAGACTCCATCTTGTGCCCAACGGGCATGATCCTGGCACAGAGATGTCTTAGTGATGTGTGTTGAACACATATTTACACAATTTAAAACACACTTAGAAACAGCCATGTTCACACACACAGCCTTTTCCCATGAAAAATGTGACTCCTGGTCAATCTACTGAACAGGTTAAGAGGTTAACACTGTCTGAAAAGCTCTGTGCTTATGCTCTGTGTGAACAAAGCTGTAAGATTATACTAGAACAGTATTTACATCACTTATTTAAAATATTTGCTGTCAAAGACTTTGAGCCAATCACAGAGCTGATGCAACCACTCCCCACCGTTTATTTGTAAATCTGTAATGCAGATGTCAAAAATTGCAATTAATTATATTGTGGAAAAAAATGAGTTTCTTTCCATCCAGGCAGAGGAAGAAACAGGACTTTTCGGACAGCCTCCCATACTGCTGCTGTTTAAAGGTAATTTCTGGCTCCTGACATCACAGATGTTTAACAGCACTTAAAGGTGAAGATATATCAATTGTATTAATAAAGAAAAAGACAAAAAGATGCTGTTTGTGTATGTGTGTGTGTGTGTGTGTGTGTGTGTGTGTATAACAGATGTGGTAAAGAGTAGATAATCCCTCAAATTTGCAATTTAATGGGTTTAAATTGTCATATGTAAAACATACTGTGTGGAAGTGGCTGTTGTCTAAATGTTGTTGCATTACACAACAAAATCTTAAAGCAAGTGTAATCTGTAAACAAATGATGCTAGAGCTCCTCACACATACACATTTCAAGAACTCACATAAACAACACGCTTGTTTTCAAAGTGTCTTCTGCTCAGTCTTCAAGTCTTTTAGCATGAAATGAAAAGTGACTATTTTCGGTCATTAGAATTACAATAACAATAGTTATGTCATTATTTGGACTTCTGTTGTCTGAAATCCCTACCCTAAATTTTTACACATAGTTAGGCAAAAATTAAATGCAGATTAACATTCATTAAAAGACTATGGTGATGTTAGAAAACAGTAATAGATTTGGAAAAGAAGTGTTACCCTGAGGAGACTTAAAGATGCTCTGGAGGAGGCATCGTCAGCCTCCAGGTTCTGGTCAGAAGCTCCTCAGAAGCGTTTCAATCCTCCACAGTTCTTTGCAGACTCACATCCTGCCCTGAAACACCCACTTCTCACCCTCCAATCAGTTTTACAAGACTCAAATCAAGTCCCACCATGTTTTCCACACAGAAATGTCACATTACAGTAAAATGGTAACCTTTTGATTTTAACCATCTAAACGTTTTAATTACTCTGTAAACTACTCCTGATAAGTTGTGCAATAAAGGAAAAAGTATTTTTACACACACGTAAGCTAAAAAAGTTGATTGGTAGATCATTTATGCATAGCACGTTATATTACATTGAAGCATAGTGCCCTTCACGTCACAATAGTAGCCTACTTTATAAACGGACAAAATGTTTTAATTCTTTAGATAAAAGCTTTAACACTACACATTTGGTTGAACGGACCAAAAAACTGATCTAAACGCATCACATTGTCCACTCAATGTTAGTTGTTGTTCACTGGAAGATTTCTGGTTACTTTGCAGGCAGTTTGTCAGACAGCCAAAAGTCCCAGAATGCCTGGCGAAAGCCCAGCTGTGTTCTGCTCGGCGAGTTAACTGTTGCGAGGGAGACTCAACACAAGATGGAACCCTAACGCACATCTCCCTTAGTCTTCCACATGTGCCTGATTACACGTCTGTTTGTCTTTTTATGCTAAAAACAGTTTGGCTGTCTTGTTTTCTTTTGTTCTCGCTGCTTCGCTCTGCATACTGTATATCCACTTTAATACTAAACAGTGAATTAAACATACAGATGTGAGATGTTTAGAGGCATCACAGTATAGAAAAATCTGTGAAGATATTTCAGCAGAATTTTTCAACAACCCTTTCCGTACAATCACCGAGTCTGTCAAATTCAATTCCAAGACTTTTCTGACGCCATGTGATAATCTTGTGAGGAAGACAGCTAAACCTAGATCTTTCCCTCCTGTAAAGCTTGCATCTATTGGAAGCATCCAGAATTTAATACTGTGAGCAAATAATAGATTTTCATTTTTGTTTGACCTCCTTCTTGAAGCACCTCTTCAGCAGCAGGTCAGAGGAGATGCTTCCATCTGTTTGAGATGTTTCGACTCTGATCCACCTGGTTCATATTTCCCTGTCTCCAGAAACTCACTTGTGTCCTGTTTTAAGGGTCCGTCCTGCATCTGTCTCACACCTGCTCGTCTGATAACACAGAAAGAAAAGACAAAACGAGCTCAGGTCAACAGCACGGATGACCGACACAAAACTATCCAACAGCCCGGAATATTCAGTTCAGTATAGTAGTTAAATAACATGGAGGGAATGTATAGTGATCACATATCAGTGTTCATTATTTAAAAAACTGTGTGAAAAGTCCTGAATTTTGTAGCCAAGGTCAAAAATAAGGAGAATTGTTAGCAGCCTAATAATGTCTTTACAGTCACAAATATTATTACATTTAACTTTAAACTGCTAGCACGGTATTGCTAACTTTACGTGTGTATAGCAGAAGCAAGTCTTTGTGTATGGAGGACACTGGCGCCACCTCCTGGATAAACTGGACCAGCTGTAAAGCAGTTCAGATTGTTAGAAGGGGTTTGCTGATTAACATGAATGATTGAGGAACATCAATTCGGAGCTGATCTCAGACTTTTCAACCCTCTTGCTCTGAACCAGCAGGATCAGGTGCTTGGAGGCACCAGCTGTTCACAAATGACTGTTCAGTGAATGTAACTAAAGCCACAGTGAGTCAGACTGTTTAAACCACAAACTGAGACATCAAAGACCAATTACACCAGTGAATAACACACACAAACTTCCACATACAAACATTCCTATACTTATATTGCTTTTATACACAGCTAGTTATACACTATAACCTAACCCTGACTCACACTCTAACCCTAACAGAAAACATTCCATGTGTACAATTTAAAAAAACTATCATTTTTTACAATCTCCAAAAGGAGGTTTTGCTCAGATTTTTCAGGTTTTGCAACCACACGCATCTACTCTGTGGGGTAAAGACCGGCTTACAGTTCAGCTCAACCCATTAAAAGTTAATGATCTTTCAGTAAAGGTCAAATGAGATTTTTTTCATAAAATGTATTCAATAGGAGAAACCTACCTTGAAAATGCTTTTAAAAAAAGCAATCATTAGTTAAAAACAAACATAAAGAGGGGGTTCTTATCAAAGATCGGACATGAGAACTGTAGGCAAGTGTTCAACATCTTAGTAAAAATAATGAAGCATTGTGGGATTGATATTTAACTGCCAGTTCTCCAGACAGAAACGTTGTCATTCATGTATCAATATCAAAGTCAAGCTGCCATTAGTCTTTATGGATTCCAGGAATCATCTGAATTCATGTCCAAGGGTCTGTTTGAAAGGCCAACTGACTAAACCGACTCTCATTTACTGTTTATTAAAGCAGTTGGCAAAACACAACACATCCATCAGAGTGTGACGGGCACAGGGGTCAGCCGAGTCTGTCCCCTGGACAACAGACAGGTGCTGTCTGGGTCAGGAGGTAAATCAGTTCATATGCTTTTGGCCAGACGGTAAGTGAGTAAATATACATGCCCTTCAATTCAAATGCATAGTGTTAGTAACACAAGACCCTCGCTGGATGCAGTCGGAGTACAGTGACCACTTTAACACGCACACACACATACGTTAGGTTTCTATGCTTTGTGGGGACTTTCCATAGATGTAATGTTTTTTATACTGTACAAACTGTGTATTCTATCCTCTAACCCTCACCCTACCCATAACCTTTTCCTCATAGTGGTGGATAAACAAGAACACACACACACACCCAAGTATCTGTCAGCATATCCATTGGCCCCTTCAAAAACGCACAACATACAGTCTCACCTTATTTTAAACAGACAGGACCCACTGCGACCCTACTGACCCATGAGACCACATGTGCTGCACTGTCAACTCAAAGGTCAATGATCTGACTGGCACAGAAATCTGATATATTCAAAACACATACTGTACATGGGCATATACAATACAGTTAATATGTTGTTTTTCCTGATATATCATTATATACACATTTGTGTATATAATACAAGCTATTTTTTCACATATATTTCTAATGTATATCATATTTCTTCATAGGAAACAGGTAAAGTGACTTAAGAACATTTTTTGATGATATTACACAGAATATATCCAAACCTGACATACCACAGAAAAAACACATCAGCTCTACAGCTCACTTTTTCTTTCAGTGCTCAGAGAAAAACTGCATTAATGGAACAAACATGCAAATGAAGGCCAGACCTGTGGAAATCTCACCAGCCTCACTCATCACAGGCCATAAGTCACACTAAACCCAACCACTAAAGTCTTAAAACAGGCTTCAGAAATGCCGTGCGGGGCCAAGAGACAACAGTAAAGCCGAGGGTACGTTCAGCGAAATGTCATCACCATTATTAGATTGCACACACACAATCCCCTAAGACACAAATGACATGAATACGGGCTTCAGTCTAAAAGTGTTGACTTGGATATATAATATACGATGCTGGAATCAGAATCTACAGTCTAAAACCAGACTGTAGATTCTCCTAGAATTCCCTTTTCTGATTATTAAACCCCTCCATTAAATGCATACATTCATTGTTTCATTAAATCTTTCTGACAGTTAATGATTCATTTCATTCAGGAATCAAAAAGCCAATAAATGCAAACCTACAATTTACAGCATACTGTACTGTACAGTATAAATAGGCTCCATATGTGAAACAGAATATCTGCTGGTCAATACCCCCTCCTACGGTGGAAATCTAAACTGCCGAATCCAAACGCTTTCTTCTCTCATACACACGTCTTGTTTTGGCTTCTGCAAATCTTCAACTGCTCCCTCACTGCTTTTACAAACTTAGCTCAGTGTCTTTGCAGCATAATACCTACAAATCAAGTACTGTAAACCTACCGTGCTGATATATTAGTAATAGTATCAGATAATTCCATGTTTCTTTCATAAACCACAATACTGATAAAGTGTAATTTTCACATTTAAAGCTCTGGACGCTTAATGCAAACTTCTGTATGTTTGAACATACGTATGTTTGAATGTAATTGTATTTGATAACAAAATATTAAAGAAGCATTTATTGTTAAGAAAGATTGAAACATACTTATGTGTTAGTTAGATTAGTTGCTGATTTGTTAACTAATAAAACAACTGGTATTCTGTTCAAAATGTACATATTTGTGAAACGTTTTGATGGTTAAAGTATAGTGCGAGCTGTCTACACCTGTGTGGAAGAACTCCATCACCATTTAATTGCATATGCTACTTTATTTGAATAAATGCAATTAAATCTCTGCATTATTATCGATACAGTGTGGCTTAAGCATTTAATACTTCATAAGGCACATGTTTACTTCCAGTACTTCAAAGAATAATAAAAAGACAAAAAAAACATGATATTACCCCAGTACTGTTTATGTAAATGAGATATCAGCTCTAACACAAACAAAAAGTGCTGCATTTAGTGATGATCCAAACACCTTCTCCAAAACCAGGCCATAATGCTTGATTTCTAGGCTATGATCCATCTAAATTCTCTTTGGCAGATTCTGGCAGTTTATGGAACCAGCACACAGAAACCGCTCGGTCAATTGCTGAATAGTTCAGTTTTTATTTCAAAGCCCAGTCTTTAGTGGCTTTTCCTGATATAACTTTCTTCTGGACCATTAAAAGTGTTCATAAAATTAGGTTAGCAAGTGTTTTTGCCATTAGCAGCTAGCTTATAAATAGAAATGTGAAGTGCTGTTGGAGTTTGCTATTGAAGCTAACCTCTAATAATGCAGCACTAAAAGAGAAATAGAAAGTCTCTAAATGAACCCAGAGCAAAATAAAACATCTCTGGTGATTAAAATGACATAAAGCAGTGAGCGTAGCATGAAATTAGACCGCTAGTTTAGCAGAGAGGGAATTAATGGCTTATGCATAGGGCCACTGAGGTTACATGGCATTTTTACCAGCTAACAAACTCATTTCTCATTACACGTTTTATGTGTATGAACAATTAGAGAACAACATTTAAGACACATTCAAAGGTTTGAGCAGTGAACTGTGTAGACAACCAAACAACCTGTCTATTTGTGGTATTTTTACTGCCCTTTCAGGTAAACATGACATTAAAACTCTGATGAGTTAAATAAATGAATAAAATGTGTTCTGAACATAATGATTGATTGTTGAACCTTTTTAAAATAAAAGTTTTAAATACAATCATTATTATCAGCATTATTAACACACTTAAGACTTAAGAAATACCAGCATTGTAATTTATTCTCTCCTACATCCTGGCCAGAGATCCTGGCCAGCTGTTATCTGAAAATGTTGCTCTTCAATTAAAAGCAGTGACCTGCTGCTCTCCTTCACCTCTAAAAAATCCATCAGTATAACTGCTGAAGTAAAAAAAAAAACATTTGACTCACTCTCCCTCTCTTTCAGGCCCTTTAACTGCTCTACTTTCATGTTTGGTTACAAAACGGCACGGCAGATGTTTAAAATGGCTGGGCATGACTCAACCAAAAGTATTGTCTTTGGGCACCCAAGCTTGTTTTGCTTTTAATAATGGCTTAGGTTCACGCTTTAGAAGTACAACAACAAGGTAGAGGCCGCTCAGCTGAACAGAAATGTTTCAGACTCAATTTCAAGCCTAATTTTAACTAAACTTCCAGGCCGAATCCAAACACAATACTTTTTACTCTATAAGACATGTAGACGTCTATTAGCATTCAAATTCATCTTAATTGCAGTTGCTTAAATATTTGTGATTTGTTGCCTGCAAAAGTATTTCAGCAGAATACACTGGCTACTATCAATAACTGTTGGTGTTCACCAGCATGGGTTAACCAGCTAAACCCTAAGCATTTTAGAGCAGGACTGCACTAAAATGATAGGCCATATCGAAGCCCAAGACATTACAGACAGTGAACAGAGATTCCCTCTCATAAGGTTTTCTGTAGGGCTTGGTGTTTGTATTGACACTTCTGTCTGCAGCTTGTGTACAACAAACACGCTGGTTTTCTTGGCAAAAGATCTCGACGTCGGTGAGACCCGAACTTGTTTTCTCCTCATTTCAGAGTGATCTGATTTATATTCATTCTTACAGAGTACATGCATGTTTTTATATATTTGACTAGACACTCAAACTTACAATATCAACATATTGACGACATCTTAAATGAGGACCCTTTAACAAATGTACAGACGTTTGTATCTTGATGAAATCTTTTGATATATTGTTAGGATATATTGTTAGGACTAAAATGAAAAACCTGGACTGGTACAGCTATATAGCTCAACACTTAGTTCTCATTTATCAGTACCTGGGGAATAAATCTTCTCTTAGAAAGCTCTTTATTTAGGGATGAATTCTAGATTGGGCTAATAATACTTATTAAAAATATATTAAAATATATATTATTTTTTGTGTGGCTAAATCAAATTATCATCAAAGCAAATCAAGTATGAAAAGATTAAACACTACCAGTGTTATGGTATATCATATGGTATATCATCAATCATTATTTATTCACCTTCGTGTTGTTGTGAATCTGTGTGTTTTTTCCTTTGGAACACAAAAGGATATTTTTTTATCTTTGTTCAGCTTTCTATACAGGGACAGTTTGTTGTGACTAACTAACAAGCTGTGTGTGTGTTTTCTTAACCGTATATTGGGGACGAATTTATACCCAAATGTCAACAAAACATGACGAATCTGAGCAAAACCTCTGAGGAAGTCTTCATTTTTAAAAACGCTTAGTAAATATAGTAAATAAAGTTCTAGTTTAAATAGTAAAAATCCAGAAAGTTATTCTGTTAGGGTTAGAGTGTGGCTATGTATAAAAACAATGAAAGACTATGGAATGTCCCCATTTAGATAGATAAGTAAACGTGTGTGTGTGTGTGTGTGTGTGTGAGATTCTGACCATGTTAAATGTGACAGATTAATTTGTCTCATTTATAATTAATGCAATAAATATAAACCAATATCATAAAATTAAGGATTCTCAAAAATTTCTGTTGTTTTAAAGTTGCACATGTGTACATGAAAACTTTTATATTTTACTGCTAAGCTATACATTTTAGTGTCTGTCCAAACATACACAGTGCCAGAGGCGCCCTGACATATGAAAACCTACAGTACGAATACTAATGAGATGTCTCTGTAAATTCACTCTGTAATAGGACACAAAGCAGATAGACAGGAACTCTTGAAACCATCCCTCTCAATACGGGATAAATCCCGAACAGGAACACTCAGGGACAGAGTTCTGACCCAACTCACCACTAAACAGGAAGAAATGCCCGAATCCTAACAAGATTTATTTTCATTAGCTTTCAAGAGGCAGTGGAGGCAGGAACTAACTTTCGTTTGCTGTATCTTTAAAGGACCTGAAGTTTTCTTGGCCGCTGGAGGAAGAACTGCAAGTTTAGCCAAAACAGACAATAAAGCAGAGAGGAGGAACATGCCAAAATGAAGGGGGCAGCTAGTTCCAGGGGCTCATTTTTCCCTCATGATTCACTCTGGAAAAGAAAGAGCTTCCCTGTCCTCGAATGAACTCTTACTGCGCTCTGTGACTCTTGCAAGGAAGTGTGCGTGTTGGGGGGGTGGGGAAGACACACACACAACGTGCTATGCTGCAGGTTTCTTGCAGAACTGGGTCATTTGCAATGCATCTACTTAAAATATATCAGCTTAAAGAAATTAAACAGAATACAAACATTTCTGCAACAGTGGTGCAGTTTTTCCCCCACAGTGATTGTGTAGCTCTAATGGGACCCCGGAAACTCACAAACTCAATGCAGCCGCCAGCGTGCTACCTCACTGCAGCTGCGTCTGACACGACTGTATTCAACATGACTATGCGTGCAGCATAAAACTCTGGATCCCACAATGGCCTCACACACAATTCAACTGTCCTGAAGTTTCCTATAACTGATTATAAGCTTTATAAAGGAGTTTAGCTGAAAGCTTTTTGATACAAACACTGTTGTTTGCTTTCCTCACTGCAGGTATTAAGATTCTGTTTTCAGTGTAAAGCTTTAAAACAATATGCATTGTATAAAAAGTTTTACACAAACAAGACTTCGACAGACACTAAAGCAAAGACAAAACAATGGTGTGTTTTTAGCGCTCATATTTCGTATTTAGTCACTGCAGCTTTAATTTAGTTTGTTTCACTTTTGAATGCATTTTAAATTGCAATTCTTTAGCATTACTAAAAATTTATCACTTTGGTGACTCAGTGATTTTGTTTCTTTCACAATGTCCCAAAACATGTCCCTTAATTATATAAAGATCGTCAAAATGATTTTATTTTTTAGTCATTTGTTGATGATATAGCTGTTTCTGATCATTTAAACAATGTTTTATGAGTTAGTTTTCTACAGTTAAAGGCAGCTACACAGATTTCTGCTTTAGTGAGCGACTTAAACGAATTTTCAGTGAAATGACTACAGTAAAACCACAGAGACTAAGACCATATAGATGAGTCACACGTACTGCCGAAACCACCAGCCACAAAACCATCACTTTTACTTGAGTCACTGCGAAGTAGCAGAGCAACTTACAGCCGATTCATTAAACTACACGAGAAAACACATTCCACGGGTTTAAACCCCAAACCTGATTCTGTATGCAAGTAGAGTATTGAAGCAATATTCTGCTATAACTGTAAAACATGAATGTGAATGGCATTTTCATTTTAAATAATCAGAAAAAATAGGAATTTCTGACAGCCTGAAAATTCTGCCTAAAATATTACAATGTTTAATTACTGGTATTTTTGGCGTTTGGCAAAATTAATCATTGAAGGTGGAAAAAGTGCCACACAACTGATTTACAATATACATGGTGGTGGCTGTGGTAATGGATTATACAAACACTGTAAAGCCTTATTATTATAAATATAGCTACAAATAAAGCAGTCAGCCATTACTCTGTAGGCCCAATTAAAAATCACTGTCATCATTATAGATTTAATTCGGGGCTATTATTGTTTACATTATACACTGTTAGTGTCATTTTTACTTCTTCTATTGATTATAACCTAAATGCACCTTAAACGTGCGTAAAGGACACTGTCATTATTTACTATTGCAAAAAGCATATCCACGTTTTGTGAATATGACACATTTTCATATTATTACTGGTATTGTATATTGATTCTGTTTACATGTACGAGAACTGGTCATTGGTGTCATTTGTAATATGTTTATGTCTTCTGGTTTGTAATGCTTTTTAAAGCCACTGGATAGTTATTACAATTCCAAAAGACTGCGCACATCAAGCGCAATCATAACTTGTCACCAAAACCGAGAAGAAGCTCGACATACCCTCAGAAAAAGCGGGCTGTTACTGTAGCAGTTCACATCGACATCTCCACACCGGCTCCTTCACGGCTGCTGTGACCCTCACAACATTCCCGTGTTGCGGGACAAACCCGGACTCGCACCCTTTGGAAAAATCTCCACCGTCGTCTTATCATCCGTGTGGCGTTTTTGCGCGTCTCGCCGCACGCAACCAACAACCAACGCGCGGCGCAAACTTTTGCTTTCCACCATTTTTGTTTACACGTGAAAAAACATGAAGTATATTATTATAATGTCACATATTCAAGTGTTTCAGACCACGAGCAGACATCTCGGGATTCAGAAGGGCTTTGGGCATTTTGGGACTTAGACTTCAGATATGGACTTTCGCGTCTGTTTGTCCCATCAACGCCCATTTTCGTCCTGTCGAAGGAAAAGTTCCGCGTTTAAGCATTTTTGTCGACTTTCTGTTAAATGTTTATATAAAGTGGTAGGGAAATAGTCATTTTGCAGCAGAGATAAGAGGTTTAAATATACGCGCAAACTTTGAGCTCATGTCTGCATAACACACCTGCGTCTCTCGGACAGACTCAGAGCCGCGGAGTCATCATAACACTGCATGTAATACTGAGTAACACGTCCAAATAACACAAAAATGATATAATGCTTAACAGAACAACGTTTCGGTCAAAAAGGACGTGAATTTACCCAGCTAACAATTTCAGGTTGTAAGAATGTTTCGCTAACGTTTCTATTAAGCAACAAAAACGTTAAACGCTATTTTGCATGTTCTAGCAATGCGCAAAACGTAAGTTTTTTGGCGTCGTATTAACATTATGGCCTGGTAATAAGAGCATTTTTAACTTTTTTTTTTTTAAGTCTGTAACGTTTTTAAAACGTTGCACTAACAACATCAGAATAACGTTTTGATATAGACGATATATAACGTTGAACAGTTCTACTAATGTTACTTCAGGATCGTTTTGATAACTTTGAGGGGACTTTTAAAGAATGTTTCCTATTGGTTGGGTAATGACAATGTATTGACAATGAGTTCAATGTATAATTTCGTGACTGTCCATAAAATCTGTTTAAGCAAATCTGAAAATTATTTAAGTAAAAATGTTTGCAAAAAAATACATTAAAATACAGTATAAAAATGTGCAATTGTTATCCAAAATAGCTGTTTTTACCTGCTCTGACCCTCAAACTTCAAATGTTGGCTAATATTTTTGGCCTTTTTAAAAAATGTTTTAAAGTGCAAGAAATTGGACATAAATCACAATAATCCCAATGTAAATTAACCTCTACTGCAGTTACACATACAATACACGTACAGTCTGTTTTATGTCTGAATTCTGTTTTTTGTAAATAACTAAAGTAATAAAACATAATTATAAAATATATGTACATATATATTGAAAGATATGTATATACAATATTTTATGATAGGCATATCAAATCATAAAGATATAGTGGATGTAGATATAGCAGACAGTAGATATAGCAGAAAAACTGCATTCACTTTAAAGTTTGTATTGTTTTCCAAGTTAAACCAAGCTCTGACTTCATATCTCATTTGTTTTTAATTACATTTGCATGTTAATGATTATTTTAGTATGTTTCTGTCCTGCACAGCTGTTTCCAATAGATTAAAGGAGCATAGGCGAGATCTCTCTCTCTCTCTCTCTCTCTCTCTCTCTCACTCCATCTCCATCTCTGATTACTCAGATCTTTGGCTATGTACCAAGAAATGCGAGCAATCAGAGGTACTTCAAAAATCCCATAGTCGCAGGTGTCAGAGTGACTCTGATTCCTCATAAACAAACACGCTGCCAGAGCTGAAGTTCACACAGTGTGTCTGTCCCAGCATGAACTTTTTTACCTGATACCACATGTCCCGTGTGTGGTGTGATTACACGCAAAGGAGGAGGCCCAGCCCCAGTGACCCATAAAGATGCCCGCGGATGGCCCTAATTAGATTAACCTGGTGTGATGAACAGGAGATGATGTCATACTGCTGCTAGCCTGGTCATGTGACCAGATCTGACAGGGTTAACTGTTCGAGGTTAATTACTAATTTTGTTTGTATTCTGATCTGAGAGCATATGGCTTCCTGAAGTGTGATTTAATCAGAAACTATTTATTCTGAGAAGTAGGCTGTGTTCAAAACAGCTGTGTACAGTAAGTATACTGTCTATAGTATGCTAATTTTTCTTTATGCATGAAATACCCACCTATCGTACTGCGTTTGCTGAAATGTACAGCATACAAACAGAACTCACTGAATAGAATAATGTATCCCACAATGCAATGCATCCAAGACGCTTTAGAGTACTAGAATGATTAAATATAAAGCGTCAATTATACATCTAATTTATTGCTCCTTGTTGTGTTGCATTAGGTAAAGACCTTCCTGTCTCAGTGAAAAACAAATATGAAATTGCCCAGTGACTTTTTTTCTATCCCAACAAAATCACTTGATTGGTTTTATTTATAAACAAAAACTGATCATTTGTTTACATGTTTAAACTGAAATGTGCCAGTTTCTCACAGGGATTTGGTTGTGTGTTTTAATGTAGTTTAATGTAGTTTAGAAATGTAAAATTGTTATAAAATCACAATAGACCAATCACAACCCAGTGTTGTAGGGTCATGTGATAATGACGTGTGTGTATTTCTATTCTCACAGAATATGATACAGCTAGTTCAGTTTTTGTGGCTGATCTAGGAAACATTCACATTGCACACTGTACTCTCCCTCTCTCTCTGTCTCTCTCTCTCTCTCTCTGGTGTTGTGGAGTCAGGTTTTTATATCTGTTTCTCCTTTACTACACCGATGGCCATCCCAGCATAGATCAGCAACATCTGTGTCTCATTCCTGCCAAAATAATGATAAACACACTGTCACTGCTGATCCAAAACCCACATCGCATGGCTGGGGCTGAGTGGTGGATGTATTACTGTTAAAACACCTTTGAATTTATTTCTTCAGGCCCTGGTTCCCCTGAGAGACCAGTCCTCCACTCGCTCGGCAGGATTAGGGGAGGATTTGCAGGGTTGCTTCGTCCTACGCAATCAGATGAATACTGTAGGTTTACGGACCACTGACAAGAAACTTCACCTTAGCAGATTCGCTAGCGTGCCACAGGATTTGTGCAGGGTTGCATTGTATTTGATGAATGACAGAATCTTCTTTCTTTTCCTCATTGGTCAGAGAAACATTGGGCAAACTGGCTTTGTTGAACTCACAGTTTGGTCTTTTCCATACAATGTTAACCGAGAGCTGAGAGCTAAAAATGACAATGTAAATGTAAAAGTAATCCATAATCCAAAATGTAATCCAAAAAGTAATCCACTCTTTTACTATATTACTATATACTTTCATGGAACTGTTTGTCCTTCTTGGAGCCCGGCATCTCATGGTCACTGTTTGCTTTCATTGTTCATACAAAAGCAGCTCTGAGATTCTTCAAAATGTTTTATTTTACACCTTCTGACATTTGGGTTTTTGGGTGGACTGTTCCTTTAAACTCACAGTGCTTCTTATTTTCTTATGACAATCAGCCCTGTGTTTTTCCTCTGCTCTGTATTTCTTCCTCTAAAGTCTTTTCATCTACTCATTAAAGCAGCCTGTCTTACGTGATTAAAAAGCGATTATAAATGAAAAGATCTCGCTACAACAGCACGCGAAGGCCTCTGCTTTCATTAGCAACACTTTGAACCTGATGTAGCCGCTGCGGCGTGTGAGGGACGGTATTGTTCTCATCAGTATCGGGCAGCAGAATTGGAGGAGATTTGTACCTTTGCTCAAGCAATCAGTGGGTTTCTTATGTTCTCTTCATGTGTGTGTGCTAACCGACCCGGCCGCTCGGAAAATGCTAACAAATGTAATGACTAATGATATGCAGGTGTTTAGCCACTGATCTGGCGGCGGGTACTGCATTTCACGAAGCAGTTGGCGAGAGGTCGTAATGGCTGGATGTGATTCAGTGCCTTTGGCGTGTTGTTCGCACCGAATGGTACGTTCTGTCTGCAGGGATAAAGGGCCCTACAAAACTTGACATGAGAGAGACAGGCGTAATCTGAGAAAGAGACAGGTCACTTATCACTCCATACAACACCACAATGTGCACGTTTTTCTGCCAGGATCTTGAGGTCATTGAGGACAGTTCCTCCCCTGATTTGGCGTCATGTTGCGCCACCTGCTGGAGGAAAAGGAGATTTGTCAGTCATCTGGTTCAGTGATGTCAGAGGGGATTCAGCAAAAATCTGAATTTAATAATTATATCCAATGCATGGTTGGAATTCATTTATTCTTTTAGCAGACGCTTTTATCCAAAGCAACATTTAACATTTTGCAATTCAAAGAGTCTTACAACTCTAATTTAATTTCATATGAAAAACACAAGATTTGAGACAGAACAGATATAATGGCCCCATAATTAATTCTGAATTAATTATGCTTATTTATTCAATCACATCTAGTAAACATTTTCTCTTTTTGCTTTTTCATATTATACAGTAAAACCTACAGCAATAGCGTAGCACAGGCTTGCACAAACATCTCAGAAATAAACCAAACTACTACAACTGTAGGTTAGTTACATACAGATTGTTTATTAGTACAAAATTGAATGAGATCAATTGAAGGAGGACAGACCCTCATGACCTTAGCATTGACCTCTGCACAAATATTGCGCCCTCTAGTGGATACCACAGCAATAGCAAACACTACAACAAAGGCTCAATCTGTACAGCTCTATCGCCATCTTCTGGCTGTGTTGTTAACTGCATAATTCCTTCATATGACCTGCAGTGTCCATTCCTTTATAACACACTGCATACAAAACTCCATATTGGCTAATACATCCTCTTTTCCCCCACATAAACACCCAAAAACATTTGTGTGTTACTATATATCATATTTATATCAGGAATTAGAAGAATGTCTCTAATTTATGTCTCTAAAAGTACACAATTAATTTAACAGTGATGATGAATTATTTTCTTTTGGTTATAATATTCGAATCTTTTAAAGTTGCTTGTGATTTGGCTCTTGTGTCTATTATAGCATTGTTTGTCTGATCATGATGTGATTCAAGTTTGATCAATGCGATCAATCAAGATCAATGTGATTCAAGTTTATTGTTCTCTGCATTAAGGAATTCAGTAGTTCACAGAACCATCCAGAGATTTATGATAAGATTACTGTAAGCACAGTAACTTTTACAGTAACTGATGACTTTTATTCTAATGATAGGAACTCGACAGTTGGGCTGCTCTGGGCCATCTCTAGCCATGGCAAGCTGAAAGATTAATCTTGGTAATGGGTAATGTATTGAATTTGCATACAGTAACTTTCTGCTGATTTCTTTTGATGCATAATTATAATGGGCTACTTCCAAAATAGTTAGAATGCTGTCTTAAAATACAGCTGCCTATATAAACTGTAGACAGCATGACAGCTCACTGCAATGCAAAATAAATAAATACATTTTCAAGCGTTGTGTTGTCTTAACATAAACAAGACCCTTGACTCTCTGCTATGCAGACGACACCCAGATTTTCTTATCTTTCCAACCAGACAATCATGCATCACAGCCTGTCTGAAAGATGTGAAAACACCGTGTACAATCAAATCGCTGAGGCAGAACTTCTTGCTGGCTCATCCTACAGTGCTGCACAACTTCATGGTCCAGCTAGCCACTACAACCGTAACACCACCAATATCAGCCAAAAACCTCAGTGTAGTAATTGACGACCAACTGACTTTCTCCAATAACATCACAAAGACAATTTCAGGAAAACCAGGTCTTATCTAAATGAGCATTTGAGACAGCTTCTTGTCCAGGCTCTTGTAATTTCTAGGCTGGACTACTGCAATGCTCTGCTAGCTGGTCTCCCAGCATGGGCAATCAAACCATTACAAATGATTCAGAATGCAGCAGCTCGACTTCCAGGAGCCCAAAAAGAGCATGTCACACTTCTCTCCATCTCTGTCCATTGATTACCAGTTGCTTCATGCATCAAATTCAAGTCATTACTGTAAGTGTCCTTGCTTTCTTGTCATGAGGCTGCCCTGTGTTTTGTGTCAGAGCATGATGTTTGGATCCTGACACTATTCTTGTCTTGGTTCTTGCATCTCAGTCAGAGTCAGAGTCTAGGCTCATGCTCTGTGTCTTTGTGATCTGTGGAAGCATATGGCCATTGTTCGTTTACTTTGTGCCATGTGACCCCGCCCTCTTGTTTCCTCTCCCATCATTAGTTCATGCCATTCACCTGTTTGTCATTGTTACCTCCTTTTTTAAATGCCCTGTCATCGTTACCCCCTTATTGCCCTTGTGTCTGCTGGTGTATTATTACTGTTTGAGGCTTACTACCTGTTAATTCTTGTTAAGAAATGAATCCTACATTGTGTCTAGTTGTGTTAAGCTCAAGTTGAGTTTTTCTAGTCTTGTTTGGTTTTTATTCTGCCCCATCGTGGGAGTTTTTGTTCAAATAAACTTTATTTCTTGTGAAAAGCTGTTCTGTGATTTGGTTCTTTCCTCACCGTTCATAACAGTTATTGCTTATGTATGAAATGGCCACTGGCTCTGCACTGACATACCTTCACACCCTCCTCAACATCTACACCCCATCCAGAACCCTGCGGTCAGCAAATGAGTGGCGCCTTGTGGTACCTTATTCAAAGGGCACAAAATCACTCCGCCGTTCATTCACCTTCATGATTTCTTGCTTGTGGAATGATCTTCCAAACGCTGCTCTGTACTGAACAGCTAAAAACGTGTCTTCTGTGAATACAGGGATATGTTTACTGCCTGTATAAAAAATCTAACCACTTTCTCCCTCATCAGGTATCATCTCTAACAATTATTGGAACTTTGTATTGGAATTGTAACTTTGTAATAGCTAAATGCCTAAATAGAAATATAATAAGCTACATTTATTAAGGTTTATGATTAAAACAAGAAATAAATATTTGAACAAATAAACCATTGTCAAAGGACAAATAAATAAAGGACAAACACAAACATTTTGTTAGATTTCTCAGTCTCTAGATATCTGTACTTTTAAAAATTGTATATATAATCTTTAATCTCGATGTATCTGGTTTTAAGGATATTTTGATATTTTTACCGAAAAAATGTTTTGCAACTGTTTAGAGCTGCTGATTTCAAATTTAACAACTACATGTAATGGTACAATCGACGCATATAGTGAGTCAGTCGGTCATCACATCAGTTTTTAAAGCTTTAATAAATGTGTATGACTGCTTTAGAACCAGCATTCCCAGATGCTCCTGGAGGCCTGAACAGCCATCTGTCAGTCATCAGTCAGAAACGGTTTCTGCAGAAGCCAACCACTTCACAAGTAAACGTGGAATAATGGTTTATAATCCCTCAACCAGCCCTGTTTGAGTTTAAATTGGGACTTTGGGACTGAGACTTTTTGCATATGGGGAACTTAAAAGCAGCCCATAGCATTCAAAAACAAAACTTTATTAACAGGTCTGAAAATGCCATTGACCTCCACGTTAACAATGAGGTCATGTTTACCCAGAGTCCGCTTAAAGATGAACTCCAGAAAACAGATGAACACATATTCATACACACACGTTCATTCTCGAGTTATGCATATGTGTTCATACAGATGATGATCTGCAGTAGACTGCAGGAACAAAGATCAACACAAACAAAAACATTTCCTGAATCAAAAGATCTGATTCTGTACCACATAAATCTTTTGCAGTAGAGTCCACTGTGCCAAGACTGAGCAATCTTTTGATAACTAGTTTTAATGTATCTGGGGTGAGCTAACTGTTAACAAATGCTTGACCCCCTCTGCAATTATTTTTCCAATAAAATTCCCTCTGGGACCACTTTGCAAGTACAAACGTGTGTATCAAAAGTCAAGAAATTTTCAAGACAGTGCACACATTTTTTGCATTTTATTTATTTTGCACACTTTTTAAAGCTGCAATATGGTTTAAAATGAATAAAATATCAGTTATTGAGCAAGTACGAAAGACATCAGTGTTAAAAATTGTCTTTACCCTGATTCACAATGGTAAGTTAATAATAATTTACAGTTTGATATGTCAGGTCCAATTTAGCAGGAAATGTCAGATTGACCTTATTCATCTGTGTGGCTATGTAACATCTGTAAATGGAAAGAAACAAGGCTACTACATTGCATATGTGGGTGCTGAGGATGGTGGAGAGTTTATAGCTTGTTCTTAAAACAGTTGCTTAGAATTTAAACTCATGCACCTTAAGAAAGTTTCTCAACAAGTAACTTGCAATTTTATGTTTTAAACAGAGGTGTTGACAGAGAGGCAAACAGTACAGATTGCAGTTTTAATTAAAGACAGTGATTTAACATGTCACTCTCAGGCACAGCGAACTGAAGCAATGATTGGTCACTTAAGCTGTCATGATCTAACAGAGATCAGTTATTAAGACGTCACTTGGGAGCCAAATAATGTGAACGGAACTTGATTAATGGAGTGAGTCCTTCATGTGCTAATGGAAAAGTCACAAATGATTATATTTTTTGATAGGGAGCATTAGTTAGATTGATTTCAAACTTCCTGCCACACTAACCCAAACCTAGGGGTGCAAATAACCCCATATGACCACTGAAAACCTTCTGAAACAGCACTACTGTATTTAGCTGTATTTAGACTGCTGTCTTAATGATAAAGTGACCAAGGTGACCAACAGAGTTTCTTTTTCTTTGCAATGTGGCGAATCAATCTTCAAATCCATCCGCACATATCACACAGCTGCCAGGCCGAAAGCTGACCGACAATAATATTATACACTGCCTAAGTGGATTGCAAGTGAAAAAATGTGCATGTGAAATGCCAAGAACACCCAGCCACAATTTAATACACACGTCTCTTCTTACAGCTGATTTTATGAGTGTAAAACTGCAAAATCCAATATTGTATAAACGATGATAATTAATCAAGTGTGTTTGAGAGAGTGTGAGAATCAACATCTGAGAAAACAATGGAATTTCACATGACCAACTCTCCATATTAAATCTGTAAAATATACACTGTATATACACTACAAAAGAAACCAACAGATAGAAACTTTGAGTGTAAAGATGCAGTGTAAAGACCTTAAACCCAAAGCATAGTAACATCTTATTCTGTTCTATAACTGTCAACTGTAATGCTTTACTGAATGCACAGTTTATCACAACATATATGCATTTCATATCGAATGGCACAAAAAAATTTATGTGTTTGATGAAGTTATTTAAAAATCAGCTTAAGTAAAATTACCCAGTTCTGATTTCTCTATATTGCTTCTCAATCTCAGACACACACAACAAACATGGCAAGACTTAATTTGATTTTGGCAACAAGCTGTTTTTTTTCTAAGGTAGATGTCTCTGGAAAGGCCATCTATCAGCTTCCATAGTGGGTCAGTAGTAAGTGCATGATTCAAGATTTTTATTTGTCACGTACATAGTTATATGCAGTAAGAAGTGCTTTAGAAGAGTGTTATAAAAGCTGTAATTTAATTCAGGATTTCTACAACAAACAACATTCCAATAAGTCTACCAAAAATTATATCACATGCTAATTTGATCTGACAGTTTTGGATTTGATTTCCAGAAATATGCCGTGACAAATGGTTACATAAACAGGTGTGCGACACCACAGGGAAATTACACGCTATATAAGAGAATTATGAAGGAGGTGATCAATCAGTATTCCTTTACAACAACAGCAGCTGTATGTAAAACTCATCTACACTTGCCATCATATTTCATCCAGGTCTTCATTTCAAACCACATTCCCGTGATTCCCTATTTCAGATTCACGATTCCAGTATTTGGTGGTCGCGTCGGTTCTGTGTGCATGCAACATGTAACTGAGAGTTTGCATTTCATGTGCACAAAGAAATTATTCTTCAGAGATGGCAGAAATCCGAAAGAAGGTCAGTGTGTGTGTGTTTGCATGTGTGTGTAGCTCGATTTGCGTGCGGCCTGTCAGTCAACGCAATGGGTCTTATCAACTTCAGTGGCTGAAATTTAAGGCTAGCAGAGCTCTTATCTTGACTTGCTCTGGAACTCGTCTGTTCAGCCTTCTGCTGCAGACAGCCGTATCAGTGGCCATTTTGGCTCTGATGCTGCACGGCGTCCTCGCAAAACCAACACATATCAGCACTGAAGTTCTGTCACCACCACGCTGGCCCTCAAACCGAATACGTTGATCATGATATCCTCTTCTCCTGAGATAAAAAGGTAAAGCAGAGTTTAGGGTTGGGTCTTTTTCCCTTTCTCCAACCACAGAATTGTTTTAATCGATATATCTGAGTGAGCTTTGGCGAGACATTAGCAATCCTGTCAGGGAGCTGTAAATTTAAACTGACATACCGAGCTGCCTCAGAGGTCGCCTGATCACAAAAAAGTTTGCTTTTGGCAAAGGTCTCTGATGCAAATCGAACCTCATCTGTTAAAGAAACGTAACAAATTAGTTCTCAGATGTTTTAACATGAAGAAAATACGGCTCTTTATTGTCTTTTATCGGATTCTTATTCAGCCACTCAAAATGTGGCATTCAGGCTTTGCCGACCAGCAACACAACCTCAGAAAAGCTGCTCTCCATCGAGAAGACATGTCCCTGCATTTAGCCCTGCAGTAATCACACTGCAAACAAAAGCCAGGCTGCAGATTTGGCCCTGTGTATCTGCATATGTTCTTGCACCACAAGTCCCAGGTTGAAAACGGACATGACTAAGCATTCATTATCCACACTGAGTTGGGTCTGAATGGAATAAAGTTCAGAATGAATGTGTGTCCAGGACTGCTGCCATTTTTATGTTGTGTAAATCAAGGGCTGTAGGTAAAGGCTGTGTAGATGTTCTGATCTGGGGTCAGCCGTCTCTGCCCAAACCTTTTCCATTACAGAACTGCTTTTCTTCTCTTTTTGGCAAAATAAGAAAATGTCACAACCATATTTTCATATTTTCTGAACAAAGTCCATTATAAAATCTTAATGTAATTCTGTTCCCTCATTCAGTTTAAGTCTATTAGATCTTCCAGGCAAAAATTGTAATTTTAATCACAAAAGTAAAAGCACCTCCACAATACACACAAGTTTAATTTTACTACTAATAGAAATAGTAATTTTACTATAAGTTTAAAGTTAATTCACACTAGAATTTGTTCAAATCCCACACACAAGTATGAGCAACAGTAACACCGATGCTGGCCTTAGCAAACACCACTAATAATAAAGAATGATTTGTCCCAATGAATTTTTACAATCCAAATTTAACAACGTAATGTACACTATGAATGCAGAATGCCCTCAACTCAAACTCATGATTCACTCATGTTGACATTAACAAATTTCTCTATCACACAGAAATACCTAAAACATCAATAGGCTGGTGTAGGAGGCATATGGGGGCTCAGCCCATGACTACCAGTGGCTGTGTGTCAATGTAGATGTGGCAGACCCAGACGCCTTTCTTGGGTTTGGCACGCTGGATAAATCTATTTCCCTGGCCCAGAGAGGAGCTTCCAGCTGAACCATCTCCTAGACAAACATAATCCGGTCCTCTGGCTTCTTTTATTCAGCCATCGCTCAAAAGCACTTAATAATATTTAAAGAGACAGGGAAACATATCTCCAGAAACACTGCCAAATGAGAAAGGTTAGTTTTCTCCTGCTATACAGTAGCAAATGATTGAATTTTGTGAATGTTCAGGTGATCTCTGGTTGTTCCTAATATAAGCAGAAAATGTGTTGAGGAGAGGCATGTTGAGGAGAGGTTTGAGGAGAGGTGTTTTGAGGAGAGGCGTGTTGAGGAGAGGCTTGAGGAGAGGTGTTTTGAGGAGACGTGCTGAAGAGACGTGTGTTGAGGAGAGGCATTTTAAAGGAAAGTTTTGAGGAGAGGTTTGTTGAGGAGAGGTGTTTTGAGAAGAGGTTTGAGGAGAGGTGTTTTGAGGAGAGTTTTGAGGAGAGGTGTTTTGAGGAGAGGCGTGTTGAGGAGAGGCTTGAGGAGAGGTGTTTTGAAAAGAGGGTGTTGAGGAGAGGTTTGAGGAGAGGTGTTTTGAGGAGAGGCGTGTTGAGGAGAGGCTTGAGGAGAGGTGTTTTGAAAAGAGGGTGTTGAGAAGAGGTTTGAGGAGAGGTGTTTTGAGGAGAGTTTTGAGGAGAGGTGTTTTGAGGAGAGGTGTGTTGAGGAGAGTTTTGAGGAGAGGTGTTTTGAAAAGAGGGTGTTGAGGAGAGGTTTGTTAAGGAGAGGTTTGTTGAGGAGAGGTTTGTTGAGTAGAGGTGTTTTAAGAAGAGGCGTGTTGAGAAGAGGTTTGAGGAGAGGTTTGTTGAGGAGATGTGTTTTGAGGAGAGGTTTGAAGAGAGGTGTTTTGAGGAGAGGCATGTTGAGGATGGGTTTGAGGAGAGGTGTTTTGAGAAGAGACATGTTGAGGAGAGGCATGTTGAGGAGAGGCGTGTTGAGAAGAGGTTTGTTGAGGAGAGGCATGTTAAGGATAGGCTTGAGGAGAGGTTTATTAAGGAGAGGTTTGTTGAGGAGAGCTATGAAGAGCAAAAATATATCAATTTATATTTACATAAATGACCCATGAGAACACCAGAATATATTTTGATTTTGGCCATACTAGCATCCAGCCAGAACCCATGGCAACACCCTGGAAACCAAGCACAAGTTTGCATGCACATACACCACTCACAACCAGAAGATAAATACAAGCATTTTATGATAGTCTAAACTTTAAATAAATGAATGGATGATTAGACAATTTAACCTACGTCTTTTTATGAATTTTATTTACAGCAATTATTATATAGACAAGAAATGAAACATGGTCAGAAACTTATATGTTGAGGAGAGGTTTGAGGAGAGGTGTTTTGAGGAGAGGGGTGTTGAGGAGAGGTTTGAGGAGAGGCATGTTGAGGGGAGGTTTGAGGGGAGGCTTGAGGAGAAGTGTTTTGAGGAGAGGCAGTTGAGGAGAGGTTTGAGGAGAGGTGTTTTGAGGAGAGGCTTGAGGGGAAGTGTTTCCCACCTCCTCCCACACATCAAGATATTGCCACCAATATCATCCTCTCAAAGCTACTCCTATATGATCTGAGCAGACTGTATACTGCAAACTGAACAGGAAGACAAACCTAGTCACTAGATGTTAGGTGGTTGACACAGGAGATCATACATACAATGATCTTGTGGTATGTCCTGATAAAAGAATGTTTTATTTAGTGACGCACAGTAAGTAACGGAAAAATGGGATTGGGGAAAATTAAAAGTTGTATACAGTTAGTATAAAAATCCTTAATAGTGGCCTCCAAAACAAGAACACATTGTCCAGTTGACCAGGAGGAAAGTTATGGTTATCACAAAAGAACAGGTTAAACCTATTGTCTTAACTAAATGCAAGCTAATGAAGAAACTTCTGCATGGATTCAACCTGCATGTCTGCTCGTCTTTACATGACATAATGCTTTGTCTTTTTTGAAGTCATTGGAAATGCATTTTGCTTGAACAGATCACAGAACTGTCTGCACGCACATGTCACATGTTTTATTCATGTGGTGTGAACACACAGAGCTGACGCATTACTGTCTTGACAATTGGACTCCATAAAGCAGTAAACTGGTACTTCTTTACCATTTTAATGAAACTAAATAAAAAATTACAGTCACGGTGACAAACAAGACCATCTTTTATGGGGACACTTCAAACGCGGCAATGCCACAAACATCACCCGATGAGCAACTTTATATTGCGCTTCAATCTGTCAAGTGCCCATCTGGTGTAATAGTGAGTTTGTTTTGAAGTGAGCTCTTAAAAACTGTTAAAAAGTGATGTCTAGGAACAAAGCATTTCTGTGGTTTGTTGGTTTCTCTCTGTCAACAAAAATGAACCATCTGTACAGATGAGTGACATGCTTGTGCAATTAGCAGGAAGTCCTGAGGAATCATTACTTCATTTTCAGTGTGTGTGTGTGTGTCTGTGTGACCGCCACGTTTACATTAGTTAAAAATCCCTTCCCCAAGGCCTCCATTTGTCTCACAGAAAGGAAAAATCTGAAATTATCTCTTTAATTTCTCAGTTATTTCTCATAGGCCGCAATGGCAATAGGGAGCAAATGGAGGAGTCAGATTTACCTACTGACAAAAAGATCCCAGTAATATCTTAGAATAACTTTAGATCGACGCTTTCCAACTGGGTCATGGCACAAAAATGGGTCAATGGTCTGTTCTGTATCATGGACAGCAGGAAAAAATTAATGTTGAATACAAACAATAAAATACAACTAACCATTTAAAACAAGGTACTGTGAGAAAAATAAATAGGCTTTTTCAATTTTTGCTGTTAACAGCAAAGACTGTGCAAGTCTTCTGGTACTGTGCAAGCCTCTGGTATATTATTACAATATTTGCCCTCTAAACACACACACAACCAAGTTACACTCATGCAGAACAGTATAGTGTATTTACTGAGTTACCATGACAGTGTTATCCTGCTAAGAATAGTGAGTATTAATTTGAATCTTTACAGTATTAGCTGCTCTGAATGCCTTTAAGATTGACTCCATATAATCCAGTAAAATCATTTGTAATCCAGGGAGGTTATGAGCAGAGATTTACTTTTCACCACAAGGGGGAGTGTTTCCCCCCTTACTGCTCAGATCTCCTACTGAACCTGTGGGGTCAAATAACATTAACCTGCGTGCAGCACTGCACGCCATGGTGGTTATCAACTGTTGTCGACTGCATGTATTCATGTGCATATGTTCATCACCATACCTCACATATGACATATAGATGTAATTTGTACTCTATGCAACAAAAGTCACATCTGAGCTCAATTTGAGATATTGTTGAGATGTTGAAAGGTGTTCAAACACGTGTGAGATTACTGGGGCATTTTTTTAAGAGAAAACCTGGGAACAGGAGATTTTATGCCATTCTTATTTACTGTCTATTATGTCTATGTGAATCAATTGACACAATAAAGAGATTTTACTAGAAAACAAAGCAAAATGATTTCACTGCATTACCTGATTTACACCAATAAATGCAATTTACATGCAATTTATAGTAAGTTAAATGCAAAATTTAACAAGGACTAGTCCTATACTTATATAAGAAACCCTCTTCTATGGCCCTCCCCCTGTAGACCAATTAATGACATATCTATCATAAAATGTGTATGCATGGAATGATCACTTTGTTGGATGATTGTGCAATAGATCTAAAGCCATTTTCAGTATGAAAAGAGAGGGTTGGTCCTGCATGCCTCACATTTGCAGTCTGTGCAACTGAGACACGTGTTCCATGCCTGTAAAATGCTCTCATCTGTGAGTGTAAAGCCGAAGGGGCGTGGATAAGGGCTTGTGTTACCTGCCCTAGACTTTCACCTGCGGAGAAATGGAAAGAATTTAACAAACCAGCAACAGCCGTCGATGAGCCCTGGAACATAAAACCGTCGGCATTCCACCAGGGAGAGAGAAGCAGGAACTCGAGACTCACGACAGGTTCACCTGAAAACATTCCACTTGCTCCTCCTTCAAAAACAAAGAGTTTGTAAGCCACAATCTTCAAAGACTTTCACTCTTGAACCCGAAAACGAGGCGGCGAAGCATCCTTCAGCGTGTATCTGAACCCTGACTATGGCTCTCAGGTTTCCAGCTTCACAGGGAATCAGAAAGACACGTCGGAGAAACAAAAACAACGTGTTTACCTGCGCAGGTGGAACGGAGTGGCCCATGTGAGCTGCATTCCTCACTGAATGGACATCATGATCAGACCCCTGCGATTGTGGATCTTTAATGTGCTGCTCTGTTTTGGCATCATTTATTCCAGGCTCGGGTGAGTTCCAGCTGCAGACATGCACTGTTGCAAGCATGTAGCTTCCCAACATTGCTTGTTCTGGAATCTGTTTGAATTTGGCATTTAAAACTTCTGGGAAGTTGACATGTCCTGTGGTAAAACATGATTATCTCCATGTAAAAATGTAAAAAATGTAAAACACCTGCGCACAGTTATTTTTTATAATTACTATGCATGCATCAACTTTTATCAACTCCTAATAATTGACAGACTACATGGAATCTGAAAACATGAAAACATTTCTTAATAATAACCAGTTACAGTCCATAAAACAAACACTATTCTTATAAGCACACATTCATTTAAACCTAAAACTTTGATCTTTCCAAAAACAGGCCATAAACACATATAAAACAGTAAATATGTGCACAGTTAAGCCCCAAAATAAACAAATATGATGCTGCATTTTTTTAAAAAACTGTAGCAACACCTTCAGTCTGTGAATATGCAATCTTTTCTTGCATTATGTCCGGCTGGTTGTGCATATCTTACTTTCCTGTGGCATTGCATTTATTGCCATTTTAAATGCATGCAACTGATTCATTCACACTAAAAGAGAGAGAGAACTGAGACTGAGAACTGAGCACCTGCTTAATGATCACATATCACAGATAAACAGCTTTTGCGGTTTTTAAACAGGAGTTGATTTATGTCAATAAATTGGGTATTTAGAGCAAATTTCAGCAGCGTCTGGTCAATCTTCCTTCTTGGTTAACTAGTTTAATGGATGATCCACGCTGGCTTTTTCTCTCATTCTCTGTTTTCACCTCTCTGTGCTCTCAGTAATAACAGCATGCCAAGTTGTATTTCCACATTCCTTTACCCTGCAGTTTTGCAAGACCTCACCTGAATTCTTCTAGTCTATCCGTGATTTATGCATTATGTTTAACTTGTTGCTTTGGTTTATTTCTTGTTTGGGTTTTTTAGTATTTATTTAGAGCAAACTTTGAGATATTATACTCTCAGCAATGCAATCACAAAATGGAATTAGTATGTCATATCTGGATCTGCATATGCGTGCAGGAACAGATCGTAGCTTATCAACCTTTTGAAGTGGAAATCTATTCATGCCACTGTTGTATATACAAAAGAGGTGATTATTTAGAGTTTAAAAACACCACATAAGTGCCTTTTCAAGTTTTTAGACTTTTATGAGTGCATTTATCAACACGTCAAAGCCCTGAGATCAATCATGCGATCTTCAGACGCAGAAGATGGCTCACAAAACCTCATATGATGGAAAGCATGCTCAGAGATCTCCAGATAAAATGGGGTCTCGTCAGGTCAAACCTGTTTTCTCACCCCCGAGGCTTGATAGCTGTCACTATACCCCCCTTCACAGTCTGAACTATGATGACATGCAGCACATGCAGGTACAGGCACCGCATTTCACTCGACACGTTAATAAAGTTGACCTAAATATTTAGAAACACAGTGTGTCAACTCATACACTTACGCAAAGTTATTTTATGGTTGTTTAATTTGATTAATTGT
Source organism: Chromobotia macracanthus (assembly GCA_036877525.1). NCBI lineage: Eukaryota > Metazoa > Chordata > Actinopteri > Cypriniformes > Botiidae > Chromobotia > Chromobotia macracanthus. The sequence continues at coordinate 6,161,173 of JAZGTH010000021.1, read as the reverse complement.
TTTAAATTTGATGTATTATTAATGTATTATGTAATGTGTATAGGTTAACACCTACATATAACTAATGATAAATTAGATTTTTAGTCTTTTTACAGACAATTTTACTTTCAAATGCAAATACAATTATTTACATTCAGGCATACACTTTTAAGCGATACAGTGTGTATGGTACACATTTAACAGTATGTGTGTTGCCTGGAAATCAAACCCACAATCTTTTGCCGTGCTATCACAATGCTCTACCGGTTAAGCTATAGAAACACATATTGTTCACTAGGTAAAAATACTGTTCACAAGGTAAAAATGCACGCTCTAGCCAAACTTGTAACAGTGGTAGAGGGCCCAAAAGACACTTACTTGTGTGATAGGAAACAACACATTGCACTGCATAATACTGCAGTATAAAATAATGGTAACTGACTAATTAAAACACTTCTGTGATAGACTTTGTAATAATAATGAAACATTTGAAGTGAAGCTGGACTGGCATGAGGTCCCTAGTTACCTCTTCTGCGGGCACGGGAGCGCTGTGGCCCCTAGCGGGCCCTTTATCCTAGTGCGCACCAAAAGTGGGCGGATGGTGGTGTGATGGTGCCGTCCTCTGCCCAATGGCAGCCCGGAGTCTCCGGAGAGGAGAGAGCCACTTCTGTTTCCATCCCCAAATGCCTGAAAAAAACCCTTCACCCGCTCCAACCACAGCAACTGAAACAACTGCGCGATGATCTATCGCGTCTCCAGCGCACATACACGCGCCTCGGAGTTACGCGCCGCGTAAAAGAAGCTCCGTTACCGAACAGCGCGGACGCGCAACGGGAACTAAACGCGTTTCTTTCTCTCAGTCCGTCAGAAAAGCGTCCGTTCGCTCCACATGTGTCATCATGATCCTGTTTTCATCGCGTAGTGTGCTGCTGTCTGTGTACTACCCGCAGATATTCCTCATCCTCACCAGCGGCAGTTACCTGTAAGTTTCCAAGCTTCCAGATCTGAGATTGATTTCATGTTCATTCACTTGCAATCAGTATATTGACACACTTAATTGAAACGATGTTTCTTCACCATCTCGTCTGATCTGAAAGCTTACGCTTAAATGGTAGGAATTAGTTGTGTAGACAAAGATACATTATACGTTTATATGGATAGCTTTACAAAACTACAGATGTATTTGGATGAGTTGCACTAGATAGTTAATCAATGCAGGCAACAAGTGTTCGGTGTATATGGGAACTCCTTCAAAACTGTTAAAAAACATCCCAAAATGCAATACTAGTTATAATTATAATTTGGAACTAATCTTAATATAAATTCAATGAGAATCATATAAAATTGTGCTGGATGAAATACTATTTCTCAGGGGATTTTTGATTCTTATTTTCAGTGTAAAATCAGGATAATGTCTTGTTACTGGACAAATGAAGGAAATCACAGCCATGGAAGTTTTAAAATCCTCAAAAATTTCCTTTAAATTCCTTTAAGTACCCTATTGGGAATCCCAATAGTTCTGCTGGGAACAGTGTGGTGTTTTTGGTGTTGGAATCTCATCAGAAAATTCCTATTAGCATGCTTTAGTTATTTTGATAGAAATTATGATTAGATTATGATAGAAATTCTTCAGGATTTTTTGAAGTTGGCTTAGAGAATCCCACATTAATCAGAGTTGTAATTCTAGTTAATGGCTGTTTTAAAAGAAACACATAAAACAAGTTTGACTCAACAGCTTTCTGGTCACTACACAATTCCAAAACTTCTGCTAGTGTTATTCATTAGTTTGAATGACTTCACTATTATTGTAAAACAATAATGATATAGAATTAGTAGGTGTGTCCAAACGTTTGACCGATGGTGCACACGGATGAATGGTTAAAACAGTGTTATTAAAGCAAAGCCATGCATCTCCCCTGCAAATAATGAATGCATTGACTTGTGTGATTTTTCTGAATGAACTTTGAGACTTTGAGTAAATACAGTCTATAATATTTGATTTAGATAAGCTTTATGAATGATGTCATGCGGATGATGTTAATGGGAACCTTCGCTTGTTCTGATATGTCTCATTGTGTTGCTTATGTGTTCATACACCATATTTATCTTAATTTAGTTTCATTATTTTGTATCCATGAGGGAATGTGCTGTAAAACATTGTTTTTTGGTTTGAGTGTAAATCAAGACCAAAACATAGTATTTTCATATGACTAAATCAACTTCACTGTGTCAAGTTCCACTAATCAGTCATTTTAAGGGGCAGGACTTTTATACAGCATAAAAGAGGATCTAGATTTATTCTAAATTATAAAACTGTTTTGTGATGTTAAGTGTAAACGTTCTGTGCTAATGCTGATTGGAGGAGTGTTTCAGTTGGCCACTGAGTGGCAGAGAAGATCAGCAGGATTCAGACTGAAAGTGTGTGTGCTATAATGAGGGACTTTGGTTTTACACACACAGTTCAGCTTTCACCTGTTCTACAGTCTGATATCATTTTGTGTCTGTGCACCTCACATAACAGTGATTGTGTCACACATTACACGTGTAATTCATCACAGAATCTTTGAAAATCAATCTTTAAAAATTAATATACTGTAATGTAAAGTCAGGCCATTCGTGTTTCCTTCAAAGTGTCCCAGCACCACCTATTACTGACAGTGATGTATTTGTTCTCATAGTCTGTAAAATTATTTCACGAATAATGTTGCGTCTCTTTGTTAACCGACCTCCAGACCAAGGACTTCATTCTGGCTGCCGGAACCCCGAACTCAATTTTTTAAATAGATGTGGCTTTTTGTAGCCATTTAAGTGGGCAAGTCTATGTATAGCCATGGTTTGCACATCACAAATGACACCATTGTTTGGTTTTACATTTTAAAACAGCTTTATTCGGCACATAGCAAATTTGATACATTTTGTGGAATTAGGGGCTTTTAAATGCAGTATAAAGGAAGTATGTGGTCTGTTCTTTTTTCTGGCTAATATTTAAAGACATGTTTGAGTTTTTTTGAGGAAGTCAGAGGGTAATGAAGTGAAGGCCGTGGTGGGTGTAGAAGCATAAGGGATTCTCCCACAAAGCAAACCTACTTTCTTCTAGAACCTTTAGCTTTCACAAATTAAACTTGAAATGAAAGTTTCTAACAAATGCAGAGTCATAACCAGCACACACATTAAGAGGGACATTGTTCCAAATCAATATTTAGATTAGTGGTCAATTAATATGGGTGTTTTTAATGAAAACATTTTGCAGACTTTTACATTTGGCCCACTCAAATTTGAATATTTGGTTACATCCCTGAAAGTATCGCAAACAATGAAATTTGACATGCTTTAAACCAGACCCAGATCAACTTAATTTGTATTGTAAAATCATACAATATTAAAATTGTTTCACAAACAAAACCCGCGTCTCGCAACTTGAAACCTCCTGAGAAACTGCCGGCCATCATAACCACAAAACTATTTCACCACAGACATATCTCTCTGTTCGCTGTAACCAATAATAAAAAACAAGTCCGTACGTTCCATTTTAAAAAATGACAAAATACGCAGTACAGTGAATGATCTTTTGTTATTGTAAAAGAGATCTAGTCTTAATAAATTGAGGTTTACATCTATAAACGGGTTCATAAAAGTCAAATCTTGTCTTGTTCCAAACGTGTAGGTATGTAAAGACTGAGGTTTGTACGTTTTCTTTAAGCATCTGGTGCCAGTTCGTCCATGTTGGTAGTTTTGAGTTTGTTTTAGCAGGATTTGTTTTAAGTAGAATGGACTGTGTGATAGCTGGAGCCAAGCGCCTAGGGAACATTTATTTTCTTGTGTTTAAAAGTAGAGTGCATTTGCTCATCCTGCGGATTATTTATTCCTCATTTACCAGGAAATCCTTCTTGTGTTTGAAATCTTCCTCGTGGGACGGTACTTATTTATTTTGTCATATTTTATATGGACCACAATTAAACTTACATTTGGGGCTATTTAAGTGTTGGTTAGTAAAACAGTGTTATTTTCAGATGGAAAATATATAATTATGTCTTGCATTAGTTGCTTGAGGGAAGCAGGGAACGTTCTGCTTTACCTGTGCAGGCAAAGAACTGGAGGACTAGTTAAGCAGTAAATTAATATGCAGTAAACATTACTGGTTATGAGGAGTTTAAGACAGGCTGAAGTTAGATAACATTCTTAGTTGGTGTGTTTGATTTAAAACTAACCTTATAATAATAAAACATGACCTATGTCAATAAAAATGTGAGGTGTAATAGTTTTTTCTTTCCATTTCATCTCATTACTGTCTAGGAGAAACATTTCAAAGGCTCTTAACATGCCCTTTACATCATTATAACCTGCTCTGAGAAATACAGTCTATATTCAACTTGTTTAACCTAAGACATTACTTGTTTAAGCAGAAAACCACGTCAGTTGGGACTTTATGACTGTGGATGAACAGGATGGCCATAATAAGAGGTTTTAAATGAAAGCCAAATAAATAAGAAAGGGTGGAACGTCTAATTTGTTTCTAGAGCGGAACATGTCTTGTGGTGCACAATCTAATTTATGTAGCTGTGATTAAACATTGAGTTACATAATATGGTTGCACATGAGAAGCACATGATCACTTGCCTATGTTAAAGGAAATCCACCCCAAAAATCAATGATATTTTGCTCTTTAGATACAGTTTATGGTCCTTACATGCAAGTCTATGGGATTGTTTTTGAACATTTTATGCCATTTGAGCCATACAGTGTGAGGTAATATTCATGTCTGTAGCACAGACAGTGTGGAACGAGTCACAGGCTGCAGGTTCATTGTAATGATTAGCGGTTTGTTGGAATCTCTTGCCTTAACAAACAGCACTAATGAATGAGGTTACAGCACATGACTGGGACACTGCAGAAAGCGCAAGAATTATTTCTCTTCGGGTCACATAGGAAAATATCACATCACAACCAACCAGCCTAAACCTCTGTTTCAAGCGAGCCCACAAAAGAAGCTGCCTACTAAGGAACAAAGTGTTCAATAACTGAATAAGTGACAGATTTGGAACCATACACAGCACCTAATAATCTTGAAAACATAAGGAAATACTGTATGTAAATATTTCCCTTGTTTTGTTTACCATGGATTCTTTTATTTGAGAGCTCGCTGCAATGCATTCTGGGGATGTTTGTCTGTGAATGCTGTTTTACAATTGAGGTGTCTTAGAAGATAACAATTATGCTGCGTTCACTTTGCTGGAACAGTTTTGGCTTTGAGAGTGTGCCTATGATGTATTCAAATGCTGTAAAAAAGCTCACAAGATTTTGGAACAGAGCTAGTCATTTTGCAGCAAAACATCATAGGGGTCTTTTCCTACAAAAAACTCAGTCAGCCTTGTGACTGCAACTTGTCTATTGCCCAAACACACTGATCTGCATCACTTTGCATTGTGTCGGTTTATTAACGTGTGGCCCTCACAGACCAAAACAGAGCAGCTTGATTATACTCAGAAACAGGAGATGTTTCTTAGACAGAACTTCCTCGTCCACATTGGACATGTGGTTTTGTATTTAGGAGTGATTTTTAAGCCTGTATGGACATGGAAATACAACCAGGAAAGGATCAAACCAGCCATATCCAGTTTCCAATGACCATTCTCAGTCTTTGTTCAACACTGTTTGATCTGATTTAAAGGGGAATCTATAAGTTGCAGCTATTCTCCCAGCAAAACCAACCCATCCACCCCTGTGTGCTTCTTTTTTTTTGCTGACACACACATTGCTTGTTGCAGCTCGCCTAGCTTGCGGTAAAGTCCTCGGTGGTTGGTGATGTCATTCTTCAAAGCTGGCATGCATATCCCTGCGCGATTACGGCCCTGTTCTCTGACATGTTTGAAAGGCACGTATCTGAGCTAGTTCAATGCTCATAAACACAGAAGCCCACTTGTTTAGCAGTGCGGGTTTATACAAACAGTGTGGTTAAAATACTCAGTGTGCATCATAAGAGGGTCATATTAACACACATCATGTGATGAGAGAGATGTGTGCTTCTGAAACATCACAACAGATTGCCTGCCCTTCAAGAAAACAAGAGTTTGGAGTGTGCCAAATCAATTTGTCTTAATCAGTAACAAACATCATTCTATTCTATTCTATTCTATTCTATTCTATTCTATTCTATTCTACAGTTTTATTTGTTTGTCTTATATTTGTATGTCTCTCTAACCAGGGCTGCACAATATATCGAAATCACCAAAATATTGCAAATGTGCAATATCACAATGGTTTGCAAAAACTGAATCTTAATACTCAAAAGTTATTTGTATTTGCAGCTTTGTTCCAATTTGTTTTTATGTTCTGTAACAATAAAACATGACTGCTCACTTTAACCAAAAAGAATGTGAAACATGTATGTTGGTTTTACAATTTTCTGTTTTTAAATATACTTTAATATAATTTGAATTGATTTTACAAATTGAAAGCATTGTCGTATTGCATATCGCATTTTTCTTAAAAATTGTGCATTTCTATTTCTAAACCCCTGAAGAGTGAACTAAACAAATGCTGCATTAGACACAAGGGCCAGTTTCACCCAAAGAACAATTATATTGTGTGCCTCCAAAGAGTTAACCAAAGAGATGACTGTCTTGTGTTTGTCTGTGTTCTGTTCCTCAGGGCTCTTTCTTCTGTGGTGGCCCTTGGAGCAAACATCATCTGCAATAAGATCCCTGGTCTCGCCCCTCGCCAGCGCGCCATCTGCCAGAGCCGACCCGATGCCATCATCGTGATCGGAGAGGGGGCGCAGCTGGGCATTAATGAATGCCAGTACCAATTCCGATACGGCCGTTGGAATTGCTCGGCACTTGGAGAACGCACAGTCTTTGGGCAGGAGCTACGAGTAGGTCAGTGGCTCTCAAAGGTCTCTGGCAAGTTTGGTTTGTTTTGGGGGTGATGTAGCCTTGTTTCTGGGCTGGTAACTGAAAGGCTGTGAACTGAATTGGAGTGATTCACATTTAGAAATAGTGTTGTGCTAGAGAGAAGATAAGGGTGTAAGTATAAATGCTGTTCTGATTACACGGGTTTCAGTCTTTTGCTGTGACAAAAGGACCAAACTCTTTTCAGAAATGAGTGAATGTGGTGATATGGGAGACGGTTCCCTTTTTATGCTGTGGGTGAATACAAACCCTAGTTACAAACAATGTGCTGCATGGATCTCACAGTCACACACTTTACCCTCAGCTGCATGCAAAAGCATGTTTGTATTGCTGTTATGATTGATGCACTAGTCTGAAATTCAGCTCAGTTCCTTTGATCACCCATTAAACAAACATGTACACTTCAAGTTAAAAACACTGTTTAGGCTTAAAGATACTATCAGCAACAGTACTACATGCAACTATTTTAACTGTATAGTGTGTTCACACTGTACCTAATAAAATGTCCCTGACTTTATTTTAATGTGACAAATAAACAAATGAAATGAAAAAAATAAATTAAGTAGAGATTTAATTCCACAAACCTCTCAAAACGCGACGAGATCTTCCTCTGAAGAAAGTATCGTGTAAGCCTGAAACATGTATCATGTGATGGCGTACTTGTACTCACTCCCTCTGGACCTGCCTGAGAGTGTTGAGAACACTTTTACATTTAAAAACTAGAATGCTACATTTAAGTGCCTGCTTGCGATATATTTACAACCCTATCAATTATATTCATTCTGCGCTGTATACACTTAATTTGATCTAGCTTGTCTTTGAGGAAATGTGATTGCTAGTGCACATAGTGTCCGCACTGGTTGGTTACCGCACTACTGCATGAATGTTTGTTGTTAACAATTTCTTAGTTTTCATTTTTTATTATAATTCTACAAATTAGTAAAAGACTATAATTGATCTGAATTAAGTTTTTGTGTGAAATTTTATGTTAAACAAAAGTTCCCTTTCAAGGGTACAACACACTTCCTCTGACCTGTTATCATCCAAGTGCCAATGAGCCAAGATACGTAAGCCAAGATATGCAAGGACTTTCATTTATGCATCATGTAAGTGCTAGTCATAGCTTGTTACTGGCAAGCTCCCTTTGACTAGCAGTCCATTGGGAACTTCAGTCCATTGAACTTCAGTCTCACAGAGTGAGAGCTGTGATGTTATATGCAATTACTAGACTGAGAGACCCAGGTTTGAGCCCCACCTTGAACGTTTTTAGTACAGGCCATCCCAGGTCCACGTAGATTAGAGAAAGACCATATTTCTTGTTCAAACACCCCTTGAGGATTTCTTTAGTGTTTATTTTACAACCCTTCTCATTGTATTATTGGAGTTTTAATAGACCCTAATGGGATGAACCATTTTTGTGATTCCTTTACTGCCCTTGAGGAGGAGTTTCAGCCCTACTCGTTGTATATCTGGAGTTTAGGTTTCGGTCTGGGACTGTGAGTGGCTACCACTGGAAGGCAGGTCCTAAAGGTCAAGTATAGAGCTGAGTCCAATTTGGGCCCTCTTTTCCCTGAAACTTTCTTAGCCAGAAGAGCACCTAGAGGATGGAGCTGTGGTGTAATGGTCAACCTTTCATTGCTCAGTTTAGGAGACCTGGGTTTGAATCACCTCTTTAGCACTCTGTTGAGCACTTAATGTGAGTTTCTGCCCTGTTTGTGATTATAGGGGAATTCATACATACTACTACTTCTTGTATGGTGGATGATACATTGTCTAGGCCTTTCCACCTTCTTGTTGGCATGAAATGATGTGTTGGACAGTAGCAGCTAGTGATCTGCTGGCTCCTGTCCAACTGCTGTCTTCCAGGTTGTGTTGGAGTAGCACCCTCACTATAGTGTCCTCCCACCATGAGAACCATCTTTCTGAGGCAAGTGGTTGTAGGTGGCTTTTTTGCTGGCTCCCCCTGGGCTATGTGCCCCATTGGTCAAGCATTGAGTCGCTTACTATAGACTATACCCCACACCTCCAGAGCTCCATTAAGGAACAATAGTCTCGAGCTGTCTGATAGCTCCCCTTGGATTTCTGGTCCTAGGACAAGGGTGGAGTAGCACGCTCACTATCAAGGTCCTCTGCTCCCCTTTGGACCCCCGGGAAGGGAAAAAATACATGCTTTGGATGGTTGGGGCCAACTTTTCTCTAGCTCTCCTCATTCTCTAGCTAGCTAGAGCTCAGCCTATTCTTTATGCAGCTGGCCCAGTGGCATTGCGTGTACTCACACTAGCTTGGGAGACCTGTGCCTTTCCCTGGAGTTTAGTCAAGGGACAATGCTCTCATGGCTAAAGTAATCTATCTACAAGCTCCCCTTGAATGCAAGTCCTCGGAGTTGAGAATGTCTGACACCCTCACTACAGAGGGTCCCTGCTACTTTGGTGATGGGGTGGCAAGGCTGTCGCTTGGGTTAAGCCAACTCTCTGAAAGGCAGCATCTGGCTTATGAGTTGATGTAGCCAAGCTTTCAAGCAGGTGACTTAGTGGCACATGGCATGCTGACCCTAGCCTGAGAGACCGGTGTTTGAGTCCCACACTCAACATCTGCCTGTGTGTCCTATGGTGATTGTGCTTCATAGGATTTGGCAGCCACTCCCCTCAGCATGGTGCAGTTGGTATTGCATTCCCCATGGCAACAAACCAAAGGTAGTGTTAAGTTCCCTTGAAAGATTATGTATGTAATCTCTGTTCCCTAAGAAAGAGAACGAAACACTGCGTCTCATTGCCATGCCTCAGGGGCAACTGTTTATGCCTCCTTTAGACAACGATGTTGATGACACGCTCTACAGGCACTAATATATACAAGGCCCTAATATACTCAGGTGCACCTGATGTGCATCAAGCACTGCCATGGGCCAAGTGGATTGGAGTGGTTAGACATGAGATTCAGACACCAAAGGTGTCTCACCAAAGGTGTTCCCCATAGCATCGAACCAGATGCAGCGTCTCGTCCCCTTTCTCAGGGAACTGAGGTTACATATGTAACCAGGATTTTTTGTCACCTGATGACAGTTGACATTAAATTACAAAAAAGAGCAATTTTATGTTCATGCCACTGTTTGGATTCAGACATTTAGACTACAGTTCAGTAAGTAAATTAATGTATGGTATTCCCAACATATGTATTGTTAGTATTGTATTTTGTTAAATGAGTATAAATTATGTATGTCAGAAGTAATTAAAGAAGCATGAGCTTTCTCTACTGGCTTTGAAACATGCAGACTGTCTCTGGACAGACTATACGCACAGAAATATGCCTGGCATTTTCCCTCGTTAAAAAAACTCACTCTCCACAAACCAGAGTGTTGTTATTAGTTGCCAGGGTGTTACTGTGTAGTTGCTGGTTGTTGCCAAGGTAGGTTTAGTGTGGTTGTTAATGTGTTGCTGTAATGTTGCTAGGGTGTTGTAGCCCATGCCTTTATGATATTACATTTTTGGCTTATGTCCTCATATTTTTATACCCACTGTATCATCAGCCAGGGTGCCACAGTCTCTTTCTCTCTCCCCTGTTTATACAGTCAGAATGAGCTACAACCGGGCAAACATTTACATTTTCATGGCTCTTGTGTGAACAAGCATTCCTAAGTGGGTTGCAGAGAGATTTGCTCACTTACGCTGTCATTTACACATTTCCTCTCATTTAAAGTGTTTTGTTGCTGTTAAAATGCGGTCAGACTGAGACTCTGTAAACTTCCATCACTCCCTCCCCACAAAACGCATCAGAGCCTGTTTGAAATTTTACACTTATGTGGTGAATCTTTGAACTTTTCTAAGGAGTTTGTTTACTGCTCTCCAAAATTAGAAGCAATGGAATTTTTGCACATTTATAAAAGCCTTTCACTGGATTTTATGCTGTATCCTTTTTTCTGAACAATTTGCTGATTAAAATTAAAATTGACCCTATTTAGTTTCCATTTTTTGCATGTCTCAGTGTTTTTATAATTGATGCATATATATATATAGTTTAGTTTCTGTCAAACATTAGCACATCATATATATATATATATATATATATATATATATATATATATATATATATGTTAATATATAATATATACACATATACACATTTTATATGTATATATATAGATAGATATATAAATATAGTCAAGATTTGATATTCACATTTGTGTTCAACAGAGAGCACTGACATGCTGTGCCACGTTTGACATAATTGACAAAACACTGTATTGTTTCTTGAATGTTTGACCAGTTTTATGGTTCTGTGGTGGTTTTTGGTGTTTTTATCGTTTGAAAGTCATGGTCATTTCCAAATGTTTCTGTATGGAAACAGCAGCATGAATTCTCTGTTTATATTCCACACAAAGACACAACAGCATGCAGGTTTGTAATGTCCTAGGATTCATTTTAATCTTGTACATCCATGATCTTGTTTTTGATATTGCTTGTTTGTGGTATGGAGCGTTTTTGTGATTAGAGGCTTTTGGTGCGTTTATTTTGTGTGGTCTGTTGGTAAATCCCATTGAAACTGAAGTTTGTAGGCTGTGTTCAAGAGTTAAGTCTGAGGATAAAACCTATTCCAGGAATATCCCGATCCATTCATAATGGACTACATGAAATGCCTCCCGCCCCTCTCATGCCTGGAGACTCTAGTATTTTTTCTAAATGTAAATCCTCCAAATTGTAACCACTAAATTATTCCTGCTCGTAAGAAGCCCGGCTATAAGCATCGGAGCAGCCAGTAGATTCCGTTGTTTTCGAAGAGATGATGATCAACAGACCACAGAGTTAATTCTCTCTCTCTCTTTTAGAACGACCCTCTCTCTGGTCAGTTCAGATTCGTTTGGCTATACGACGTTTGGCTGTTCTCTGTGGTAGACATTAATAGCTGGGTTATTGAGCATTTCTGAGCCCCTGAAGAATTGAGTCAAGGAAGGATTTTGTTTCAGTCTAAAAACACAGGCCAAATCGGATCCTCATTTTCAGAAACAGTCTGTAAATAAATATCCACAGAAAGCAGAAAGGGCTTGTCTTAAATACTGGCCGTGCACATAAATGTAAAAATGACAGAAATTGGCTCCATTTTAACATCATCTGCCAAACAAGACAGCAGTTTAAGCCATAATATGCACACGTTTTTCATTGTTTCAAAAGGTGATATCTTCTTTTAGCTAAATCTTAGGGCAACATTGCATATGTGCTTACCACACAGACATTTGGGTAAACGATAAGGTTCTTGTGAGGTATCTAAATAAGACCACAAATAATGTTTTGAAAGTTAAAGACCAAGACTATCTGTTAGATTTTAGTGGGATTAAGGGTTTATTGAGTGTGTGTACACAGTGTGTATGTGTGAAGGTGCTGACAGAATGAAGCAGTCTCTTGCTCACACACGGTTTCCTCTCTCATTATGTGTGTCACTCAGGTGATTCATAGCACTCATGTGAAAGGAGTCTGTTGCCAGTTTCAGAGAAATATTAGCAGAGTTCACCATCTCCTGCCCTTATTCACTTCACCAGACACTTTGCTCTCGGGCAGGTGAGCCTCTAAACCACATGAAGAATTCTCAGTCCTTCCAAAGCCACACTAAAAGCCCAGGGAAAGATATATGTGGCTGCCGGATTCCAGAGGAACGCCGTCAGAGAGTGCCAATAGCAGCAGATGATTTAGGATTGTTTTCTTTCGGTGCAATAGTATCTGTGTCGTAGTCAAACACTGTTGAGGGGTTTGTTATGGATGGCCATTTTTGCCTGCAATTTCTGTACCTGTTTTTTGGGGCTGGGCAGAGTCTGTACTGGACAATGATACAATTGTGTGAACCCCTAGAGAGTTTACTGTACAGTTTGTACCTTTAAAGATACATTTGGGAGGCTATCAGCTTTATGGTATTTATATTTTTAAGCGATGCAGAGCAGGATATGTCCCTGATTACTTTTAATAGTGTAGATGTTTGCAAAGCTCAAACATAAATTTAGGCTGAATTGGATTAATCCAGCCCAGACATCTCTGTGTGTGTAAGTTGCCATCTCACAAGGTAAAATTATTCAGCTGCCTTACTTAGCTCAGCAGAAACAGAAATGCTCCCCACACAGACTTCTGCTTTTACTTCCATTTGAATTATTTGTTCATTATAGGCTCATCATCGCAGCAGAAATGTTGGGCAGTATTCTCCTTTATTATGCCTAAATGTTGGTATTGAATATCAGACCACAGCAGCAGAAATTGAAGTTGTATCAGATGGTCTCTGACTGTCTTTCCAAAAGTAAACTCATAATAAAGGGGTTCTAGATTCCCTAAGAACATACTTAGAACAGACTTCAGACTCGTACCTGAGAACCTTGATAAATGACATGACGGCGTGCATCGTGAGCTCAGATTTACAATCTGAAAAACAGTATTGTGAGGGTACAGCATCACTCAGAACGGAAAAACTCATTTAAGATAAACAATGTTTCTCTCGCTTGCTTTGCGATTTGTGGTGAAATTATATCTGCCTCGAACATTTGTAGAATGTTGCAAAATTACAAATTACTAACCCAAAAATATATTAAAACAGGCTTGTATTCAGAAAAACAAACCATGATCTAATTTCTACATTTCATGCTTTTGACCAAATTCAATAATAGTTTTTCTTCATTTGGCTGTTTTCAACAACATTTTATCGTCTTCCACAAATATAAAAGAGCAAGCTAAGTTTAGTTTCTGTCAAACATTAGCACATCTTAACATGCCTGGCATGTGCTTTCCTGATCCTTTATAACAGAAAATTGTTTTAATAGTTATTAGCAGTTATCACAAGGAAATCTCTCGTTACTCGCATTGAAGCATGAAATCCAGCTCTCAGATGGTTCTTACATGGAATTCTTACATGGAATTAAATGTTAGGAGATACTTGGAATTACAAGGTTGGATTAAATCATTGAAGTTTTGTAACGCAGCCAAGCGTTGCTTGTGTTTTCTTGCGTGTTATGATTGTTGAAGTTTCAAACTGATGTCTCGGCAGGTAAGTGGAATGTTTGACACATTGGTTTAGCTGTGAGATTAGTCAAATAACCCTGAACCCACAGGAAGAGATAGACATCTCCTCTGGATGTATTCCTGTCAAAGTCAACTGATGATCTTGATTTGAGCCGGACATTGAGTATATCAGTATGGAAATGTGTCTATTTATTGTCGGGGATTGAATGTTCTTGTCTGGGACTAAATGAGGAAAGAAAGTGAATCAGTCACAATTTTACCTGAGATACACTAGATGAGACAATGAGACTTGTTTTCAGAAGATGTACCTGGAGCTTGTGCTTATACAACAACTTGTAAAATGTAAACGTTTACATGTTAAAGTTCCCAAGTAAATGTATCTAGTTTGAAGGTTTTTTTTTTACTGAAAGGTTAAAGGCAGAAACATTCTGTTATGCTGGTTGAAAGTCTCTTCAGATCCTAATAGCAATCACTGAGTAAGATGCTCTAAATATATTTACAAAAAAAATTAATAAATATTTATATATATCTTTTGTAAAAGACGCAGAACCATCCAATCATTGTGTTTGGTCTGACTTGCCTATCACACAATGTGTGTTCATATGTTGGAGCAGGCGTGGCTTTGAAAAATGCTCTGAAGGGAGTGTTAAACTTATACTTTCAAAGCTACTTTGCTATCCTCCCTGAATTTGCCCACTTTACATTTTAATCAAAATCTCATTGGGAGGTGTGAGGGTGTCAGTTTATTTTATCAAACAGAATGGACTGTTTTAGACTAAGACAAACCAACTAATATCACAGAAAACAATTCATAAAATCTGTTGATAATATTTCTGATGTTTTGAAAAAATCCTTTTCAAATCCTTTTGTCTGAATAAAATTAAAAACTTTTGGGTAATTAATATTTATTACAGGAATTACTTTCAGCTGCCACAGAGGGTGATGGGAACTGTAGTTTTTATGTGCAACCTGGTCACCTAATGAACTACTAATGTAGGTATGGTAACAACACTTTATTAGCAGGTGTGTTCTCATGCTGTGAGTGTGTTTGCAATCAGATCATGCGATGCAGCAAACTCTCTTCCCACACTGGCTGGTAGATGGAGTGTCTGTCTGGGCTAAAACAGAATGTGATCTGATAAAACCTGTCTCTTACAATCAGATCGTTGCTCTGATTGTGAGATCTGATTGGTCACTGGGCAGAACTGGGCTGTGCTGCTATTGGACAGTTGGTGGGTGCTTTAACCTCTTATCATAGATACTTTGAATATAAATAGCTTTAAATTTTCATGTGTACTGAACAGGTTTGATAATTGATCTGTCATGGTTAGCTGATAACTTTCATCTTTAATGTAAAAGAACAATCAGATGTGACCTGGTTTTAACAAAAGTGCAGGAGTTTGGTTTTATGAACACTTATCTGGATTTGTCTATATGATTAAAGGCCTGCTTTGCATAGAACAAGAATGATCTAGACATTTGACCTGCTTTACATAGAACAAGAATGATCTAGACATGTGACCAGTCGTGGGCAGAGAGATTTGATCATGATGTAATAGCTCAACTGATTACAGTTCATATCATACAGATTCCTGCAGGTAAAAAACAAGAGAATTTTCTTTCTCCTTTGATATTAAAGCTTTTTTTTTTTTTTTTTTTTTAGCTTTATTTAATGAACATAGTCTGTGGATATATTAATATGCACAATGCAAAACTTAATCTCCATGCCACTCAGATCATTTGTATTGAAAACTATGA
This sequence comes from Chromobotia macracanthus, assembly GCA_036877525.1. Lineage (NCBI taxonomy): Eukaryota > Metazoa > Chordata > Actinopteri > Cypriniformes > Botiidae > Chromobotia > Chromobotia macracanthus. The sequence goes on along the minus strand of JAZGTH010000021.1, from coordinate 6,145,542 downwards.
AAACATCTCACCCTGAACGTTTGTGAGATCATTAGCACCAGGGCTGGGCAGAAGCACACACGTGATTTAATCTGTTTGTCAACTTCAAAACAGGTTTAGCCAATCATGAGCACTTCCTGTGAGTTCTCAGTTACTATGACAGAAGGCACAAAATATCCAAATGTTTTTGAAAATCAGATCATCAAAGCAGGTTAATTCTGGTGTTAGTGAGCTCCTGGTGATGACCGACTGGTGATGTTTTGCTTTGTTGCTACAGCGTAGTCTGTACTGTTCGTGTTTATTGGACCAGAACAGTGCGGAACAGGCCCCTGGTACGGTCGGCCCCGGGGCAGTGAATATGTACATGCTTGAAATATTACAAGGAAACTCTTAAATGTGAGTGAAAATTTATGTGAGTGCATTTTCAAGGAACCCCATAAATCTTGCACTGGTTAAATTTGTGTTTGCCAGGTCACTTCATAACACACGCTTAGCTAAATGAAGGCATACCTTATACTTTTGTTGTTTATATATAAAGCGTATTACATGAAACCAGAGGAACATTTTATTGCTCCTCTGTTGCTCTTTTATTACTCAAAAGACTTAATGGAGTTCCCAGTTATGTCTCATTTAAATATGAACAGTCTCAGATGTGTCTTCTGCATTTCCTTAGAAAAACTGAAAAGACACACAAAAGTTTGTTTTGTTTTTGCTCAGGTCATTTGAGCAATGTTTGAGTCCATTTGATGTGTATTGGGCTTGAAGATCTCTCTAAGTCAATGCAGCTTCCTCAGGCACTTTACTTTCTATCAGCGTCATGAATGAACCATCTGTGGCGGCTCAGGCCATCCCAGGGTTCATCAGGATTGTTTGTTCTCTCTGAGGTTGTAAATCTCTTCAGCCGTGTCAAACGTGATTTGTTTAGTGGTTCTCTATTCTTCGTATGAGCCAAAGCGGTCAGCATGACGGAAAAACTCTTCCACCCACCTTTCCTCACTATGTAAGGTGTGGTCAGGTCTAAAAATATATATATTTTCTTGGACCTGAGAATATATATAAGAAAGGATAAACAGAGACATTGTATCACTCTTCCACAGCGATCTTGGATTCTGTCGCAGACACTTGCCACTAAACTCTATTAGACATCTGTTTTAATATTCCTCTGTTCTGCCCGGTAGAACTTTCCAAGTTCTTTGAGGGTTTTTTGGTCAGTCCAGTTTTCCATTGGCAGGGTAGGAGGCTATCCCAGGGTTCTTCCTGTTGGAACGGAGTCAGGACTTTGGGTCTGGCCTTCTCAGACTTTCTTTATTCACTTTAGTGTTTCTTAGTATGGCCAGTCGTACCGTTAACCCAATGTGGACATAGTAAAGTGGTTGGTTGATATTAAAGATTATAAGGCAAGTCAATTGAAAATATTGTTTTTGTTTGTTAGTACTGTATTTGTTTACATGTTTTGAGAGTGGTTTAGTGATGTTGTTTGAGGCTTGAACTGCATGGACTATGAAAGCTATGCTTTATTTTTTGGGAAAATAACCCTACGAATAGCTTTACTTTAATAGTTGTCTCAAAGAGCATTTGTAATGTGTTTTACTTTCGTAATGTGATCCATTTGTAATTCAAACAGGATATTTAACAAAAATATAGGGTGGAAGTTGATTTTATTTATCAAATAATTTTACAGGCAGTTTTAAAGATTTCCAAGTTTTAGCAAATTTGAAAGACGTTTCCCCAATGCAGCTGACAATAATTGCACTATATTTGCATACTCAGAAATCATCTGCTTAAAGAGTCAGACAAGATGGCTGCCGGGTGAATTGTGAATTGTTTTAAATTGATTGTACTTTTGCACAGTTTCTCTTGCTCAGCAAATTTCCTAATTTGTTGTGATTACAACAGCCATCACAATTCCAGACTCAACAGGGTGTAAAATCCCATCTGCACCCCCTCCTTTTCCCTCACAGCCTCTGTAGAGTTTCTCTCGGACCCAAAAAACGCTGGAATGAGCATGCAGTTATATTACCATTTTGGCATTGGTCAGTTGTATTGCATAACTGCCAATATTGCCACTTGACTAATTAATATCTGTTTAAAGAAAGTCACCCCATGTCTGTACCAAAACTTACTATACATGTGTTAGTACACATGTATTTTTTTATGGATGATAGTGTAAATTAATTTTTAAACTTTCATCTTAAAAACAACCTGATATCAACAAACTGATGGAAAGATTGAAACAATCAACAAAACAAAGTCTGTATGTTAAGCTTCAAAGTGAATCAGTTGCTGAGATTTAATACTTTAGGATCAATGTTTAAAAATGGTTTACATTAACTCTAATCAGAATGTCAATAACAATTTTCAGCTGAGATTTTTCTCTGTGTGACCTGCCCATAGTTGTAACTGTCCCTTTTGTATTTACTGGACACTGGACTCGGAAATCCAGATCCAGATCTCTCTGTGTGGAGCAGCTGTCCGTCGCACCAGTGGAGGGACTGAGCAACCTGCTGTGTTTCTTGTGGTCGGTCTGTAAGGTGCAAAGGCAGGAGAATTCAGCACTTTGGACAGCACCTTGCCTTTCTTTCACACACTGGAGAATCTCAGAGCCTCACATCTGTGGCTGCTGTGAAACATCTGCAGTCGTTTTACAAAAGGTGCTCAGGAAACTTTGTTGTCTAGGACGTAATCTTCTCTGAAAAGTACCAGCACTCTTCATCTTCTGAAGCAAAATGGAAATTGATCTAAATAATCACTGCATCTGTTCAATGTCTTATTTAAAATACTAGTTTCCCTCTTTTCTTACATTTTCACATTTTATTCTACATGCCATGTTTCATTCTTCTGTTTCGCCATTTAAATACTTGAACTCAAATTATTTTGTAATTTTAGGCCTCATTTCCAGTTCTGTTTTCAACAGATAACTTCAGTGACGTTACAGTACCAGGAAATTAAAGGTGGTTGCCAGGGTGTTGCTATGTTATTGTTAAGCTTTTCTTCATTGTTTTCATTTATAACCACTTACAAACACTTCATGTTTGTAAGTGGTTGCTATGGTCTTCTGAATGGTTGCTAGGTGGTCAAAATCAAAAAGGCCTACCTCTGTCTAGCCCAGGTTCCCCTGAGAATGAGCACCAGTGATGTGCATTGAGATGTTGGGTTGAACTGTAGCTGGAGGACCACTGAGCAGATTTCACAGGCTGTTCTCTCTTCCCCCCAGGCAGCAGGGAGGCGGCATTCACCTATGCCATCACAGCCGCTGGGGTCGCCCATGCCGTGACGGCCGCATGCAGCCAGGGCAACATGAGCCACTGCGGGTGTGACCGGGAGAAACAGGGCTACTACAACCAGGAAGAGGGCTGGAAGTGGGGCGGATGCTCGGCAGACATCAAATACGGCATTGAGTTCTCCCGGAAGTTTGTGGATGCCCGTGAGATAAAAAAAAATGCCCGTCGATTGATGAACCTTCACAACAATGAAGCTGGGCGAAAAGTAAGCCAACAGGAAGAACTTTATTTAGTTAACACCGTAAATCAACATTTTACTAGCATACCAAGGTCCTGGTAGCACTGCAGACACATTCTGTTTGAGTGAATAGTTGGGAAAATCCTCCACACATGGGCCTCATTCATGCAACACAAGCAGAACCAATTTCTGTGTTAATCGTTCGTAAAACCATTCTTACGTAAATTGTCGAATTCAATTCAGTGCGACAAATTACATAAGAATAATTGTACGAAGGATTTACACAGACATCTGTTCTGCTCCTGTGTCATTAATATAACGTGAAGCCTCTTAATTAGTTTAAGTTGTTGGACACTTTTAAAAAAAATCTTCTGAAAAGTTCTTATCCATTCATTTGGTTTTGGTCAAGAGCATTTCAATTCAACATATTACCAACATTGGTCTTGGTATTATGCAGAAACATTCGTGCAATGTTTTGTTTGAATAAGTGGTTGGCTCAGTTTTGCACAAAATGCTTTTAAATCTGTTTTAGACGTTTAAAGCTTTAAAACTTTAAAGCCTGAAGGGGTTTTAAGGCCAGCATTTACTTAAAGCAACAAATAATAAAATTGTCCTAAAAGTTCTCCGCTGTTCATTAGGTTTCTCTCAGGAGCATTTTAACTTCAGCATTTTGCCAACGTTGGTCTTGGTCGTCTTGCATATTCGTGCAACATTTTGTTTGACTGCATGGTTGGAGAAATTCTCCAGACAATGTTTCTTAATCTGTTTTAGACATTGGAAGCTTTAAAACTTTGAAGCTTGGAAGCATTCTTGGCCAACGTTTACTTATAGAAACCAATAACAAAGTCTTAGGAAAAGTTCATATCCATCATTTGGCTTTTCTCAAGAGCATTTTAATTTGACATTTTACCAACATTGGTCATGGTCTTGCAGAAACAATCATGCAACGTTTTGTTTGACTGCATGGTTGGGAATGTCCTCCAGACAATGTTTCTTAATCTGCTTTAGATGTTGGAAGTCTGAAACTTTGAAGCTTGGAAATGTTCTTGGCCAACGTTTACTTATAGAAACAAATAACAAACTCTTAGGGAAAGTTCCTATCCATTAATTCATGTTGAAAAGACAAATGCATTTAGACTTAGATGTCGATTTGTTCAGTTTAAAGAGAGGAAAAAGAAAAACATTTTAGCGTTTTAGCATTTGGCTTGATGCACTCATGTGGTGTGGCTCATCTTTGCAGTTTGTGAAACTCCTCCAAAACCGCCTGTTTGTGTGTGGGTGGCGTAGTTTGTTCTTCTCATGTAAAACAGGTGTATCAGGTGCCTTGCTTGGGATTCACCCACGAGTAGCCCTGAAGCCAAGGCAGTCGATTGATCTGCCATCTCGCTCCAGCCAATTACTGCATGCTTTCATGGTTACGCTGTGGCGTCGTCTTGATCACTGTTCAAGTTGGGTTTGGCCTTGTGCCGCTCTGGCCATGTTTGTTTGTTTGATAGTTGTTAGTCATCCAAGAACACAAAACAACATGCATTGAAGCTGCAGAACCACATGCACTCCGGCAACAAATGGATCTAATTAATAACACAGGGCTTTATGGTGTGACTTGGGAGAGCGAGGTTGAGCCGAGTCGGGCCTGAGCGCGAGTCCGCGGTTGCCAGTTGGAGTGCGGCCAATCCCATCGCAGGCCGCTGCGTGGAATCATCAAGCCTAAAGTCTGTAACAGGATATTATTGCGAGTCTTTCTGCAGCGCTGAAAACACAGCCCCTCGCTCCATTGAATCTGCCTTTTTTCTCCTCTTTTATAGAGGACCCACAATGGCAGTAGTGGAGCCATAGCATCATAAGCTAGAGGGGGGGGCAGGACGTACCATGTGACTTTGGATGGGGGAAGATGTAAGCTGCCACTCTGGAATTTCAATTGCTATCATACGCGTATGTGGTTGGAGCAGGCTTGAAAAGATCAGGGCCAAAACTGGTCCACATTAGTGCTGTGGATATAAGCGTATCCAGGCAAATGTAAACAGTGCTGCGAGCCTATGGACGGCTTGTGAAGTAACACATCGTTCATTTTGAAATGGCTTTCCCTGTGGGCAAAAACTGGCTTGATGTATGTTGAATCAGTGTTAGTTATAAACGTATTTCTCTACAGAATCAGCATTGATATATTGAATCCAGGTGAAGGTAATATGAATAGCGAATGGCTGTCAGGATAAGCAATGTTTTACAAGTGAACAATTTGTTAATTGGTTAAGTAATGGCAGGAAATTCTGTTTACATTTTCAGAAATTGAAATGACTCTCTGCACGCTTGGCACAATTAATGACATGTTCTCTGCTTATTAAACACATTAGCTCTGTTCCAAAACATACTGGGCTGCTTTGCTGTCTGCTGCCAACCTTCAGAGGAAATGTGTGAACCGATAAACTGTACAGTGCCTTGAATGGCATGCATGTAAACACCTGCCAAATGTAAGACTGGCACAAATGTTGCTACACTAATTAGGCAACACTCTAATAAGCATAAAAATACACATAATGGGTAAAATAAATATGTATATTTATAGTTGACATTGTATGTTTTCTGTCAGATTGTCGTGGTGCATTCTGTGATGTTCCTGCTCATTAAAGTACACATGTAAGGATGTATCAGGATCTGGCCAAAACAAGGTATCTTAGAAGGCAGCATAAGATTGCTGTCCGTCTTTTAGAACAGTCCCACATTGGGAGCATACTGATGATGTCTTAAAATGCGGCCTATGGAGGTTTTGGAACAGTGCTAACATCTACATTTTTAAAATCTTCTGATCATATTGCAATAATATATTTAGCATAATTCAATCAGTGGTCAATTAGGAACCATCTCTTATTTAAAATGGAAAACTGGCAGACTTCATATGAATCAAAGTGCCAGGAAGTATAGAGTGGGCAGTTAATAATAACTTTTAACTATAAACTTTTTGTCCACTTTTTTAAATGCCTTGCCAAAAACAATTTCTTGGGCCTCTTTTGTTATTGCACAGGCGCTGTAGAAATTGAGATCTTCCAATCAACTGTCTATGGCCTTGTGTGGGTCAAAATGGTTTTGTTGGATTAATCAATTAGTTTGCACGTGTTTTCCAGGGGAATGATAATTGCTTCTGGTGAGGAGTCGTGCCCGAGAATGAGGAATATGAGACTGGAAAAAGTGCTTAGCCAGAGAAATGAAACATTTCATGCAGCAGTTCATTCTGATAGTTGCTCATATTAAATGTAAAGCTAAAGAAACTTACGTTTCTTTCAATGTACATGCAGATAAATACATTTACTCACTAAATTCTCCACAGAAGGCTCAATCTGTTTGTTTTGGTTTGTGTTTAGAAGATATCACCCCTGTAGGGATGCAATCTTATGGGATTTAATGATGATTCACCTCATTAGGTTAAAACTGTAATTAAGTTAAACAGAGATGGCGATAGAGAGGCAAATGTTACAGATTTACACAAAAATTAGATAACAGGACCAAATTTAATATAGATAATTAAGTCTTTTTAAAATTTTAACAGAACAGTAAAATTATACAAACTGTTTCTGTGGCGTTACACTGGATAGTCCCACCCACAGTAATATCTCATTGGTCTACAAAAGATCTGCAGGATCCCAATAATCCACTCTATCATGGTGTTGGTTATAGGAGATTTATATTTATTTTTCCTGCTTACAGATGTGGTGTGCAGGAAGACTGAAAGAATTACAGAGCAGTAGAGGAGGGCAGTAGAGTCTGTTTGCCCTGGTTGTGCTGGAAACTGGCATCTGATGGTTTCTTTTCAACTGTGAGCCATCTGAAGTCTCTGGCAGTAATGATGTAGCACATTAGATCTTTGGTATGCCAGCATATGGTTTTTCCACTGCATGTACATTACATGTGTTCCGAACAGCCCAGTGTAGACTATTAAAAGACTGATTTCCGACAGCCATCAGTGCCTGTAGGCTTTTTGTGCCGAGTGTTTACGCAATTTGCCAACCCATTGACATGGCCAAGGAAATTGACTTATCGTCGATGTTGTAGCTGTTTTTAAATGTTATACAAGCTTACTACTCACTTTCTGCAGTATATCATTTGTATACTCTGCGCAGTATATATACCGAACTGACTGAAGACTTCAGTGTGTTTTATTGTAATTGTGTCAACAATGGTGAAGGAACATAATACCTTTTTAAATATTTATAATTGCAAGTACATACTATTTTTAAGAATATGAGGAGGCAGTATACAATATATACCGTGCATTAGGCTAGGGACACGCCAAACATGAAAAACTACAGGCAATGAAAGCCAAATGTGGTGTTACCTCACGTCAGGGCATAAATGTTGTGCTTTAACACACTGCAAAGATTACAGCCAACTAGCTAAGCAAATAACTCTCACTCACCAGCAGGTGGCAGCTAGACTGTAATCATTATTCAGAACGGTAACCACAGAAACTGGATATACAAACTTGATTGTCATTATCACATCAACCTCGCTTACCGTCAGATTCGTATAGCTTCATGTTCATATATAGCTTGTGTACAGAAATATAAAAACTTGCCAACAAGTTCCACCGCTGATTCGACATGCAGAGTGCGGAACAAAAAACTAGCCCGACCCATACTCAAAAAACAGCCTCTGATGTTGCCTGACATCCAACTGTCTGCTTGGTGTGTCACTAAGCTAATATTTCATTCATTCACATAAATTAACAGAGGCTTTAAGAAAACAATACTTTTAACTACATTCAGGATTATGAAGACTTTTTCGAGAGTTGGTTAAAAACATGTATTTCACATAAGCCACTGTTGTATGAGCATTCATAAGGGTCATTGTATATGCTCCAGAATGACGTTTTCGGATGAAGAATCTGATAATAAATGTCTAGCCTTGCAAAGACTTAATAACCCTCTCATTATTGGTGAAAAAACTGGCCATGACATTAGCGGAATATTTCTTGGCTTATTTCTCTTGGTTATTCTGATTTATTTAAGATGATATACATAAAACAAAAAGTCATTTAAAAGCAAAAAGGCATAAAAACAAGAATATTATTATTATATATTTTATCATTGTAGATTATAGAATGTTATTGTGTATAATATATTATACATTATATTATTGTTTGATGCCGATTAACTGATTGCTAACCTCCTACCATATTGTTGCCCGCAGGTTCTCGAAGAACGAATGAAATTGGAATGTAAATGCCATGGTGTTTCGGGCTCCTGCACCACCAAAACATGTTGGACCACGCTACCGAAATTTCGTGAGATCGGCTACGTCCTAAAGGACAAGTACAACAAAGCAGTCCATGTAGAGGTCGTCCGAGCCAGCCGACTGCGTCAGCCCACCTTCCTCAAGGTGAAGAAAAGTCACAGTTTTCAAAAGCCTTTAGAAACGGACTTGGTCTTTATAGAGCGATCGCCAAATTATTGCGAAGAGGATGCCAAAACTGGCAGCGTGGGGACACAGGGGCGACTGTGCAACAGAACTTCGCCACACACAGACGGTTGTGACCTCATGTGCTGTGGGCGGGGCTACAACACACACCAGTACACCAAGGTGTGGCAATGTAACTGTAAATTCCAATGGTGCTGCTTTGTGAAGTGCAACACTTGTAGTGAGAGGACGGAGGTGTTTACCTGCAAATAAACATTTGTTTTTGAGGGGTAGGCAGAATGCAGGTGAACAGGATAAAATGGGGAGTGGAAGTAATAAGGACGGTGTAGGTGATAACACCCATTGAAGAAATGGGAACATAATGGGAATTTCAATCTATCAGCTCTTCGAGGCATTGTTTTTGCACAGCAGAATGTATATTTGCTTTAACACAGAGTTAAATACTAAAATCTATCAGTAGATTCAAGCCCAGCTTTCCACCAGAAGTACATGAACTAATGTATCCACACTGACTCAAGCTAAAGGACTGCAGGATACCAGCCATGCCTGGACCCCGGTGCATTCTGGGATTTGTAGATTTTAATTTTCCATAGGAAGCTCATCAAAGGACTTAGAGGAGGCTTTTGGGATCGGATATTGACGGAACTGTTTGGAAAAGCTAATAAAGCCACAAGACATTGTCTCATCTCAACATGCTGCGTTTATAGGCATAAAGGAACTGAGTTATATTTAAGAAGGAGCTCTGTAAACCATACAGACTGAAAATCAAGGATGTATAAAAAGCCGTCTAACTGCCAACTGGAACCTTGTAGAGTATGTTAGTAATCCAGTCACACTGGAGCTGTCTGTTTGAACACTGAAAATAAATTATTATATATTATATGTTATAGTCTCCTAAGGAACCGAAGTGCTAACGGGTAGAAATGTCTTATTTTGTACTAAGTGTAAAAAAAGAATAATGAAAACAAACTTTTTGTAGAAACTTGTAACTGAAGAAGACTTTTAGAGGAAAAAAAGCCCCAGATTTTCTGACAGAAACTGTTGTGTTTTTCCTAAGTTTTATGGCTAATGATGTGTTGACTTCCGAAACCACTGTCGTTTTTAGCTCAGCTGATGCATGTTAACATTGGTTCATCTTTGCTGTAATCTAGCCATAGTTCATGATACGATGCAGTAGAAATTTGAATCAGTTTTCTTTTTTCCAACTAGCTAAACAAATCTTTACAACTCAAGGATTCTTCCTCAGTTTATGAAATGTGGAGTATATTTCTGGATATGTTACAGAACGCTGCACTGATATTTTTTCTATTCAGATATGATGCAATTAAAGCAAAATAAATATCATATTGACTGACCTGTGGGATGTTATTGCAGCAAAAGGTCATGTAAAAGCTGATGGTTTTAATTCAGGACATTTTCACATCAGGACAGGGGTTAACAGTGGACATCATACACCGACCCAACACAGTATACTAGAATTATTTATTGTACAAAATAAAATTAAATATAAAAATGTAATGTGTAAATGTGAAATCAAAAGCAACCATGTTTAAACATTTCTTACACATCCCTAATCTATTGTGAACAATTGATCTGGGCATGCACTTCTTAAGCTAAAATTCATTTTCTGAAAACGACTTTCTTTTTCGGTTGTAGTTATGAAACCCTATTACTTTTCATCCGCTGCTCTTCAGTTGTCTGTTATAAGTAGACCATTTTCTGCCATCCAAAATATTTCAAATCAAATTATTTAAAATCAAGTCCCATCTTACATTTTGCTTGCTTAATATCCTGTTTCAATTTGCAAACATGTTTTAAGCAAACATTTTGGACAGTGTTTTAACGTCTTCAGTACGAATCCCAACCTTAAGTTCTTTCGGAAATTAAAATCTGGAATAAGAGGGCGATTTTGGTTTCCAGCACAGTATTTCTGTTCTTAATCATTTCAGAATCCTCCAAAACCATTTCATTAAATACACATCACCTTTCAACATATTGAACATTTAGTTCTAAAGAATAGACTTGTCTGCATTTTTCCATTTTAAATGACAACATGAATTCCTCTGGTGGCTTTATGCTTGTTTCCTACTGATGTCAGGGATGGATTTCCACATCCATGTCTTCGAACCCTGTTTGGGAATCTTGCCTAAAACAATCCAGTGAGATTCATTGTGTGGTAAAGCTCCGAAAGGCCGGAAATGGTCCCCTATTCCAAACTTCCAGTCACTCTTAGTCTTAATTGGGCATGTGAAGACATACATTATTAGATATCATACTTACATCAAGTGGGCAGCTTGTGGATGCGGCCTTTCCTTACATTACTGAAGAATCAAACACATGTTTATAATATGTTGTGGTTTGTTCCCTTGATTATGGCATGTGTACAAGTTATCTGTGGAATTAAAGGGGAAACAGAGAAGACGATTGACTCAGTTTTCGGCTGCGACAGACATTTAGATTATTTTCAGTCTTCATTTGTTGTCTTAGCAAAGACTATGAATTTGAACTGTTTTATTTTATACAGGTTTTAGTAGTTTTTATCTGTCACTCTATGATTGTAATGGATCCCAGAGCAATTTTGTACAGCTTGGTTATTCCCCAGCTAACAATTTTAGGTTGTAAGAATGTTTCCCTAACATTTCAGTTAAGTAACAAAAACATTAAAATGTTATTTTGGAAGTTCGAGAAATGTCCAGTTTTTTAGATGTTGTATTAACATTATTGCTAAGAACTTTTTTTAAAAACATTCCAATAACTACAAAAGTATAATGTGTTTGATATATGATATATTGTTAATGTTCTACTGATGTTACTGCAAGAACATTTTTTTACTTTGAGAGAATTGTTTAAATTGTTATATTTTAAGAGTATAGCATTATCTAATTAATGCATATGGAATATCTCGGATTATTTAATTTTGATAGAATTAGATGAAAGATGTCTGAGATCTATGACATATTGAGACCTCATCTGAGATATATTTGACCTTTTTGAGACACATTTGAGTAGAACAATTGTAAAGGTATTTATAAAGAATGTACACAGAAATGTGTTCTGTATTCAAATCAGTTTTTCTTTTCTGCTAAGAATCATGTGAGGTATATGTCTCTATTGGTTCATCCTTTCATCTCATCTTTAGGCAAACCAATCATAAAACAGATCTAATTTGTGACACATTGACTAATTATCATTCAAGTTGATGACTGGAGAACTAACTATGGACTTCAACATTAAATTACTTTATAAATCAAGCAGCAGTGCAGATATGTGGTCCGTGTTGACTATAGACCATTGTATTATTAAAATCAGACTTCACAGTGTTCTCATTTATTTAAATGCTTCTGTGTTGAAAGGGTTAAAATACATTTACATTTAAATGTTTAAATTGAAATATACCTCAAAACTAAATGCAGTATGAGGAAAACACATTTATTTGTTTCTGCTTGCGCGTTTGTTTTAGGTTATAGTTTGGAGGAGGACAGGGTTGTGATAAAACGTTCAGTAGAGGAAAAACTGGCGGCCAGCAGGCTCTCAGCTGAAAGGCATTACAGATGGGCAGCAAAGCAGAAGTAAGATGTGTTTTGTTAGTTGTCTGAAGCCCTGGGGCCCGGAACCATCTAAAGCTCCATCACTATACCCCGGATTGCCCAAAATAAATCCACCTGTTTCTGGCAAACATTTTGTCATTAAAAAATATGAGAGAGAAAAACAGAGTCCGCTGTGTGTGTTCTCTCCTCTAAGCGCCTTTTGTGTAGGTGTCAAGATTGTTTGTTCTATGCGAGTTCCACTGCGGCCGATAATGCCGGCGGTCTTATTCACACAGAAACAGGCCATTCAGTGACAGGCCAGTAACTCCTGTGTTAGAGAAACTATCCTGTAGGACAGCATCTGTTAATTTTAACCTTGATGACAAAAATATCAAACCGAGATATGATTGGTTAGTGGTGACAAACATATAAAAGCTATAAAATTGTGCTCAAAATGAACATAATTATTGAACTTTGATGATGTGTTGAAAGATGTGCTATAATAATGTTATGGGCTAGTTTGAATCAATGCAGGAATGCCAGGCTTATGGAGAGAGATAAAACTGCAGCTGCAACAGGTGAGCAAAGACTTTATAATGTACCCAAAATACAGATCAAATCTAAATTACTGAAGGACCTTAAAATAAATGCAGAACAGACTGACAGGTCCACTGAAGTTGAAGGAGCAAAGGATAAAATATAGAACAGAGAATATATACAAGTTAGGTTCACTATGAGTCCCTCACAGACCGCCATCGGTCAGTATTCTGCCTCCAAATCAGCATGTGCAAAGCATTCTGGGGGTTTCCATGGGACCAGCCTGGTAGACAAGCAGATCTCCAGGCAGCAATCTGTTAGCACAAGATGAGCCTATAGAAAGATAGCGTGCAGCTGTGAGGGGGAGAGAAATGACAGTCGTAAAGGATAAATTATCTTTTAAGAAAAAAGGGCCGGAGAGAGAGAGGGAGGGTGAAGTGTCAAGACAAAACAGTTACACGCCGCTTTCAACTGACGCTTGAAATGTTCCAGAAACACATGCTGTAGATAGGGAACTGTTGTCCTGCACACATTCACCATCAATTACCACCTTCATCAGGACTGTCAAAAGCAACACAGGGGGAAACATCACTCAGAACAGAACAGTACGTTACCGTGTTTGTTATTATGCCGTTAATGGAACTGCTCGGGCGATGATGGAGAATGTCAGCACACTTCTGAGCTCCTGAATCGCACCACCATTTTAGCAGCTTGTAACTTGTCTTCAGTATGATAAAAATGAATGTTTTATGTCATATGTCTTTTACTGATGTTTTCATAGTGGAGGAGGGAAAGATATGGGACCACCCCACCCTGTGAGTAACATCACCCACACTGACATGAGCTACGTAATGATTCACAGGGTCCCTATGCAGTGTTCACTGCTCCCTACACACTAAATTCCCAACACACCCTTAATCACACAAATTAAGGCTTTGGAGTATGATGACATCATATAAAAAATAAATAAAATACAAATGCCCATACTTTAACTTAAATGTATAAAATACATTAATGTGTATTTATATAAAATATATAGAACTTAGTATTTAAATAAATATAAATTGCTATTTTCAAACCCTATATTTATATTCCTTTTACTCCTTTATATTCCAAATATGTGATTTGGTTAACATATAATATGTATGTATTGTAATCCACAGGTATTATGTTTTTTTTAATAGTCACATATCTGTTGAAAACAACAGGGAGTCACTTCTGAAGTTAAACTCAATAAAAATATATTTGTGTTTTTTAAATTTGTGTGGTCTTCAGTGGTGCGCTATGAATGATGGGTGAATTTCACTTCCTGTCCACTTCCTGTAATGTGATATAATGATGTACACTTGTACACTTGTTCTCTGTGCTGTTTGCATTGCCCTTTTTACATTCGTATACACTCCCTACGAATCCTACAGACCCTAAGAAGTCCAGCAAAGTGATTTTTCACCATCAGTACTTGCGTCACAATGATTCCTGTTTTTGTTTAGTCATATATGCGCAACAGAGGTCGGGATAACTGGCCTTCATATTTATCTCACTGTATAACCATGTTAATGTCACACTGCATTAGCGGCACATTGGAAAGATTTCGTGAATGTTGTTCTAAACCACCAGAGTTTCAATCTTCTATCATCACATTAGTTATAGATATTCAATCTCAGTCCTTCTGGTACTAATTCATACAGCTATGACAGTGTCTGCAGTGTTTCGGCTCACTAGCTTCTCGACTGAAGTTCATATGAAATTCACAATGCAAGTTCAGCCTGCACCCGTAAGTTACCCACCCGTTCCAGACTGCCATCGATTTGCAGCTCAGGGCCTCTAGAGACAAATGTGGCACTTTGTCTGGGGAATAACCTAACTCTCCATCTCCTTTATGTTATTTTGACTACTTGTCTCATTGAGAGACAATCACTGAGGTTCAATGTCATCTGGTTGATATTAGTGGTGAGGAACACATGGCCGATTCAAAGAAACAGACCACGCTGAGCTCATCTGCTGCTGGAGAGCAGCTCTGGTTGGGTACTGGGTAGCCTAAAGAGGAGGAACTCAGGATCTGTCCTGCTATGAGTCTTAAAGACACAACAACAAAATGATGAATGTTAACCCCCCAGAAGAAGATAGAAAAAGTGAGTAAGGGGTGTTCAAACAGAACATGTTCTCATGTTCAAAAACAGAAAGACGGAGAGCAAAAGAATCGTTGCAACATTTCGTTTCTTCTGTCTTGTTGTACAGTAAATCATAATTAGGTTTGTGCTTAAAACTAGAAAAACTGGCAGTAGGTAATAAAATAATCCAGAGAAATTCTCTGAAAACAAATCTTAATATAAAACATATTTTTGCTTCTCAAATAAATATATCTTGTGTTAGGTCAAAGGAAAAACAGTACAACCGATTAAGAAAATGATTTCTGCGTTGTACTGTAAATGGAGCAGAGCATTAATAAGTTACATTACCACAGTGTTTACAGTTTAAATTTTTTACCCTGTTTAACACTGAGCTAAAGTCCAAATCAGTCCAGTCAGAACTTTTTATTTAATAAAAACATTAACAAATATTGAAAAACCTTAAATGTTGATGTACATTCCATGAATAAAGAAAATCCTAATTCTGTGTGCACTAAAAAAGTATTATGGTAGTGTGCTGTTCCATACATAGCCATACTCTTAAACTGAATGACTTAAAACAACACACACAAGATGAGTAAATGGTTGTAGGGGAGGCCGCAAAAACACAGATCATCCCATAAAAAACTTAATCCAAATCAGCTTTACTGCAGCACATTTAGAAGATGCTTAATAACTCTTTTGAAACCCGATTACATCGGCCCTGTCTCTTTTTGGTGGGGAACAACATTTTTGCGCAAACAACCCAACTAGATAAACGTAACCATCCATTAGGGTCCGAAAGTCTTGCGCTCCAGTGCTGGGAAACGTTAGATTTACGGCAGATCGTCCCCCTGCGAGAATGTTTAATAACTGCTCTTTAATAAGTTTCTGTTCTGGAGAAGAACCGTAAACCGTAAATAATGTCAGATCAACAGATAGGGCTGTAGATATACGCTCTGGGAGGAGGAGGGATGAGACCGAGCAACACTAAATAACTATCCTACGTTTGGCCGGCGTGTGTATTTATGTTGGCGTGGATGAGGCCACGATGCTCGTAAAATTCAAGTAGGGTTAATGGGTTAACAGCACCACCCTCCAACCTCACACAGAGTCGGAGAGAGGGTGGGACAGCCAATGCTGTACCATGCGGTTGTAGACGTCCACGCACATTAGTTCTGTTCCGAAACCTAGGGAGATGTCTACCTAGACAACATCATAGGCACACACACAATGTACAAACTGTTCCTAAAAGGTAGGCAACATTATGCTACCTTCTTAGATATATAGTTTAGGCAACAGTTCAATCCCAGAATGCATTGCGACTCATTTTCTTAATTTTAGATTGACAGGGACAGTGCACATCAATAAACGTTAACATGTAAAAGTCTCGTTATATTCCTCCGAGTATTAAAAGACGTTTCTCAGTTTTAACTAACACAAACACATTTTTGAAGACAAATCTTTTTCAGGTGTGACTTCTGGCTTCTGATTTGTAATGTTTGTGAAGTTGTTTGCTCACAAATAGTTAGCATGGGTTTACAAAGTCGTAATTTACAGCGCAATACTCCACTGTTGTTTGACTTAAAGGCGCTTTGTTTGTTCAAACAACAGGGCGCCATTATAAGCTGACTTCAAACACGGATAGTTTTGCCCAAACATTTTCTCATTAAAGTTGGAAATACACGAGGCGTTCTGTGTGTCCCGGCTCATTCAGCCTCCAAATGCCACGGTACCAATGCCATTGATAAAACATAAATGTGCAGCGCAGCTGCAACCACAAAATTTGATACTTCATAGAGAAAAATCCTCAGACATTTGGAAAATATTTGCATTTTCAACATCTTGGTTAGCTCACACAGCATGCAAGCTGTTGTCAAAAAAAGAGAACAAAACAGAGAAAAAATTGTTTGGCAAACGGGAAGGAACGTAATTTTGTAAAGAATTTAAATTTGCGGATCCTTTACAGATGGTGACACATGGGCTGGTTAGAAGTTTTCTTTTGCTGCGGAATAAGTGTGTCTGTTTTTATTCAGGTTCCTGAAGTGTTAATATTCTGTGACACACTTATCTTGGATTTTACAGGATTTTTAAATGCATTTACACTTTTTTGAGTAGTCAAAATTGATTGAAATAAAGTGTAGAACTCATGTATCAGACTGCAGTACTGTGTGCTATTAAGCAGGGGGTTGAATCAATTCTCAGTGGATAAAATGTTTTCACATTGAATTAGATCCATCAAAAGTCCAATCACTTGGAAAAGTAACAGCCCACCTCTCCTTCATAAAACACACAGATTGAGGATTGTTTATGTCCCTGGCATAAATGGTGAGGAACAAATTACACGCCAAAGTATAACAGACAGAGATTTGGGGTCAGATCAAAAGGGTTTTGTGCTTCCTTAATCAAATAATACTGAGTCTTAACTGAGGTCTGAGGTCCTGCCGTTCTGATGTACTGTTTGGTCACTCTTTCCAAAAGTAAGAAACCCAAAACAATCCTGGTTAGGCTTACCTAGCTAATGTAGGTAAAATGCTGTCATAAACCCAAAATAATTTGCCTTTGCCAGATCACGTTTTTTCTCCAGGGATCAGACTGGGATCATGATCTGTAATTTGGCCTGCATGCTGATAAAAAAGCCATGTCTAATTATAATTTCTTATAATTATCTTTCTGTTTAGTTGGTCCAAAGTAAACTCAGAGCCTGATATTTCAGTGCTTTATGGAGTCTCATTGTCATAAAGTCCATATATGATGAACGCATTAGAGGAAGACACACATTGGCTCCCACTGCAGTTGTGAAAGATATTTTTAGTTAGAAGCAGAACACCAGTCGACTGCCACATCTTCACATGTCATCAGTGCTGGTGATAAACCATCTGCTTCTGCTGGACATGAACATGTGTTTCTTCAGCCACGGGCCCCTTTATGTTCCATACGAATGATTTTTACTCAAACTAACAGATTTCAACATTTTTCCTTTTGTCATATGAAGGTCACATTAAAACTGTCTTGGAAACATTTTACCATGCCTTCATTGTTTATTTTTGCTGCTTTTCAAATGTCTTTCATTATTTAAATCAATTTCAGTTGTGTCATTATTTCCTTCACAACCAACTGTTTCCCACCAATAATGTTTGGTGAAAAGTTAATGAACTTGAAATGAAAAAAATCAAGGTAAACATCACAAATAATTGTGTGTGAGAAAGGTGTGTGAATGTCAGCAGGGCCTAATATGCCTATAGTTGAAGAAGCACGGGAACACACACGAGCCCAGCACAGGCATGTCATTTGGAACTGATTTCAGATCAGTCTTCCCGAGACCCCATTGGAATTGAGGCCTGGAGTGATGCTTGTCTCTTAATGTGATCCAGGGTGAGTAAATTACTGACATCTGTCAGATGGTGCTGGGGTTATGTTAGCATCTGACACACACAGAGCTCTCTAAACCCACAATGAGACATGACTAAATACCCAGCATGCATCTATTCTGATGTCGGGCAGGCAAAGACCAGTCATTTTTTTTTTAAATTTTTTAAAATATATTTTAAAAAGCAGCCTATTTAAGGAAATGGGAAACATAAATTATCTGAATTTGTAGATTTTTTTAAGAAACCCATGTTTATTAATATTTTTAAATGTATTATTCTGATCCTTGAATACTATAAATATATAATGGCTAAAATAAATATAGTTGTCTGTGTGAAGTTGGCAGGGCAATGGACGTGCAAAAATATCTACTGCACATCACCAGGTGTGTCAAAACCTTGTAAACGAGCATGTGAACTTATACAAGACACACGGATTCCACAATTCGGACCACATGCCAAAATAGCAGTCAGCCGATTCCACCCTTGTGTAAAAGCCAAACCAGAGCCGTGAGTCGGTTTGTAAATTGTATAAGTGGTGAGCGTTTCCATAGAAACCAATTTGTGTTTCTGGTCAGAAACAAGTACAGCAATATCTTCAGTAGCACTGATATGTGGGGCAATTATATTTTTATGTCCTGGAATATTAGAAAGGTTGTACAACACATGGGCGGTGAGTGGCATAAATCCTCCAGATTACAGGCCTCATGGCATCAAGAAAGAGCAGAGAGCCACACCACCACGATTGTGAAAGTACAGAACTCTCCCAAACTTCTCCTGTTTGGGCCATCTAAACACTAGCATGAGCAGAAACTTTCATTGAAGTATTGGGTTTATATTACACATGTGATTCAATATGCTGCATTGTAGACCTGGGTAAAACAGCCTTCATTTTCTGTTTGTTCTGTCAGGAATACAATATGTAATTGATGATGCACCACTAAGAGGCCAAAACAAACGTTTTGGAAAACATGTGGTGTTGTTATTCATTTCATTGTTGACATTTATTGGTTCTTTTATTAACGAATTGCCGTTTGAAGTACCTTTAACTATGTCTAGCTTTGATTAGCATTTGTGGCCGTTTACTGTAGCTCAAAGCAATCACAATGAAATCCATGTGCGAAGCATGATTTGTTCCTAACAGGTGCACAGCAAGTGAAAAAAGTCCTCCGTAACCTACAACTGAAGTTTTGTGTCATCCTGAATCAACTCTGGGAACACTGTTCGTTTTGAGTGAAAACAGGAGAGAATGAAAGTCATTAGACTGAAGGAGAAGCTGAAGGACGCTCAAGCTCTGCGACAACTCCATTCCAGATGTTATGGGAGCGTCACCAGTATGTTGGTCAGACTGGGCCTCGAGGAGCTGGAAGAGGAACTCAAAATCAGTAGGAACACCGCAGTATTGGGAACAAAACCCATCTCCAACCTCCCAACTGCTTCGTTCTGGATGGCCCGTGATGAGAGACAGAAATCCTACTGCTGGTTCTCTAATCTGTCTTAAACTTTCAATGATTGTTGTCATGGACATTTTCGCTTGTATCATTTTGCATTAAAACATGATTGACTGTGACAGATTTCCAGTTTGTTGCAGGGTTTAATTTGGTGCATGAATAAATTCAAGAAATGCCAAATCAGAAGATCCCGTCAGCGTATATTTTGGTTTGTTTTGAAGTGGTCCTGCTATTTTGGACTCAAGTAAACAGCTAATATTTATGCCATTTGTTGTAATATGGTAAGAATGTGCACTGCTGATCAAACGAGTGTATTGGATGACATCTGCTTGCGTGGGTGGTGTTGGATTTTGTTTAGCTACGTTAAGGAACGTGATGTTTTGATGATCTTATCAGCCTTATCTAATATCGTAACTACTAAAAGATTGATGTTTTTAATTTCTTGTTCTGATGTATTGTTTTAGATAACAAAAGCAAAAAGATGCATATAGATTTTACAGCTTAATATAAGAATAAATCTGTTTTGGGTGGAGGATGATATAATTAAATATTTAAAATATTTTTTGCAGTGAGTTTTTCACTGTCATGATTTTCAGTATCATGACATTAATTTGCTAACAGCAAACTCTGTTGGAGTCCCCTACTCTGTGTGTGCGAGAACTTAGGAAGTTAGAAAGGCACCTATGTAGGCAGGAGAAAGGAAGGTTTTACAACACAGCCATTCTGATTGTTTTAGTGGTTTCTGCATCACATCAGTTAGCGGTTAGAGATTCCTTTCCAGAGAAACTCTGCTGGATCACTGGTTCAAACCATTAACCATTTAACTACCACAACAGAGTCAGCATCTAAACCTCTGACTTCATCTGCTGGTGTGAAGCTTTCGTGTGATGTTGATTCAGACGGACTGATTTCTGAACATGTTTATAGATTCAAGAGAAGCAAAGACAAATGACTGATGTTCAGCGTCTTATGCATTAACAGGCCCAGAATGAATCTCCAGACTACATTCTTGATACACCTCAAGTTACCTTTAATTAAATTATTATTTAATATTTAAGATCTCTTCTTAAATACCTAGATCCTACATCTTCTCAAATGTAGATAGAACCTAACTGTAATAAGCAAAAAAAATGTTGATTTATCAGAACAACTTAAATTTCTTTTTAAGTTGCATGCTACATATCATTTTCACTTTTTTAATAAACAAAAGATAGAACTAGTTACTACATGATCATGCTTGTACAAGCATCTGATCAATGCAACATTCAAGATCATTCTCAATTAATTCAGTGTGGACTGAACCTAGTCTTTTGCTTTATTTGCTTTTAAATAACAAAATAACTGCATATTAAACTTTAATATTAAAGTCTCAGAGTTTTCTTCATCATGATTAAATACATAAGATAACAACAACACAATATTTACTCTCAATATTTACTTTATCCAGTGTCATTAACAACATGTTGGGAAACTGAAAATCCTCTGCTTAGTTTCAGCAAGGATTTTAACACCATAAAAATCACTTATGAATGAATTAAGAAATGAATTCAGTAAAAAAAAACACACAGCAACTATAAATGTTATAATATAAGGCTAAATTGTAAGTAAATTGGACATGGCCAAGATTTAGTTTGTATAGCTGAGTCTTTATTAAGTAGCCATATTCAATTTAGCTATACATATTTAAAATGAGTGATTTAATATACATGCAATATTTAAACAAACATGGAGGGAGTGGGTGGTGATGGGTGTTTCAGTTCTTCAGAGTTCTTCATGAGCAGATCTCAGGTGGAATGAATGACTTTAAACCATGAAACTACATTGATGCTGTCAGTTGCACAGAACTTCACGATGTGTTGGTAGCTTTATAGTAACTATAAGAGCTTTTGGGTGTCCTGTGACTCCTTATTCTACATTTTCCCATAAGCCCAGAATTGTTTCTCTGACTCAGATGGTGACAGCTATTCTCCAGCCCGGTCTCCATGGACCAGTAACTAATCGTTGAGAATGTTTCTACAGCTCAACACAGAGTGCCAATGTGAGTCAATGGCCTACTGGAGGAATGCTGTCCTGAGCATTCCAATGATTATCACCCCTAAGGTTACGGTTTCAGGGAAGTGACCTACTGAACAATGGCGCACAGGTCAATGGATCCCACAGCGTGAATTAAACCCCTAGAATGCAAAGCCGTCGTTGTGTGGTCACGCTCCCCCATTTTCACTCTAAAGAGCTTCTGATTTGAATCGAGAGGGTCCATCCATCTCGCCAACAATCAGTGGTGGTTAGAGGTAACCAATCTTGACACTCTGATGCCCGTGAGAAGCATCTCTGACTTGGTCAACAAAAGCCCCAATGTCACCCATCGCCTTGCAGATCCCCCTTGACTGATTCAAACTGAACCCCCACCATCCAGACCCTCTTTGCTCCTTAAAGAAACCTCCAGACTCTCGGCCAACTCTCATTACTTACCTTTGTCAACACAGATGCAAAGACCTCGTTTTCGATGAGTCTATCAATGACTTTGAATTCAGTTCATTTGGCATTCTGGCTGCTGTGAAGGCTTTCTTTCAGGGGTTAGAGAAAGACAAACTCCCGCTAAACTCCTCAGACTGAGAAAATGAATAACCACAATCACAAAAAAGATGCTCCTTGTCCAAATAGAAAACAGACATCATTATGACGGGATTCTTTTATTTTCTAAGTTTCATTGCAACATTTCGTTTATACTCTGGGCAACAACTTTTGAGGAACGCTGGCACTGTCGATATGTCACACTGTGTTCTTTCAGCGTTCACAACGTTGTGTTCTTCAACAGATTGTAAACGAGTCACACAGCAGTCATGTTCCTGCTCAGAGCAAAGTCACCTCCTTTACCCTCGTTCTAGTGTCATGGAAATGAAAAATCTTTTTTCTAACTCAATATGTTTCAGATAAATACATGCCATGCTGGAAAAACATTTGGACCACAGTGTTGGTTTGTGGTTGACGATTTCACCGGGTTTGGTATTTCACTTACGAGGTGATGCAGTCACATTTATACCAAAGGACCAAAGTCCCCTATGCAAACACACAACTATACTAGAGGGGACTTCCTATTGGTTTCTTTGTCCTTAAATTAACTTAAATGCAACAATCTGTCACAATGTTGACCAATGAATGAAAAATAATTTCATTCATGTCTACAGCACAAGGCAATGCATGTTTATTTTTATAGCACATTTCAAACTAGATTTTAATTAGAAATGCTCTATATAGACAGGAAAGAGAAAAGATATTTAAAAATCATTTAAGATCATGAAGAAAAATATGAAGGATTTAAAACTAAGAGAAAATAGAACTATACATAAAGGATATATTGTTTTTGTATTGTTTTTAGGGTTTTGATAGTACCTATAGAAAAGATATATTTTTTCTGTGCTGAATTTGAATTTAAAAATCAGCAGTAATGCATCCAAGTACGGTAAAATGTGTTAAATGGAGCTATTTCACATAAGACTACTTCACTCTTAAAGGCAGAGTAGTCGTTTTTTTCCATGTTTTTTTTTCTGTGGAAGACGCAGGACCATGAAATGTTTATCCAATCATAGTATTCGGTCTGAATGCAATGATAGGATATCCTATTCGCCTGTCAAACTATTTATGTGTTTATCTGTGGCTTTGAAAAATGCTCTGAACCGAGAGATCTTACGCTTTTAAAGCTAGCTTGCAGATGCTAGCCTTTTTAAAATTGCCTGCTCTACCTTTCAAAGCACCTAAAATCATATTATCCAAAAATGCCTCACAAACAATCTAAACAAAACTGTCACTTTAAGGGCCTTTAAATTTGTGAGGACATATTTAGAAACAAATATAAAACAATCCAAAACACACACATGCACAATGCACATGTGCTATGTGCTTTTGGAGCATGACAGCCTGGGTTACTGTGTGATTTTCTTGTATCTAAAGACGTGAACATATTCAAAATGTTTCCTTGTGTGTTTCATATAAAAAAGTTAGTCCTGTGGGTTTGGATCGACATGAGGGTGAGTGAAGGGTGACAGAACTGTAATTTTTTGGTAAACGTCTCTTTAACCATTACACAAACACAACTCACTGTGTGAAATCTGCTCTGAAACAGGTCTGCAGCTCAGTGCAACAGAAACCTTTGCCTTAATTTTCTGATGTTGAGTTTCCATTTAGTTTTGGTTTAGGATTAGTGTGTTTTGGAAAAATTAGCTTGAGTTGTTTAAATGTTTAACTGTACGGGCTGTGCAGAAACTGATGAATGAATAAGGCCTGAATGAATTTAGTAAGTGAATTGTGTAGTAAGGTCTATCACCACCACTGAACAAATGTTCAGATACAGTGACAGCAAACAGTTTACTCACACTATATATGAACTACATAAAACTTACAGCAAAAACACTGCAAGGTACACAGAGAACTATTTGTCATTGATCAGGTGTCAACCAAACGCACACATGCATTACATGCGCTTACAAACCCACCAACAAAGTGGTTATTTGAGACATGGGTTGAGGTGCCAATCTGCACATCTGCAGTGGACTGGAGCCAGTCTGCTGTGAGGAACATGATCTTCTCAACACTGGTTCCCTCGCCTTCATTCGTTCAATGACAATCGTACGACCCTATCTGTTGAATAACACATTTCATTGAAAGCCCAGCGTACGTCTACTCTCGCTGGGTGGAGGAAAAACAAATCTTGAACGTATTACTGTATTTACTTTCTTTGGCTGAACCCTGATCGGGCTGGGGAGGCAGTAGTGGCTTTTGCGGACGGGTGTTTATTGTTTAGGCCTTGTTTTTTTTGGGCCCTAATTAATGCTATGTTGACGACCTCTGTCACATACACCAGCGAGCAACGATCGAGTCTCACGCAATGTGCGGGCAAAAGCGAAGGCCGCGGAGCAGAGATCCATCTCATCGCCAGAGCGGTCTCTCAAAGAAAAAATCATGTGAAAGAAAAAATACACAAAGAAAAGCAGATTTTGTCAGTTCGCGTCTTCTCTCCTGACATGCACAGGCGCATGCACGCATGCAGACGCAATCCATTCCAAATGGTTCACTTGTCCCCTGCCTTCAGCCCTGATTTATCACAGTGCTGAAGATCAGTTGCAATATCCACAGAAATTATCTTTGCATTCACTCTCTCAATAAAGTCATTACGGACCCCTGTGGTTTAGCCAGTCAAGCGTGGAGATTCTCTTCTGGAGAGATTGACTCACGCTGCCTAGCCTCTGCTTTTTTGGTGGAACAGCACGGCTGGCAGACCCTGAAATACATCGCTACAGAAATGGTCGTTAAAGCTCCTTATTTTTGAACTAGGGTCAGGAAATCCCTTCAGGGGCCTTCTGTTAGGTCTGAGGAACTGAGGGACCATTGGCCACCCTAGCACGTGTAATCCATGCGGTGTAACTCGCCTGTACTCCACGCAAGGGTGCCACTGCTGAATCTACATCTCTCAGAACTGTGGTTTGGGTGGTGTGGAGCCATTTAGAGAGTTTTCAAATGTTTTTTCCTCTTTTTTTTTTTTTACCAGGCCTAAAATACAACACAAAACACATCTGCAGAATCTGGTTTCTCTATTTCCACAGATGATGGTTGTCTAAAGACGATTTGTCAGCTTGTAGTTAGTAATGTTCTGATCCATCTGTTTTGTCCTGTGTCTTCATATGTTGGTCTTCTGTAGCTAAAATGATTTGAACTCTGAGTTATACCTCATTCAGACAACACGTTTCCCTTAGAAGAAATATAAGAATAGACAAATGACTCAAAACTACATTACAAGGAAAACTAAAAGTTATAATAAATAATTAGTAATTAGAGTATATTAGAGTTATAGAGTTATAAAATGAATGTGTATAGTAGAGCTCAGATCTTTTTCATTTCAGAATCTGATTTTAAAGTGTCTTGGAAAATCTGAGCACAGTTTGAGACATCGAAATGCAAAAATATTTTTTTAAGTATGAAACACAAGTGAGATTATCTAAGGAGAAACATTCAGCAACTCCTACAATTTTCAACAAGGAATTTATCCCCATTAGTGGTCAAGTCATATTAATAAAAAAATAATAAATACAGTTTTATAATAATAATCAAAATAATTCAATCTATGGTGAAAGTCTTATATTTATTTGACACTTTTTAAAACATGAAACCAGTGGAAAGTGTGCACACAGCTGTGTGTGGATGGCCCACAGAATGTAGATGCATTAGGGGGTGAGAGTATGTTTGTGGCTCCTTTGCCCCAGACAGGGCAGGGGCCTTGGGGTCAAAAACACAGGCTTGATTTAGGAAGTGGTTCATGACCAGCCTGGAAACTATTAAAAGGGCTGGTCTCAATGTCACTTCACTGTTAGACCAATTCCACTATGACTACAGGCCCAGACAGAATCTATGCATTTTCTGTATATATTTAATAAACAAAAGGGGCAGTAATGTGTACGCCTTTAAAAATGACAGACATTTAGTAGTCAAAATCAGTACCAGTAAGTTCATGATTCTTGATACATATTTCAAAACCAACACAAAAGGGTAATGTGCTTCTGAATACACTCCTTTATTTATATTTATAAAAGTAGTATATATATAAATCCATGACACAACAATTTCTTGATTAAATAAATATTGCTTCACGTTATGGCTTCAAGTAAATGTCAGTAATAAAGAACAAATAAATAATCAAAGTATCACCTTTAGACATTTTTAGCGGTTGCGTATACCGGTGTTTTTCATTAACATTCCTTGTATTACTGGTTTGTGAAGGACTTTATTTGTTTATTTGACCAATCCATTCTTTCACGTTTGCTGCTAATATTAACATTGGTAGTTTGGCCTCTGTAACTCTTTCCTGACAGCCGATTTTTCTCTGAATGGTAAAGTTCACCACACTGCCCAATACACAGGGAAGTTCCTCTCTCTTTCCAAGTCTTTTTTTAACCCCTCGGCCACACAGTAACTGTTTTTCCTGATATGTGCGCGGTGAGCGTGCGTAAGACCTGACCTTTTTTTCTCTGTTTTTTTGGAAACACTCTGCAGCGTGTCACCAGCAACATAGAGGAAAAAGTGATCACTTCTGACTTACACAATGCTGTATTTCTGGGGCTGTTCTGGATGATACCACCAACCAGAAAATCAGAGAGAACAAGTCTTTATTTGTCGGCCAACATACACCCGCTGTGGGTGTGTGGACCTGTAGACACTAAAGATAACATGAAAACTGGTTCCAAAAAATGTAACATTAACATAAATTAATTTACCTGGAGTAAAAAAAAAAATCACATTTCATGACATAAATCCAGCAGTGAAATTAAGACGTAGCTAAACTCTGACAGCTGTCCTGAAACAAATGACCAGTAACGTGTCTAGAGTTTTAGAAGAGATCTCAATATCTTAGATGGTGCACATTTGCCAAGATAGTGGTCTGCCATCAAAATGTATTAAAATAAACATTTTTCAAATTCTTACAAAACCAAACTATTTGAGCTATGCAATTTAATTCAAATGTATCCACATTGTTTTTGTGTTTGAAAACTCAAGTGGGCTGTAAGTATTGCTTAGACACAGGGTTAATGATTCAGGAAAATCTATAAAAGTTAAATATAAACAAAACAAATTTTTTTACCAAAAAATGTGGATGTGTAAAATGGACACAAATAATGCCTCAGATCATGTGTGCTGCTGGTTTTCTGCGAAGTCAGACTTACAATTGTTTTTACTTGGTAGACAATGAAAGGAATTCTAAAAAACAAAGGCATATATTAAAGGTGGGCATATCTAGGCTAATATCAATAATAACCTAATACCAAAGTCTCTCACATTCAAAACATCTGGAGAAAGTTTTAGAATCTAGTTTCTTATAACAAGATCAAAAAAGACATACAATAAGAGTTGTATGTTTTAATGCATCTATAATGTTGATTATGTTTTATATATTTAAGAAATTGTATTTGTGTATAGTCAAAAAACTGCCTAGCAGTTAAAACCGTCTTGTCAGGATGTTTGTCAGAAACCTCCCTCATCTGCAGTGAGCATTTCTGTTTAACAGCGGCTCCTCTCAGCTTCGGCCCTTTTGTGTGCTCTGAGTGGAGCTCTCCATTCACATTTAACAGTGGGATAATAGCCTTCTCTTTCTCTCCCCCCATTCACGGCCTCCACCCGTCCAATTCCCTACTCTAATTGCGTTCCCTTGGAGCACAAGAAGAGAAGGAGGGGAACAACAACGCAGAGAATGAAGAAAAAGATGTATAGTTCGCAGAGACTCAGCATTCATACAACTCCTGCACATTGTTTCCCAATAACAAACTGTGAACCCTGCTTTGAGCCGCAAGAAAGAGGCACAACGGTCAAAAGCGCTCAAGAGCCAGACCACAGTTTCCCGTGAATCTCAGAGGGTCCGAGACTCTTTAGCGGCTGATGAGGTGGAGTTTTAATCCCCACAGTCATTTAATAGAAGTCTTGCTGGGGGCTCGCTCTCCACTGGTGAGACTGCATTAGGTCCTCGCATGGGAATCAAAAGCCACTCAACAATAACGCAATCAGCGTGTTTTCACTGTGAAAAAAATCCCTAACTCTCCATTTTAGAAAACACTGAGCGTTACCCCCCACCCGAGTCCTCACAAAACCCTTTCAGATAACTCGCCTTTACGAGTCGGATTAATTTGCTGTGTTTTGTGTCCCCTGCTGCCTGAAGGAAGATGTGAATGTGAGGAGAGGGGCACCCACTGTTCGAGCCCATCATGCATTTGCGACTACGGAGTGGTCCGCACCCGGATTTGGCACGATAACCCTCAGATGAACTGGCTTCCTTGCACGTGACTGGTATTCAGATTTATTTCATCAGAAGAACATAACACTCATGAAATGTCTATAACAGGCATGTTTTGAATAAACAAAGCTGTTTCCAGGACTTATCTGGCAATGTTGAGAGGCCTGACAACGTGATGGCGTTAAGGAGCAATGCAAATGAATCATAGCTTGTAACTTGCATTGAAATACACACAGACAGACCACCATGGTTTGACTGCACATTAAAGCTTTAGAAGTGTTCATGTCTACTGGGTTAAACTGGTCAATGAAATATTTCACCAGTGACAGGCACATTCTCATTTCTTCTTAAATTTGGAACTTCATGAATACAAATGAGAAGATAAGATTATTTGTAACAAATAAATGCTAAGTCTGGCATCAACACAAAAACCACTTCACATTATGTAACATTCTGTAAAACCAAAAAACTATAAATAATAAAACTAGTATTATAAAAGATAGTTTTGGCTCTGAATTCTGATTGGACGAGCCACAGAACCAGATGTTTCATAGACTTTGCACTTCCTAAATCACTGCATCTTGATTTATCAGTTTCACATGTGCAAATAAACAACTGCCAGCTTAAACGCTAACAAGTCTACATCACAGTTTTTGAAGCGCGTCACCTTCTAACAGACAAATGTAGACAATGGACGCTTTCAATTAGGTAATTTGACACAACGTTTTGCCAGCAATTTTCTTCAGAATCCCTGTTTTCAATAACAGCTTACGGGCTGTCACGTTTACTGCTAAAACTTAACTCATGTAGAGATTCCTCTTCAAACATTAAAACCAGCCCTTCAAATGTAAACTAACATAATCAAGATCCATCTGCTTTTTGGAGCAAACGATAAAACCAAAAGCATTTTGTAAATTGGAGGTTGGGGTAGTTTGAAAAAAAGTCACCCAGCATGCAACCCAAAACACAGACTGACTTCCAGATGCAAGACCGGGACAAATCAAACTTTCTATTTGATGTTATCAGTTTATCGGAAGACTTATTGTATTTGCTCATTCAAAATCCTAACATCCATCTAACACTTGACTGGATTACACAAGGAACCTGTAACTTACAATTCAAAACAAATTTGTTTAATTGCTGTTTTATAGAAATAAAACATTAAAGTGAAACAATTTAACAACACAAAACTAATAAAATAATTCAAAATGAATGACCACATTCTTTGAGGCTCGGTGCCAGTAAAATGTAATCAAGCAGTGATGTTTAGACAGATTAAGTGCCGTGCAGATAAGTCATGTTTACACAAACTATCTGATCTTTAACATTTTGTTCCTCTTTAATACATCACAAAATATCCAAATAAATTAGATAGTGATCTTGATGTGTGCTTTGATTAGATTTACCTGTTTCTTTATTGTTGGCTATGTTAAAAAATGGAATTTTAGCATACTGCACACTCTGTAATATATATACTATACAATTTTGCAACAGCAAATTGTTCAGATAGTAGTATATCATACTACAGACTGCTTATAGCCAAGCAACATAGCAAATTGATCATCTACATAAAAGCTTTGAAAATGGCTCATCTGCTTAGAAATCATAGTCAGAATTACCCATTTTATAAAGTACTTTCCTGAAGACCATCCAAGTATTGCTTTAATACAGAATACTTGCACACTATTCACTTGCACACTATTACACACAATGCTAACAGAAAAACTACTTAAAAAAAAGAAATACTAGGATTTCAGCCATTCCAATCATACCTTCTTTTGTATATGTATCAATCTCTTTTGTGCTCTTGCATTTTTTTCTCCCCTCTGACCTCCTCACACTGGCACTCCTTTTACCCACTCAGTTGTGTGTTTACCCAGAAACAAACCATTAACCGAATCGGGTGGGGGAAACCTAACCACATGCGTTAAAGTGTTTGTTTAGCTGCTTACCAACCAACCGAGGGTGTTTGTGTCGCAACAGCTGTGGGGATCAGTCATAAATCATTGCTACTGGACGGAGAGTTGTGTTACTAAAAACTTGTACAGTACACTCACAACATGCATATTATATTCTCAGCATGATATTCAGTAGGAATGCACTGCTCTATGCAGGAATGTAAACAGTAGTACACTACATTTCTGAGACCTCATGTGCTGCAGGTAGAGAATTTATTTCATACATTATAGCCAATATTTACTGTGCCTGGTACACATACTGAATACTGTACAAATAGTGCAAGATGTAAAGCGTGCTATTTTGAGTGCACACCATCTCCACCTACACATAGAAAGCTGGAAGTGAGTGAGTTGACCTTTGACCCCCAGGTGACATACATTAGGCGGAGTTGAATGATCTCTGTTGGCAACTCAGATAGTCTCATATGACAGACACACAGCTGTGTTCACACCTTTGAGTATTACCTTAGACATTTCACTTTATGAATATCAATCTTCTATCAATGGTCCACTCCCTTTCATTCCTGATTACCTCTCTCTGCATTTGGATATTATCATTTAAAGAGGAATACCAATATTTTTAATACAATAATAATTTGTACTGTACACAGTTTATGATGTAACCTGGACCTAGGGAAGTTTGGGATATTCCGTAGAAACCATTAAATATCGGACAGGGCCTGTGTTCACCCCCTCCCATGACTGTTTTACATTATTTTGCTCCAAACCTTCATCTGGTCTCGTCAGAATCTTGTTCTGTCCAGTTCAAACACATTAAGTCCTCAGATAGAAAACCAATACCAACTCCAAAAGCACTGCAGTTTGGTTTAAAAGGAACAAAACCAACTTTTTTGTTATAATTTACTCACACTCATGTCTAAATTTCAGACTGTTCCTTGTTAATGGCTATCGTATGGCTTCAGTAGACATGGAACTGAACTTGGAAGAAATATGGATTACTTTTATGGTTCTCTAATGATGTTGCTTTGGGGCTAGACAGCCAGAGTTACTTTGTATTGTCTATCTATAGAAACCAGCTGAATACAGATTTTTCCAATGTTCTTTAAATATGTAAAATAAATATTTTTAAACATTTTTACATTTATTTATTTATGAACATTTATTTTAAACATATTTTTACATTTTGAAAAACAACTTCAGAGCCCATAGCAAACAGTGATGGTCTAATTAAAAAGTCTAAATTATTGAAAATTAAGAAAATATCCCCAGAAGATAAATGTGTGTGTGCACATTTAGCCACAGGATGTTTGTATGCATTTGTCAAAGAGTACAAAATGTTCAATAAACGTTCACTGCCACCACCCTAATGGATTCTTCAGCTAGTTAAATATTATCCACTTGTGACCCACAGTTTCACCCTACATGCATGGAAAGGAACAAAATGAACTTTTTATACACCCAAGAAACAGAATCAGGTCAGCAGGAGAAACCTCAAACAAGAAAACAATGAAATCATTATGCAAGTCTGTGGACGACAAGAGGAAACTGCAAGCTTTCACAATGAAGATGCAAATTCATACAGTGCAGGATAGATTTACTCAAACAATTGTTTTATGAATTACAAAACAGTAGGACTGTATGCTATATTTCAAGCATACAGACAGTCCTCTGAAGTCACACGTAAGTTTGGTGGACAGGAATATTTTTTAGTAATGTCCCCATGAAAGAAACTCATACAGATGACATGAGGGTCAGTAAAGGATGACAGAGTTTCCTTTAAACCTGAGAAGGACCTACAAAATGTCAATGAGAAAAGAAACAGTGCTGAAGTAATCATCTCTGTGGTGATGCGATCGGTAAACATGGCACCCATGCATTTGTCTTCTTTTATACTAATGGCAGGACAGTGTTTTCAAAGCAAACGTGTTTTTTTAATTAAATGTTGGCGCAAGGTGATGTGACTGAACTTCTCATCCTGTGAAATAAAGGAAAACAGCTGTGCGCTGCCATGCGACCCAAACCACGACAAAGGATTCCCATGTCTGTACGCATGACGGACTGCAGTAAGCCCACTCAAACCACAGGCCAGGGGATCAGGAACAAAGCCCCACCAATCAGAGGGGAGAGCTGACCTCACCGCGCTAGCCAGGACACTTTTCTCACGACACGCCAGGTGGGGGTCAGAGGTCACCGTCACTGGGGCAACAGATGCTGTCAGGGTAATTCGGTTCAATGTGATCATGTGTGGAAACAGCACAAGAGTTTAATCCAGATTTACAGAGCAAGAAATGAATCATTTGCTAATCTTGATTTACTAGTGGTCCCTTGGGTCATAATGTTTGAATTTGTAACTGTAATTTATTTGAAAAAGGCAATAAGCTTTGTCGTTCTGTGTAGTAGATCAATATGCTATATTTGCTTTGCTTCTGGGAATAAAGCTAAAGGTCATCAAAAGAGAACAAGGGTCTTTTTCCTGAAAAATATTATGACTCAAGATGGTGTGCCAAGAAAACAGCATCGCCTTAATTGCTAATTATATGTTTTAGACAGACAGATTTAAAGAGAAAATATTTTATCATGCAAAGTTCATGGAACTCACCACAAACATTAGAAAAAAATTATAATTTCCTAAACATCATAAAACGTACATGGCAAAAGGCCTCAGAACAACAAACAGATCTCAAATGTGTCGTGTGAGCTTGGTGGGGAGTGGAAGCAGCGCGGTGTGGAGGACAAACTCGTAGAAAAACATCCTTCGGTCCTGCCAGTATAAACATAAGCAGCAAGACCAAGGTTCAATCTCATATTATTTGTGTCAGACCAAACATGCATAAAAAAATCAACAGACCACATTTCATATTGTGCTGAACTGAATATAAAAACAATACTTTACCCAAACAAAGCCAGGAAAGAATTATAAGGAGCATGCAAATCACAAAAATGCTCACTTAATTTGTGCTTTTAAATGTCTCGTAGATCATGCTGGTCTAAGGGAGGACACCTTGGGGAATGTCTTCACCACACATATATAGGTGCAGGTGGATTCTAGTTCATCTCATCCTTTGTAGCTAAAGGAAGTCATTTGTCTAGACAATGGGTTCAGCAAATGTCCTAGCACACATTTAAACAGCCCACTGAAGCGTACACAATCTGTCCAAAACCTTTTAAATGCTGCCATTTGTCATTGTGCCATCATTGTTGGGTCAGGCAGAGGGAGGAATCAACGCAGGTAGGTGATGAACATTCTATAATGTCTAAAATAGAGCTTTTGTTCACAGGAAGTTAACTGGCATCTTCTATCTCAGCCTCCATAGGATCTTCAGCCATTAGGGATTCCCCACTAGTGGTTAGATCAGAGGATCTGACATGAATAAGTGATGTTGGATCACAAAAGATAATCCTGGAGCCATCATCTCCAGAAATGCATCGTTCTGTTCAGGGCAAAATCGAGTGGCACCACCCACTACTTTATCCAATATGTTGTCATCTTTATGAGGTAACACAGACAGAGCCATCTAGAGACGACTTCAAATTAATTTCTTTCATATAGGCCACAACACTTTGACTCTTTTTTGATTCTCTGGTACATTTTGGTACCAGATTGTGCTCTCTGTTAGAGATACCTGTCCATATAGTACCCAACATGCACTGCAGTTTGACCTTGGCTCACTGGACGCGCAGTAAATTAAGTTCACTTATGTCTGAAGCTTTTTGTAAGTTCAGCATACACAACTCTGTTATTAAGACAGAAACCAATGAAAACAGATCTTGAGTCAACAAAGAATGGCGTTTCACCTGCTGTCTGAGGGAAAACCTCCTGTGGTCCATTCAGTTAGCGCACAGTTTGAGTGCGCAAGCACGGTTGCCAAGTAAAGCCGTGAGTCATGAAACCAGAATGGAGCTCTCGAATGTCAAACACACTGGCCATTTCCTGCTGAGTCACGGCGCTCGTTTACTCATTATGCTGTAATTAGCTGCACTGCTGAATCGGTAAGTAAGTAGCAGTAGAGCAGCCGAGCGGAAACGTCCAGTCAAATGAAGGTGCAAATTTAGGTCATACACTGTAAACCGTGTTTACTGTAAACCGCCAGGTCTGCACATCTCTCACTGTTTTATAACAGAAATGTAAACTTTGTGTCTAAACCCTAAGTGCTTTAAACACAGAATTATTCTATTGAGCATTATGAAAAGCTTTGTAATTTTACTTTAAATATTTGTATTGGGTTTCCAAAACATAATATGTGATGTAATGGTACATATCTAATATTTTGTAAATGGAAATTATTGATTAGTGAATCTTTTAACACTTAAACCTTGAATGAAAAAATGCAAAAAAAAGTGAAAGAAAAAACTGTCAAAACATTGGGATAGAGCGACTATTTGCTTTTCTATTCTTGCTGGCTGACACAATTCACCATAAATGTTTGCAATAAATCAACAGACGATTTGTTATGTGACAAAACCTGAGATGTCAAGTTACTTAAAAAATATTATCATCTGTTGAAAAATGGCTATAAAATCGACAGACTGTTAAATTTGTCTCAAAAAGAGTTTGGTCACCGTTTCTGTTTATTTGCCCAGTTTTACTGTATCATGGCAACAGCCAATCAGTAAATTCACAGACTTGACTCCAGCTGTCGGCCTGCTGGTGTGGAGCATCCTTAAATACAACCAGGTTTTCACTCTGCAAGACAAACACAAGAGCTCAGCATCCCTTCAACAGAGCAAACGGAGAGAAAGAGAAAGAGAGAGTCTGGGGAAACATGACATAAAGACACTTCTGCACAGAAATCTGCATTCTGCACTCTGAATATGCTATAATTTGACACAGCATGTACAGTGATAAATCCAAATGAACTTTATTTACTTTCCTAAGACTCGTGCCTGGTCTTAATGGAATCAATTTGTCAATGCACATTGCCCAATAGCCCATATAGCAACCACCTAATAAAGCCCTGGAAACCACGCAGAACACTCTAGAATCGTGACTGCACATTCTGCATGGGCAGGCACCATACATTTTTTTAGGAAAAAAAACAAAATATTTAATTTGTTGGTGAATTTAAACTTAAAAGTTTTGAAACTAACATGAATACATCACTCCGGGCAGCGTTTTCTGTGAGATGGGTGGTGTTGGCATGCACAGGTGTGCACCTTAAATAAACAGGTCGCCTGCCTCACTCAGGTTAGATATTAGCCCATATCAAACAGTCATTTAAAAATGTGTTGAGAGATCAAAAAGACTTTTGTGTGTGCGTTACAGCAGTTTTGATTAAATAGGCCAAATTCATTGATCTCCCAGATTAAAAACAGGAAGTTACAATGGCAGTTTGCAATGCCAAGTTTGAAACTATGCTGGATAGTGAGTCACCCAAGAATTAAGCTCACCTTAGCAACAAGTTCAATACACCCTTTAGAAGAGCTTGGTGCCTGACCAGGGTCACTGGGTCGAGATGAACTTTGCTGCCTGTCAAACTAGAAACGTCTGCAAACAACATCTAACCGATTGCTATTAGAAATGTGGGAACGTCTTTTAGAGAGCTAGTATCTACAGAAAAAGGTTGTCCTTTGTGATGACACAACAAAATCTAAATTCACAATATACGGTAAGTGTACAGTAACAGTATGTTCCTTATTGCTTTAATTAAAAATCATAATGAAACATTATTATAGGCACACATATTCACTTAAATGTTATTTTTTAAGCAAATTCAGTTTTTACGCCATCTATTAAAATCAACGGTTACCTCTGTGGTTCGGTTCAAAACTTCATACATAGGCAGCATTTTAAGAAATCACACAGGCATAGCTTGCAAAGAGAAGGTTGTTTTGAAAAGTAGATATCAAGTCAGTTACCAGTTTGAGGGCAACATCACGTGCCCTAAACAGTGAAAACAATCCCAGAATGCATTGCTAAAAGCTCTTTTATCCAATTTGTGGACAAATCCAAAAGATTGATTATAAACATCACTGATTTAACAATTAAAAATAACTTTGTACTGAATATTTTGGTTAGCTTATTACATTAACACGTTAATAGTTAGCTTAACATGTTAATGCCAAAACCCCACAAGAGTTTTGTAGCTCTGTACCTCAAGAAATTAAAACTGTTTTTATCTTTTTACTTTGGAAATCGCTGTGGACAAGAACTAAACTATTTACACTTAAAAGCACTTTTGAAAGAGAAAGAGTTTTAAAAATGCTAAACGCAGACACTGCATTGTGTGCCTGTGTACTCAATAGGATCCATATGCAAACATGACTTATCACTGCCACCGTTTTGCCACTGTTTTGGAACATCTGAAATATGGCACAGGAAATACGAAGCTCTCTAATGTGTCACGGACCAGCGCTTTGCCGAAGCAGAAGAGAAAGCAAAAGCATTTCCATCTCTTGCATCCCTCCACAAACACACACACATTGTATCATGGAAAGCCACAGATTACAGGTCACCGCTCACATAATTGCTATTCCACAAACCAGAGCGTAATCACCATTTCCTGCGTGACGAGGCGCTGCCGCTACACCCAGAAACGTCTTTATAGAGTCAGGGGGACCTCATAACAATGACCTTACTAAAAACTTGCTTGTTTAGACTGCGGCCAGTTGTTAAAGACTGCAGGTGGAACTGGTCTTGAGAAACTCATTTTAACATCTTATATTTAAATATATGGTTAATTAAAAATAAAGAACCAAAACTATAAAAATATAGTTTAGGCAAGTAAACAAAGACCCAACTGCACTCATTATATTAACGCTCATTACATTAATGCTGTTAATTGCATTACTGTGGAGGTCATGATCCTCAGTACTCAAGGGGCCGTAAAGTTGTCAAATATTCTGTTTAAACAATAAAGACAATTGACCTGAAAGATAACTAGGCCATTTATGCTAATGCCACAACATAAAATAATAATACAGCAATTATTGGATGACAGTGTTAACTCAAAATAAAAGCTTGTGCTTGAATGTGCTTTTACCTTCTGGAGATCCAGGCGCACAGAGGCAGAAATTGAGAACCTAAGAATGCCTTCAGCTTTGACGGATGTGTTAATCTGGTTGATTTGGAAGGAAACGGGGATGTTAGACAGGGAGATTTTGGGAGACAGGGATGTTGGGGGAGACAGGGATGTTGGGGGAGGAAGAGAACTTCAGTGGCTGAGGGTTTAAAGACACAGGAGGAAATAGACAGATGTACTTAAACATAAAAGGGAAAAGATGGAAATTCCAGCACCTTAAAGGAGCCGTCCACCCAAAACTAAAATTTCTGTCAGAGCAAGCTTTACAATGACCATGGGCAGTGATATTTACTTAAAAATAACAACAGCAGTCCATAAAACTTTGAAATTTATATGAATGAAATTAATGTTATTATTTGCTTAAAATCTTAAAAAAATTCACAATACCAACTTCTATATTCATCCCAGCAAAGAAAGGTTCATTAACAAAAGGTTATTTAATAGACTTGTACATAACTCTGTACAGATTGTATTGTTGGTACAACAATATGATCATACCCCAGAAATTACCATGAATTACTAAAAGGAAATGACTGAATGCCCCTAAACTATGTGTGTGTTTGTGGTTTTTGTGTGTATTTGTGTGAGAGAGAGACAGTGGAAGGTCAAGACAATAATATTCTCCAGTCCTGCAAGAGATTAGATTCCAAGCATTCTGTAGAAACCTCCCACACCGTGATCAATCTTACACACACACACACTGCATATCTATCCATCCATTAAAAGCAAATGTGCCCCACTCAGTTCTCAAATGAGACACTATAAACACTGAAGATACATCCATCCATCAGAGATGAATGAGGTGAGTGGGGTGATGTGGTGTAGTAAAGATGCAGGTTGGCAACCATAAGCCTGTAGGTTTAAACCCATCAAGGTCTGATCTACAAACAAGATTTTTTTAGTGCTTGTTCATGCAGACCCACTGCCATGACAGTAACACAGATGCTTGACTTCAGAAACAAAACACTTACATTGTGTCCCAAATCGCACACTCCATCTTGTAACAAGTGTACTGTTAATGACTTTGAATATAAAGTAAATTACAGTTTACCCATTGGATGAGTAAATTCTAAAGGTTTAGCAACAGTCATTTTTGGAGAACAGAAGTGAGGCGTAAATGAGCTTTAGAAGGTGTCCAAAGGTGAGACTGAGACTCAACACTGACCTCTAGTGTTTATGGACTTATCAACACCTTCAACTCAATTCACTCCTTACCAGCCCAGAGTAGAAATCTTTGTTTATTATCTTGAGAAATTTCCCATTCATTTACCTTAAGTGGATTATTAGTCATATTAGTGGAATACAACATTAATAACTAGTGATATAACTAGTCATTGGAGTTTCAGCTGGTTGGGGTTAAAACAGAAAACAAAAATATCTGGACTTGTAGGAGGGACCTTCAGTCACATCTACAAAGCAGAATATTGTAGAGAATTGGGAGTGGTCTTTTTTGGCTTGTGCTTAGAATGCAACCACCCAAAACACCCTAGCAACTGATGCCAATGGGGTAAATGCTGTAAAAACCTAGGAACAGCATAGCAACACCGTATCAACCACCCAAACACCTTAGCAACCACTCACAACAACCGGGCAACAATGTGCAAACAACCACTCACAACACCTCAGCAACCGCATGACAACATGATAAAAGCCAATAAAAAACAACAGTAACCCCATAGCAACGTCCTGCTACCACCAATAACGTTGTAGCATTCTGGCAGCAGACGCAGGCACACATCAATAATCATCTCTGTAAATTTCAGCTTTGGTCACAGATGTCGAAATGACCGACAGACCATATAAACCACCTAAAATCTGCAATGAAAACACACATTTATATGCCTTATTTGGTGGCATAAAGCTGGGGAACAGTGCAGGTATGCAGGCATCCTTCAGCAGGCTAATGTTTCAAGAGGACAGGTGAACAAGGACTGATACAAGCTGTGTCCACAAAGAAAACTGAAACGAGACAGCTTATGGAGGAGTTTCCAATCACATCACCTGTTGTTCCTATTGCCTGGTGACAGCAGCAGGACACGGCAAAGATGTTTCTGACTGTATAAAACAAATATGGAACCAGAAATTTTATTTTAGACAATTTGACACATTGCTGTAGATACTACAACTAATTAACCAACAGTATATCAAACTAACCAACTTCTGAAACAAAACTTCACACATAGTAAAAATGCATTATTATTATTATTACCGAAAATCATCATATATAATATTAAAACACTGACAGTGACCCTTTCACTGCATATTACCTACTTTTATGTAGCTACATCTTTTGACTGATTTATTTAAAAATAAACATCCATTACAGGTGCGCAGTGAACTTTGGGATAGCCTAGGCTGTGAAGAATCCATTTGTTCTATCCTTCGCAGCTCAGGGAATAAGGGATGGATTTTGAGGCCGCAATTAAAGATGTCTTCGAAATGTTACAGCTTTTGTCGTACCGCTGTGACACATTTGGTTTTGGAATGCAACCTTTGTAGTCTACAGTGTCTGAACTAGGACACAGCTACAGAGGTCTTCAATTACTGCAGTGGAATAGACATGCTGCAACTTCATTACAGTAACAAAGCTGAAGACAGATGAAAATCACAACGCTCAGATATGAGTCTGTATGTCATTTTTTAATTTTTTTAATTTGGAAAATATAATAATACATACAAACTGTGTTTTTAATTTTATTTTGTGCATTCACACCAACATGTCCAAAATAAATAAATAAATAACAATAAATTGTCTGATGAATTCACCACATTACAAATTAGATATAAAAATGTGTATAGCATATCTGTCCTCTTCAATGCTCAAGAGATCTGAGTTCTCTGCTAAAATTTATGTGTATTTTTCTCAGATGTTTATTCTGGAGTTTGGTTAAAAATAAACAAGAATCAGTTATTGAGCAAGTACTATATCCAGGTACTATAATGTGTTGTGTCGGTGCTAGAATGGCGCAGCGTTTGTAGCTTGTTCTTACAGCAGTTGTTTAAAATGTAAATTTAGAAAATAACTCAAGTATCCTGCAATTGTATGTTTCAAACAGAGATTGCAAAAGAAAGGCAAAAGTTACAGCTTTAAATTGAGGTAAATGTTGACATACAGAAGGAGTATATAGTATATAAGCTATAAAATTAATGTTCATAGCATAGCTCAGATAATTGGTCTTGGGGCGTTGATAAGAAATGTTTGAATTAATCTTGTCGAACTTTTCATTGCGGGTGTTGGTATCTTGAAGAATCTGAGCTCAGTTTGAGACATGTAGAGCTCACGTAAAACTTCCTCACGTTGCATAATCTCCATGTATAATTTCCATTGCTAATTAATGTTGATCATTTTTACAGCATTATGTGATTTTTCATATTTCCAAGATGTGTTTCCACAGACGGTTCCTAGACATTCAACTCTGGGCCAAAGACAGCTGGTCAAGACCTGTCGCTATCCTGAATGAGGAACCAAGACTGCGGCGGGCCATTTATTCCGCTCAACTAATGTCTAATGTCTGCCTGGGCAGATGAGAAAGAACTTAGGGCTTCCTTTTTTAGTATGTGCATGTGCACTAAGCAGCACCCGCGGTCTGGTTTGGTTTTGTGTGGTGTGGAGGGGTACGATCGGCAGCCATTGAGAAAGGGTGCACAAGACGTGTGCCCATGGAAGAGAGATCCATATAGTAGAAGAGATCCGTGCGTCTAGCCATGAGTCATTCTTTCTGTTTACCTAGAGGCAGCCTCACAGTCATCGGTCTGATTCTTGCCACCATGGAAACCTTCCGGCTACCACGGCAACTGTCTTTCCCCCATGTGGGTTGCCACACTCCACTCGAGGAATTCCGTTATGGTGGCCAAGGAAGAACACCTTCCTGTGCGGTTTCTGTCTTGATGGTGTTCCATCATTACGTCACGTTCTGTACCCTCGGCTGACTGGGCCAAACAGGTGGATGCCTTTTAAGAACCCCAGCAGAAGTTTTTTGAATCATTGTGAATGAACTGTGCAGTGAATCAGAGTGATTAAACCTGTTAGGAACATGTCCAGGTCACATTTCCCAAAACCAACAAAAACTGTAATTCATTATATTTTGTGTAAATAATGTCCATTTTTAGAAACATTGAAATATGAGTATTTAAACATCATGGTAACTTTGTTGTGACCCTAAGTTGTGCTATTTTAAATGATCATTGTATTTTAGTTTTTGTTAACTGTAATGAAGTAAAGGAAAAAATATTGTATTACAGTAATGACAATTACCATTTATAATGCTTGCAAAAGTTTTGAGTTTTACCCAACAGCTCATTGAAGAGACCACAGCAACATTCTGTAAGCCACACATGTAGAACGTTCTGTAGGGTTCTGACTCATTTCAGCCTGTCACATCACTGTTGCTTTATTTGGTTTTGATGATGAAGTTTGAACATTCAGATCTTTGACACCCCTGGAGGAAAAGAAACAACAGAATAATAAATGTTCACATGCATACTTATGCAAACACACTCCTTATTTGCTTAATCCACAGATTCATCTTAAATGTGAAGTTCTAACATGTGGTAACTGGTCAGTGAACTTGCTAGTATCTAGTATCCACTTATTATGTAAGTAAAATGTCATGTTAATGTCTTATTGTGTGGACTTTAAGGTTGACTGACTTACATAAATTTAATGCTTGTGATGTTCCTGTCTATAGTGATCATGCTAATATAACCTTGATATAACATTTGATAGCAGAAAGTCCCGCTACTGTCTGACCCACAGTAGCTTATTCACTCAGAGATGGATTCAGCCACCTAAATCTATTTGCAGTGGTTTCTGAGGACTATCTTGTTATATCCTGGCAGCCGTCAGATGCATTCTCATAAGAAAGATCTACACCGTGCCAGTGTGCACAGCAGAGACAGTCCAAGAAAAGCTTGGAGGGCCAGTGCAGATAGCCGCAAATCTAAATGCAGTCACTCTAACCCCAGGAGCACAGCAGAACCACAAGGCTTGTAGCCCAACCGTGACCGCCAAGAACATTGAACACCTTTGGGTGATGGTCCGACCACAGTAGGCTAAGATGTCTGGGAATCCACGGTACAGCTGCGACTGGATACCCAAACAGAACTGACCACACAAAGAAACTCATGCTACACAGCGCTCTTCCAACTGCTCAGCAGGGAGTTCAAAAGCATGTAGATCACACGGTAAGTACATGTTAGTGGACATATACGAGGCCAATCAAGTTGTGTGCAGCAAATTGCACAACAGATCTATGACTGGGCTCAGGTTCAAATTCAACAAGGTCTTAGTTGGCACTGATTTGCCCCTTGCCTCACGCAGAGGGAAATATTATATTATTAGGGGTTTTCCTGCCAAGCACGAAGGGGCATGTGAGTAAATGAAAGCCACATAGAATTGTGGCCGTATATCAATGCCATGAAGACTGTATAGTGACCCATGTGAGACTTCAAAAAACATGAAGTTGCAAATGTGGAAAAACTTTGTGACACCTTTGTAGACAGGAACAGAAACTTCCTGACTTGCTTCCAATTCTATGGATCACTGTGTTACCTCACACGAGAAACCATAATTTGTGGCTTATCCCCTTCATTTTCACTTCTACATGCACTCAGCAAGTTACAAAACACATTTGGCTCTCAAAAACTCTATCTTTCCACGGCTCACAATGTCCTTTCTACTGTCTAAACTTTAATCTCTGCCTAAGGAGACAGTGGACAATTTCACAACCTCTTGGCAGACTTCAATTGCACTGAAGTCTTCAATTGCACTGAGTGGCTGATAGCTCAAAGATTAGAATGCCTTCTTTATTTCTGCAGATTATTGGCTGGATTGCTCACTGTGTTTATATTTGAGGTATTGATAGGATCAACCAAAATAGTTTATATCTCATAATACTCATTTCAATGTCCAATGAACCTTAAAACCACCTAGTTCCTGGGCCATATAATAAAATCTAAAATAAACAATTTGCTCATTCATATTGGGAAGACAAGAACAGGCTACTGAACTTGCCTACTGTTTAACTCAACATGGGTAAACATCAGAAACAAAAATGTGAAATTTATGAATAAATGAATTTAAAATACAGGATTGTTGCAAGCTGATATTTAACCCAGACAAAGGCAGTCTTTAACCTCTAATGTTCAGCAGGAAATGGCTGAGGTGCCCTTGAGCAAGGCACCTTTCCCTCAGTTGCTACCCCAGGGTACTGGAGTGATAGCTGCCCACTGCTCTCAGTGTGTACTCGACTTCCAGTGTGTGTGCTCACTCCTCAATAGTATGGGCTAAATACAGAGGTCACATGTCAAATATGGGTTACCATACCTGATAAAAACGTCACTTTCATTTTTTTACTTCACTTTAAAATGTGATGGCATTAAAAAATACCATTTTGTGCACATCCCAAAAATTATTATTTTGAATGGCAATGCTAGCTACTAATTGAAAAAAATTAAGGAAATATTAAAAAAATATTTAAAAATCATCTACAAGTTTGTTTTGAATTACGATGACAGATTTGACATAATTGATGTGACAGTAAAATGAGCACAAATACAGTAAAATTACAAAGAAATTAACTCACCACAACCTGTGTGACCTTGTGGAACTCATAGCAGATGACAGAATTGGTCTCAGGAACTTTAGGAGAAAAATGGACATATACATCCACATATAGAGCGACACACTCTATGTTTTAGATACTTTAATGCACCATTGGAAATATTACACTATGGTTCATTTATTTTATTATGAGAGCTGCAAAAATAAACTCACAAGGCTTAATTGAACTGAGCCTGGTTAAACTGTAAACAGAATTCTTCAGCTTAGCACATAGAATAGTCTGTGTGTAAGACAGCATGATAAGATCTATTTATATAAATGATTATGTTTATTTATTGAAAGAAATTTAAAC
Source organism: Chromobotia macracanthus (assembly GCA_036877525.1). Classification (NCBI taxonomy): domain Eukaryota; kingdom Metazoa; phylum Chordata; class Actinopteri; order Cypriniformes; family Botiidae; genus Chromobotia; species Chromobotia macracanthus. The sequence continues at coordinate 6,101,082 of JAZGTH010000021.1, read as the reverse complement.
ACTTTTAAATCCTAATTGGCTTTCAGAGTGACGCTAATTGTGCTAGCAAGTTGACAGTTGGCCTGGAAAAGAACTTCGTTCCCAGGCAATTCCATGCAAATGTTAAGCTAACCATGGAAAAGTGTTTAACAAAGAAACAAATCCGTTTTAACTTGTTCACTGAATTCTATATTTTACTGTATTAAAAAGCTATAATGCTTTTTTAAATGGCATTGTTTATCCATCACACATAAAGTGTGCATAAAACAACATTTTATACACAAAGATATACACCAACTTTGTCATGACAGGGTCTTGTTTTGATTTTATAAGGGTCAGTGCCTGTGAAGCATGTGTGTGAAATCATTTCAATGGTATGACGGAACATCACAGCAGGATGACATCAGGACCAACAAGCTATAAAAGCTCATTCGGAATGACTGGCATTGGCTTCTGTGTCTTCCGTGAATTGTTTTTTCTATTTTTTTTGTGTTATTTGTGCTAAAAAAAGGTATTAGTGAAAGCTATGGCAAACAAGCAGACATTTATATCGTGTATTCATCCCTGCCACATGATTTGTGTGTGGTTTGTTTGGGAGCTGAGTATGCACGGTCAGCTCTTGAGGGGGCTGACTATGTGCATTTTGAGAGACTACCGCTTCGCACACTCTGCTCCTGCTTGTCACTCTTTCGGGAGGTTGATCGGGCTAGCGCTCCCCACAGTTCCAGCCCCACTGCGGCTGAGGCAGTGCGGCAGTTGCGATCGTGGGGTTCACAGATAGATATCATGGAGGGATTAGAGGCAGGTTCAGCCTTGTCTTTTCCCTCACCCGTGACATCTAGCGCTCTTTTGCTGGGATCAGCCAGTGATGCGGCTTCGTCCTGCCGGAGTGAGAGCTTGAGATTCAGTAGTCTAGCTCTGAGGAGGTGGATGTGCTGAGGGGACATCGAGGACTCGCAACAATCATCCTCTGCATACGAGGAGCTTGCTAATGTTATTACTTCTGCTGTGGCTCAATTAAAGGTTGATTAGCCAGCTGAGAAGCATGGTGCTCATGCCCAAGGAGACTGGAAAAACATTTCTTGCAAGTTAAAGCAGCTCCATGTCGGGACCATTCGTTTTTTCCCAATCTCCATAGTGAGCTTTCAAGGTCATGGAAAACCCTTATTTAGCTTGTGTTTTCAGCCCCCAGTCAGACATCTATGCAAATATTAAGGGGATGAACGAGCATTGGTATGGGGCAATGCCTAAGGTGGAACAAATGCTTACAAACTATCTGTCCCCTTCTTCTGCATTGTCCCTTAAGGGTCAATATTACTCACCAAGCTGTGCAAAACAACTTCGACTTTCATCTGTAAGACTTCGTTGGCAACAGATCAATTATAAAATACAATTTTCAGGCATGTCATTCATGTTGGATGCTCACCCGCAACATTGGCCTTTTCTGGCCACTGACCACGACACAACACTGTTAATGCGATCATCAAAAGGCTTCAGGAGGCAGTGTTTAAATGCTACCTCCCTCACATTATACTGTTGTCTTCACAAGGAACTGCTCTTGGTTTCCAAAAAACAAGGGAAAAACAAACTTTTCACAGAGTTCAGAGATCAATGAACATAGAAACAATAGCACTACACTTGCCTTAAAAACGAATAATTCACTCATGTGTGCTGTTACTCCTGTCCCAACATTTACCCCATTTACCACATCTCAATCTGTTTTTGTGGTTTTCTTCTTTGCCCAGAGAATGCACATTTCATATTTTATGTTTCAGATGGGGTTCTACAAGAGCATCGTTCAGCGGTTTTGTCCATCCAGTGCACTTCCTTTAAAAACACCCAACAGACTTTGGGAAATTCTGATATGTTGATGCTGAGATTGTCTGGCCCAAAACTGTGCACGTATATAATAAAGGTGCTTTTAAAGAATTTGAAGCATGTCTCAAAAACGCAAACCAAGAAAGTGTCTCACATACACAGTTGTAAACGGGAAATGCTTACTAATTAATGCTTAATTTAGGTAGCCACATACATCCTGCTGGCTTGGTCACAGGCCAGCTAGTTTTTCCTGGATACAAAAGACATACAAAAGTGAGTGTTGGCCCATTATGACCAAAATCTTATATCACCGCTTGAGTAATTTATTTCTTTATTATTAATTTTTATTATGAAATTGTGCAGAATTTAGTTTTTCTTTTTTCTTTAATAGTTTTTCTTCCTAAAACATTCTGTTTATTTTCATGTTTAAATACATTTTAATTACATGGCACCATAGCACATACCACCCAGCACAAACTATAACAATATTCTATAATTAACTATGAAGCCAATTAAAAATGGAAAAACAACCCAGACTAAACCAGGGAGAGCCCCTCAGTCATGTGTATACAGGACAGGATTTGCTGTGACACTATCTAATGCTGATGTTTAGCAGCCAGACTTTGGATTTGGAACTGTTAGCGAGAACAGACGGCTGCCAGCATTTGCTTCACTTCATTATATCTGCTTTGTACTCTTGTGATGACCCAGTGAATAACCAACTCTTTTCCATTAAAATAACACCCCCATGTAAAGCTACAATGGCACAATTGCCCAGTCAGTGCCAGTCTGTGGTATTCACCTCCTGTGAATCTGTGGTACGCCAGCCAAACACTGGAATTTTAATTGTTGTGCAGAAATCAACCGTCTACCAGGCGACAAGCCGGCTGTAAATTTGGCTCACTGGTTAATCCCCTTAAAGTGCGGCTTTAGGAAACAAAGCTAACTTAGCTAGGCTTAGAAGAAAGAGATGCTTCCCCATGGGCTAAATAAGACAAGTAGTGTGAATAGGAAACATTCTTAAGTTATTCAGAGAAGCAAAAGGGTCTCAGATCATCATTAAGACGATGAGACAGATATTTCAGGTCAACACCTGCTTAGGCGTGTCTCTGCCCTCTCTGGGATTGGCCTTTAACTTTTGACCTGGTTCTCTTATGGTTTGCTTAATTGTAGAAGATGCCTTTCTGGACCTTAATGACCGTAAAAAACATCAGCCAGAAAATGGTGGGAAAATAAGGAGTTTTAATTAGACCCTGAGCATCTGTAGTAATCCATTCCCAGTCCTGTAAAGAAAGGGGAACAACGAGAGCATACGAGATGAGAACTTCCACAGTCAGGGGTCAGAGCCAAGAACACAAACCTTTATCAGATGGACTAGTAAATCCAACAGATTACATTCTCCATTTGTTTTCAGGAAGTTGCACTCACTATCCCAAAGAGAGTGGGGGTGGATTTCGAGGCTGTGCCAGGGCATCAAGCCACCAGTTCTGGGGGCCGTGGGCTGTGCTGGTGGGTTGGTGGTGCTGTGATGGGGAAAAGGGTATCAGGAAAGCTCAAACATACAGCTAAAACCAGAACATTCCGATGGTCACTACTGCTTTCCCTGCCCACCAGTGCAGAAAATAGGGCTGGTGTGTGACCTCTCCAGGAAGGTTGTGTGTCTTGGACAATACCAACATCCCTTGTGGTTTCAATAAAGTAGACATTTTTTGATATTTATATGTTTGAGAGAACTTTTGCTGGTCGAAATTAATTAATCAGGAAAATATTGTTCTGTTCTGAAAGTGACAGGAAAGAACCACAAACAGGGTCAACAGCGTTTAACTTGGAGGTAACTCTGGTAAGGACACAAATATCTTTAACGACGTGTCACAAATGTATGTGTGAAATAGAGACCCTTCCCAACAATGTCAACAAAACAAAAGCTTTTTGACTTGCAGTGAACCAGCGTTTATTATTTTTTGTCCATTCCACACATTTGCACATTTGGACAACAATTCTGATAGAACACACTGTAGCTTTTCATTCATTGTGGGTTGGTATCACTGCACCAACTTTCTACACTGGTGTATGGTTTTCAAAGGCATTCATATCAAATTTTACTCTGCACTGCAGAAACATGCATTCTTAATGATATTTTAGGTCTTTATTAAGAAAGAAATATTTTTCAAATGACTGTATATTCTAGATTGTTATTTAGTGTACATGTTACACATTTACACATTAACGCATTAACAAACATGTTTTGATGTTTGTTTGTTCAAAAACTTGCTACAAAATGGCTATAATTAAATTGTATCATCAGATTTGAATTCAGAAGTTAGTAGGTTACAGTGTAGCTAACTACATTTTTAAAGAGTAGCTTGGGCAACCTTGTAGCTTCCTCAACCCTGTTTACTCACTAATCATTAACCATTGCAGTCATGGAAACCACACAGTGCTGTGCTGCTACACTGGGAAACTTTAATTGTTTTATTTCCTCTATTATGAACTGAGCAGGAGGAACAGGAGTATGACGTGTGGAAAAAACAGGACCTTTGAGGCACTTGTGGGGTCGCCCTTTTTGATGGTTCAGTCTTACACACATGCTCACAGGACAGCATCTGAAATGAAATCTTGAAAACAAAAAATAAACATATACAAAGTAGTAAGCAAGTGGCCAAACAATCTCTGGTGTTTATTTGGGTTTTTGCCTCGCATTCCAAAACACTAATTTGTTTTGTCTGTAGTTGTGCCTCGTTGTTTGTTTGAGGTAAATTTTTAGCTCCTGGGTTTGTAGATTGTCGAAAGCCGCAAGGGCGCTTACTTGGGTTTACCTCAAGAAAATATTCCTATAGTGAATTTATAAAGAATCTTTCCCACATTAAATTAACTAGACATGTCTGTAGTAGCATTTGCAAGATGTCAAAAGAGAGTCACGTGGAATCCTGCTATTCAAAAGTTAAACTGCAGCTAATGCACAGAGCTGAGTGAACAGTATATATGAACAGTATATATGCAATATATAAGTATTGCATGTACATACAATGCAGATCTATAGGGTTCAACAAGTACTTTGTTTATATATGTTTGCCAGCTACATCAAGACGATCACCCCATCTTTTTTGTCAGGCATTAGAATATAATTGATTTGTTATAAACTTTTGAGTTTATGAGTTTTCAATAGATTAATTTGTTATCAAATTTTCTATTGAAGGCCCCAATGCAGACATTTGTGTACAAAGGCCAAGCATAAAGTGAGTGGGTTAAAAAAAACAGTAATACATCAAGTGAATGGGACTCACTTGGATAAGCATGGTTTGACCAGGAAGATATTTGTCTGTCCTTGCTTTCTGACCCTGTACAGACACAATTATAGATTATAGAGTGAAGAAAATGGGCCCCTGTACAACAAGCCCAGGCAAATGTCTGCAGTGCAACAGGAAACAGTAACAGATATAAAAATGCACCATTAGCCTTCCCAGGGTAAATAAATTTGGTTTACAAATGCAAAAACCGTGCACTCACTGTGTTGGATCACATATCATAGTTTTGGACACACAGAGTCACAACTTTCAACTCTTTCGTGACAGATGCTGGGAAGAGTTGCTGGGAATCTGCCGTGCAGAGATTACTCTGATCTTTAAGAGGCGCATCTTTCAGAAAACTGGACAGCTTGTTGTCTGTCAGGTTGTCTATCAAAACAGAAATAGCCATAAGCTTCTAGAGGTCACAGGGTTTTTTTTTTTGGAGTGGTGAGCCAGAGGGTTTCGGGAACAGTACAAGAGACTGGGAAAACACAGACACATCTACGATCAGTGGTTTGGGTGGGATAATCTGCTCATGCCAGTGAGTGTTTGGATTCTTTGCAAACTCATGCACATTATCAACTCTCAATGGTCACAAAGTAACACCATGGACAGACTGAAAACATCAAGATCTCTGTAAACTCTTACTCACATCTAGAGTTTCCATCACTTTAACCATATACATGATGCAGTAGATTTCATTTAGTAGTAACATCTTTTTAAATAATCCAGTGAATTAAGTACTTTACAAATACACAATTGGATTTTGGCACCTGTGTAAAAACAACTTCACATTATGAACATGTAAACAAAAAATTTAAATAAACAAAAAACAGTTATTGAGCATACACAGATCAGTGTTTAAATGATCTCCTCACCTTAGTCCAATTCACAATGCTAAGTTAATAATAATGAATTATAGTTTGAGCTGTCACGTCTGATTTCCCAGGCAATGTAAGTTGGCTTCAGTTGACTTCAACATATAAAGAAAAGTACATACAATATCATGCAATTTTATGTTTTAAACAGAGCTGGCAACAGAGAGGCAACACTTACGAACTTTACATTTAAGCATTTGTCAGTCACTCTCATCCAAAGTGACTTACAGTAAATTCAAGTTTAATATTTTATCAGTATGTGTACTCCCTGGGAATTTAACCCACAAGACCCCAAGATTTCCAAATACATATAAAAAAATTGACTGAGTTACACTATAGATTTTTTTATAGCTCTATAATCTTATTGTGTCAACAGTTATCTCGTTTTATCTACTTTTAGAGACAAACACACAAAGTTGATATTTGGATGAAACAACCAATATTTCCGTTAAGCTTCAATAGCTATGAAAGGGCAACCCTCTAAGCAATGACATTTTCCACTGAGAGAGAAGACAAAGATGTTGTAGGATGGCACTGCTAAAGATTTCCCATAATTCCTGTGTGCACAAAGCAGAACATAACACATGACATAGCGGGCATGAAAATTATACCCAGACTGCAGTTAAAAACACATTTTACCATTGCAACAACAATGACATGATTTTTTGGTCCAATATGCCAAGACACAGTCATTCAGACATTGTGTTTAGATTATTATTTTGAATTGTTTAGTTGAATTTATTTTCATTTCCTTCCCACTTCATTTGGCAATTGTTTGATGCTTTGGGAAAATCTTTTTTCTGCTATTCAGAAGTTTAAAATTTGTAAACCATGTGACTTTAGGGAGTTTCTTTTGAACAAATACTTTATGTTGACCATCGGTCATTGGAAAAGACCAAGGAGCTCTTTCATCCTTCATAAACCATATCATAGAGGAAAATATGAAGAGCTTTTTGTGTGCCATAATTGCCCACCACTGTTAACATGGTCCCATCAGGGGCCATCCTCATGGTAGACTTTTCCAATGTATTATTCGGTCCATGGTTTAAACCAGCAGGCCCCTCTAAAGGAAATATTTGTCCAATGTATCTGCGTTCTGCAGCTCTAGTTCAAAACCTAGCGAGTAACCTACCTAGACAGTATTTTCGGCATCAACGATATGTATGTCTGAAATGTATGTCATTCAATACTGAAAAACATTAATAAAAGGTTACATTTAATTCGGTGTGTGCATATCCTGACAATTTGACTGATAGCTACAGCAGAGGAAAAGCCTTTCAAAGAATCGAATTTGAGTCTGTAGCCCACACAGAGCTAGCATAAGATCAAGTATATAGCGCACAAGTCATGTGGGCAACTTTACTGTGCAATTATTGACAGCCACAGTTGTACAGGTCTGATAATAGCTGAGGGTGAGCAAATGATAACAATTTTCATTCCTCCAGTGGGCCTTTTCTTTTCTGTATTCTCCTTTGTTGACCTTTCCAAGACTGCTCTCTCTTCCTCATAACTGAGGCAGCATCTGAAACAAAGGCAAAATTATGGGTATGGTTTGGCTGGGTGGGAGAGCAGAGGAGTGACCCTGGCATGTGGTTCTTCTGAACCCGACCCGGCTGAGGTGAGGCTAGACACGGAGAAGAGAATCTCTATGAATCTACTGCATTTGTGAAGAAATTCTGACCACAGCTAATTTAAATGTGTCATTAACAGGACTGGAATATCTAAACTGGGGCTGGCAGCGACACTGGAAAAAAGTCACTTATTCCTAAAGACATCCCTTGTTTTCCCTCTTTTGTTGAGAGATTCAGGGAGTGGAGAAGTGGAGCCCTCCAACCCCTCATATAAGCACTGTACTTAGCACCTCATAAATTCTCCTTTCCAGTGCGGAGAAAGCATTTCCTAATGACATATCTCATGCCCATTCTGTAAGGCAAACCACGATAGGACAGTGCATGTATAAGAGTGTAAACATTTGCTATATCAGAATGTCAGAGTAATCAAGTCGTTTTCTTCAAAACACACATATAACTTATTTTAAATGTTTAATGCTGTGTTAAAATTTTCATAACGGTTTATCATCTGTAATAACAGGTAAATCCACATCCTGACCGCATGTTAGTCATATTGTACTAAAGTCAAATTATATTATTTTATATTTTTAAATGCACCATAAATGAATTTGTATAGCACATGAATGTAACACTTTGATAAAAAAAATATTTTCAGAAAACGTGAATGACAATGGCAAAACTGTTTGTCTATGTCGGGTATTTGTTTGTCACAGCATAAATGTTGCACTTTTTAGCTGAAAACTGTTAAACTGTTTAAAACATTTCTGAGTTCTTTCCTGTTCCATATGTTGTGTCAACTTTGTTTTATCCTAAAGGTTTGCTTCATCACAACACACCTATTAACACAGAAAGAACAGAACAGAAAAGAACACAGAAAGCAAACATCACAAATATTACACAAGATAATTATATTTGTAAACTAGAACTTGCCAAGCACAGTTGTTTGATTTATTGCAGTCCTGCCTGTGGAAGAGAGACAGAGAGACAGATTTTCTTAATAATTTCAGCCTCCAGTGAACATCCTTGAGATGTAAGCTGTCTAAACCACGCTCACATTCGCCAACCAAACGCCTCGCCTCTCAGAATCCACAATGGGCCTAAACCTGAGCCTCCAATAAATAATACCACACACAGCCTTGTTGGTCTAAACAACCTCAAATCCATCATCCTGGCAAGTGACTGAATCTAATATGAAGTAATTGAATAGATCTACTCACGCTTAAAGCTGCACTGTAAGCTTTGTTTTCTCTATCGACATTGTGGTTAAAACATAAAATTGCAGGAATTGTCTATGTCAGTTGTGCTTTTATACATGGTTGTTCTCAGTGAATGAATCTGATGGCTGGATAAACATCGGCTGTTACCTGTGATCACCAAGCAGATCTGATGACAGGTGAAACATCAGGAGAGCAGAACAGAACATCTGTTTATAGACTACAATGTTGATAGCACAGTGTTGTATTCAGTTAAACACTGAAATACTATTGGCATTGTTTGTCATCAACAACATCTTTTTGTATGCTTATTAATGTTCATGTCATAATTATTTAATATACTTAAAACAATATCACAAAGCCCAAATTTAAGAGAGCTTCTTGGAATTTTTTTATTTTAACATATTGATTGTTAACAGTGCAGCTGAACCCCAAGATTACAACAGTGTGTGCATAATTAAACTGTCATCCAAAAAATACTGAAATGGATTAAGTTATGATGAGAATAAAAAATACACCTGCTTTCCCAGCAGATGTGATACATACATCTGATACTGTACATGGAGAAACTAACACCACACAGTTCTGTGTGACATGAGGTTAGTAAACATGACACTATTCCTTTAAATGAATCACAGGCAGCACCGTTAGCCTTGTTACCTCTTACCACTGTCCTCCACACCGGTCTGAGGTCAGAGGACTCGTGCCAGCCCCAGTCTAGTGCACAGTGAGGTGTGTGGTCCCGACTGGCCCAAGGTCAGTAGAGGCCCTTGGCCAAAGATTCTGTGTTGCTCCAAAAGCAATGTCATTTTCTCAGGTTCAGAAATTGTAATTTTGGGGGAGCCATGTTAAATACATCAACATTTTTGTGCTGAGTTTATGAAAAGTCAAGACTTTAGCCTACAATTATCCAGGCCAGTGTTTACACCTCAACCTTCTGTGCCCTGAGAAACACTAAGCTATGACTAGCAGAAGCCTCAATCTGAAATACTTTTGTACTTAACTTTTCCCTGCTGAAACAATAAACAGATTAAACCATGGCTGGCTTTAGGTGGTTAAACCTTGTTAAGCTGACTAACTGCCCTAAACTCCTCTTAAACAATCAAGTTGGGCCAACCTGACCAGCTAAGATCAGTAAGGCTGGCTTAAATCTGTTTATTCTCTAAACATGGTTAATAATTTTTCATTGCAAATTTGAGAAAATTCATAAAGTTGTGACAGTATTTTTTGTTACAGTACATTTTGGCACAAGAACAATGCTTAGACAAACCATTTTTTTCACAGCCATCCTACAAACCAGCTCAATTGTGACAGTAGCTTGAGTCATCTCTGAGACCATAAAATCTGCACCCAGATTGATGATGGAAAGGAACCAATGATCATGTTTTTCATTTGACAGAGACAAACAACAGCAGCCTGACTTAAACTCTTCAGCCACAAAGCTGAATCCTTGTGATGAGTCACTGTCCGGGAATTTGAGAAATACCAAAAAGCTTTGTGTTGTCTTAAATAGCGATACAATAAATATAAACTTGTTTTCTAATTGACTAAACAGATGGTTTTAGTTAATCAGTGATTTCAGAGAAATGCTACATACATTTAAATTGATGACCACTTGCAGTTGTTTTAGAAGACGTGTCACCTTTCCCTGCTAATTCAGAATTTCAGAAAACATTAAGTTTATAAAAAGAGCATCTATAATGTATTAACCTTTCCTCCACAAGCCACACAATTTGATGTTGATCACTCATGTCCATAGAACAAACAAGGCTGGGCTATCACATCAAAGTTTAATATTTTATTACAGGAGTTTGTTCAAGTCCCAAACACTAAGAATGACAGTAATAGGAACGTTTGCCTTAGCAAGTGCCATTACAACACAACACAATGTTTTAGAAGTGACTTATGGTTGCTTGAGATTGCTTTGGGTGGTCCTTTACTGTGGTGGTCTAATCAGTATCACATTGTTTTCAGCTGTGTTACACCTTCAAAAACATGGAAAAACACGCCACTCTGTTGCATTTACTGCAACTCTCTCATGTTGTGCAAGAAAGTGATTTAATCAGATCATCAGGTGTAATTCTTATAAAAAGGTAACAGTCATGTAAATGATTATAGCTATGCTAAGCAGCATCTATAATTAATGCAACTCAGTTCCAATGCTCCAACGTCATTTTAAGACATCAGTTGTGCATAAACACATCAGTGCACTGTACGCATGCCCACCCTCACTCAGGGTCACACAGAGCAGAGGTCACAGGGGTCACACCCTCAACGGGTGCTTTTGTTCCCTTTGTCTGGTGCGATGCAGGAATGCTACTCCCTAGAAGTGTTGCAATACCGCAGGCCTCTCCGAGCCCCTTTGAAGCCGTTAAGCATTAACTAAACTGACTCTATGCAAAGTGGTACCAAAACAAAAACATATTGATGGATATCTTTCCATGACCCAACAAAAGAAGCCTGGGATCGCTTTGTGAAAGTGAAGTGCGTGCATTAATAATTATCGGCCGTGACACGCCAGGGCTTTGTTTTTGATGGGGCAATTTTTCATGGCTGTTTGCCGGCTTCAAAGTGCTTGGAATCAGAAAGACTGGAGAGACGGCCCTCGCTGTGCCACGTCTCGATGATGTCACAACATCAACAGGCAACAAAGGAAGAGGAAAACAAACAAAGAAAAAGAAAGAGGATTTGATTGGTTAGGAAACATCGTGTGACGTACATTGATGCCAATGTCCTGCTTCACAACGATCTCCCTGCTTCACCCTCTATAGACCTCAGTATCACAGCACTGCAGAAAAATGTACATTCAATTACCCTGTTTGACAGCTATGGATCTTTGTGATATGCCATCACTAGGCTGGACTCAGATACAATGAAGTATCAAGAAAATGCACACAGAGGGGGCTTATGTGTACCAAATCTGATCTTGGACTTTTTTTGTCCTATTAAATAATGTAGCTGTGTGTCAATGAATTCTGTTCATTTTTTTGTCATGGATTCTGGAACATTTTTTTGTTTTATAATATAAAAAATACTATAAAAAGTATTTCCAGTTAAAAAAGGACTACCAAAGAAAAACCTCCACAGTTATGTAAACTACAATTGATTGTGTGTTGCTGTGACCAATAACATTTAAATGCAAGGTGAATATTTTGATACTGTTACAATTTTTTAGTAACTATTGATTGTTGTGTGTTCTAGACAGCAAAAAAAGCCAGAAAACACTTTACACACCTGCTTTAACAGTGAGTAGTAAGCCCACTGAAAACAATCGCTAAAATATTTACATGCTGCATGACTGCATGTTCCTCTGGGTCTCACAGAACACACTAACAACACTGTCTGAGCTCATGTATTTGTAGACACAGACAAAACAATGGTATTGATTTGTTGTCAGACCAAGAAAACTAAACTTCAGGGTTGAAGGGTCGCTGATGCAAGTCCAGCTGAGATGGATCTTTGCCAAATTCAGCCACTTTGAAAATTCCCCTGAGTAATCAGATTTTTACAAAGGCAATGTTTAGTGTCACTTGCAGAATTCAGATGTTGATGTGTTTTTTTAATCTCTTGCGTACTTAACAAACTTTATCCCTCAGAGAGCCATTAACTTTCACCTGGACAACCTCAATGTCATTTCTGAATTTCTAAATTTTGCTCTCCACATCAATTGATGACACTGATTTGGCTATTTCGCAAAAATAAACGCACCATCAGACTTGACCTGCGTTGAAGTAAAAAACGAAATAATTTTGTCACTGAAATTCCTCCCAAAAAACAAGTGTAAATCTCCACACGACTGTCTGCAATAAGAAACAAAATGCTTAATATGTTGTTAGTTAGCTTCAACAGACAGTCCCAATCTCAGTTCCAATTTTCTGTTATTGCCTATTTACAAACCTTGCAGCCAATATGTCGTTTGATGTGTGGTTGTGATGTGTGGTTGTTTTCTTTCATGAACAATGTGCTTTATATTCTTCTAAAGAGCACATTTGTTTTAAATGTCACTCTCAGCCATAAAAGGCGAATAATTATGTGTTTGTCACAAATAGTTACTGTTAAAACCATCCATCAAATCCTCAAATAAAAAGCAACTTTTACAATCTGATGTCATGCTTTATTTTTGGACTCTTATAGATGCAAGAGCTTGTCGGCCGTTCGACTTGTCTCCAGGTCTCACAGACAAAACATAAAGTGCTGGGCAAAGCAAAGACACACTCTCTGCCTTCCCTCTCACAGTAGTTCTAACAGAATGGCTTTTGCCTGTGAATTTTCATGAGTGTGGCTTAAATCCCAATAGCCCACGCTTCCGTACGCTTTGGGTCTTGTGTGTACTCTGGCTGGGGTTTTGAATGCGGTTCTGGTTATAGGCGGTTTGGTCCGGCACTATAAGTTATGGGGAGTCACACATCTCAATCGGACGCTTTGGTTTTGGGGTAAGGTTGGCGCCCCTGATGGCTAGCATGCTTGTATGTTCAAAACATAAATGACACCTATTGATCATCTAAAATGTTGTACTGGAAGAAATAATACAACATTATGTGCCTGTATTTGTGTGTGCTAGCCAATAAGTTTTTAAACAGGCCTAGAGTTGTGTAGGTCTGCCACCTGTTGGGCTACAACAAAACATCAGCGATCATGATGGCCCTGTATGAAGCCTTAAAGATCTGATCAGATGTTATTTCTCACAAAGCCAGCTGTAACAGTAGAGGTCTGGGAACTCTACAGAAAAATAAATTGGCTCTAATCGGTGGACATCCATTTTGAGGTTTTATTAATGTTTTTGTGTGCAAACAAAGGTTTGACTGTTAGGTTACAGAAACACTGACCTGGAATCAGTTCAGTGGGACGATTGGCCTGCATATGGGTCAAAACTCAAAGAAACATCTCGTTGCTAGTCAAAATTGACCCTATTGACTGTATAATGATCCTGCTCTTATTGTGCACAATTCATCAGTTTTTGTCTTATCGTAAAACTATCCTTGCACCTTACCTTACAGATCCCTCTAACATTTCAACCACCTCTGAATATAAATTAATAATAATTAATATATTTCAAATTAGAAAAATGTTTGTCAAAATATTTTATCAAAATGTAAGTAAAATGCTTAATGCTAAACTTATTCGTCTGGCGTCACAGTGGATAAAATGCCTCTTATTGTCATTGGAAATCAGTTTGAAATTTGTCATACAATGAAGGTCAAATGGGTGCCGAACAGCATTTCACATCAACTTTAACAAACTTCAGATGCAAGTATGACAATCAGTCATACCAGCCAAAACCAGTATTAAGTAGGTAAGAAATAATTTCAGTGAACACTTGTGCAACTGTATCGTTTCCAGTGATCGATCTGTATTTAGACTCAATACAGATTTTAGACTGCGCAGACTACAGCACACTTTTCTGCCAATTTTGTTTTCCATGAAGAGCAACAATAGCTGCAGAAGAAATCCCCCGACATTTTCATTAAAACAGCTCACATGTATCTTTAAACGTGTTGTGGTGAAGAATGAGGGGGGGGGGGGGGGGCGCTGGCAGCAAAATGCAGCGGGGGAAAGGAGGCGTTTGTGTGTGTGCGCATTTGATGCGACCCCATCGTCTGTGTGTCACAAAGCTGGGCCCCATCCCAGACAGACTCTCCCCTCTTACATCCCTCTCTCATTTCTCACTCTATCTCACTCTTTCTCTTTTCCTGTCTCAAGAGCCAGAGTGCCTCCCTTCCCCACAGGACCTGACCACCACCCCACCAAAGTGCAATCCGCAAACACACACACATCACATGCATGCACACCCATGCATGCAAACACACACACACACAGTCCAAGGTCGACATGCTGTGATCCAACAGTGGCTGTGTGCGGCATGGCAGATGGATGAGACATTTTGCTGCGTTGCACCCTGCACGTGCCCCATGCACTGGTGCTGCAGACTGCACGCGTGTGTTTTTGTGGGTCATTATTTGCTTAAAAGTCCAATGTCATATTGGAGTGTTTAAGGGTTTTTTTGTATTCTTTAGCATGCAGAAATATAACCCAAAGAGGAATGTCATGGCTTAAAAAACTTAATGGCATTCTTAGTTATATTTTATTAAAATATTAACTTTGTCTGTGTTTCTCCCAAACCCACAGTAGGTAAAACATTTGTACAATCATTGGCCTGGGGAGTTCATATCGAGACTTCTGACTTTTGATTGCAGACATCTGAACACAATGTAAGATACTGTTAAATGTATTCTGCAACTAAGACAAGTGGAATTATTGGGGTCTTTCTCTCAGAAGAAACTCCATTGGCTCTCCAATTAATCTAACTGCTGCCCAGAAGAAATAACTGAGATCTTCATTGAAGAGGTAAAGCTCAGTCTACACACAGACCAAGATGAATTATCTCCTTGCTCTTTCATTGTCTTTGTAAACCCACCCAAAACAAAGAAATATAACAGATGGTAAAGCTGAAATGGAAATGAAACACAAATTGCAGAATTATCAATATATACATGTCCACGTATACAAAGTTTTATACATTCATATATGGCTAAATATCAGATTTCTGTATGGGAAGCTGCTCCGCAGCAGCCATTCGCAACCACAGCGTTCATGAGTGAGCGATGGCTAAGACTCGCCTCTCCGGCATCTGCTGAAATGAGTTGAGCTGTTTGCTTCTCGTCCCCTGACGTTGAGGAAAGACAGTTTTGGTTCAACAGCGGCTCGCTGAAAGGGGTGCGGTCATGCGTGGCTCCGTTTCTGCCGTCCCTCCAAATGCTACGACCAAGTTTCCACTGCTGAGAATGAACAGCACTCAGAGCGATTTATCAATGCATGGCATGAAGAGTCTTCAAGTCGAACAAGAGGATTGTGGGAATGATTGGCTTCTGCTGGCATGCGTTTAGGTCTTAAATTGACCAATACGCAAAAACCAACAGCCTTTCATTTGTGCTGAAGGCCAAGCCAAGTTACATGGAAAGTTTGATTTACTAATGATTTGAATCAACCCGAGCAAATTATGGTGAAATTATAAGCTTGTGAAATAATTGAATTACTCATTTTTACCAACTAAATCTATATAGGGACTTTTCTGAGTTCTGTAGATGTTTTAACCAGAGATGATAGTTTATATCTATTCTGTCTGTCTGTCTCTCTGTCTGTCCATCCATCCATCCGTCCATTCATCCATCCTTCCATCCATAATCCCTTAAGGAAGTCTCTGCACTCTGTGTCCATCTTTGCAATGCCTACGAGCAACTATTTTCATTCAAGACATATCTATGTCATATCTATTTGAATAGAAGACAGATATCTCTAAAATCTGGCTAAGATCACAATAACTATAACTATTATAACCTGACAACAACTGTAATATAAATTCTGTTTCTTAAGATCAAACTGGGAAAAAGCATTTTTATTTGAGTGCTTCAGCTACAGCGCATGTGCAGAGGCTATCAAGTACCTCACAACACTCTGTACAGAGCCCCTCCCCCAGAAAATGATCATGTTTAGAAAGTGATGATTGGCTCTTTCTACTGGAAGGCGGGACTTTATTCATTAGGTTATTTGCTGGTTTAAAATCTCTTCACATCCTGATAGCAAGCATTAAGAAAAGTGGTCTAAATATATCTATATAATTATATATCTTCTATGGAAGACGCAGAAACACAATGTTCATCCTGTCATTGCTTCTGTTTCAATGCAATTAATGGATGTCGTACTTGCCTGTCAAACTATATATGCGTTCATGTGTTGGAGGCATGGCTTTGGAGAGCGATCTAAAGGAAGGGTGGGATCCTATGCTTTTAAAGCTAGATTGCTATTGCTGTCTGAATGTTCTTATGATTGTGAATGACAAGATGCCATGTATATGTATATATACATATATCGTCAATAGTTTTATCACATCAATAGTTAACAGCACACTAAATACTTCACTGGAAAACAGGAGTAGAAATCTAAAAATAGTTTTTAATGACACAGTTGGTGATACATACAATACATTAAGCAATGCAGAGTGTGTGTACACAAGCATACAATCAGTGTTGAGTCGTCAACTCCATAATCATTTGTTTCTTTTATCTATTGTATCAACTCGTAAAAACGCTGTCAGTCCGACTTCCAACAGAAGAGGAACCAGTAGAAATAAGAAAACATGCTTTTTCATTCTACATTAAAAAGCATTAGAGCAGCAAAAGATTCCACTGATTTAAACATGTGACAGTTCAGACGGGCCGTCCGTACCAGCATGCAAAGTTCCTGTCTTTCCAATTGTCATGTTCTTCTGTTAAAATTTGTGTGGTGGGATAAAAAGTTGAAAGAATTGATTTTAGGCGTCCATTTACAAATTAACACACACAAGTTATTGTATTACAGCTTATCCAAAAATGAAAATTCTGCCTGCGTGCAGCTGAAGGATCACATACTGTATGGTTGAATCAGTTATGTATGCATGAATCGAAAGAAATGGTGCAGATTTTCAGTGATTAATAACTTTTCAAGGAACAGGCCGAAAGGAAACAAAAACCATCTAAATGTAAAGCTGTTTTTTTTAGAATATAAAGCACAACTCGTATAGACTCTTATTGCTTTTTTTTTGTCCTGTTATGATCAAATGAGTGCATTTAACAAGCACATAAGGACATTTTCATTTCTGGGTGAGTGATTCCATAATGTTTCCAGCAACTTCTACATTTGTCTTCATTCTTTAATAAATGGACACCTAAAAGGATTAAGAAAAGGCTGAAGGGCCTTTTTTTAAAACCAGAATTCAGACACAAAGATGTGAACGTTGATGATATTCCGGTGAGAAACCACCCCATTTGTGACGTAGTTCATGGCCAACTTCAGTACTGTACTCAGAGAACCAACCAATGGCTTCACCTGCCGGACAACACCTGCGGACCACAAACACACCATCAGAAAGTTTTAGGAGGACAGTGTGAACAGCAAAAATCACTTTGACATTTTGAATTATGACCTGGGCTGTGAAAATAATTTAACTCAGCCTTTGTCTTAATTTCACATCTAATTTACTCAGATATAAATAAAATATATTAATTGTACTTCCATATATTATTTAATTTAAAGAAATGTGCAAAGATATACTTGTCTCAGTGTTGTCACACTTGCTTTGAAAAGTGAATCGAATTTCATGTTAACCCCAATACATTGACATTAGTCTGAAGTTAATTGTGCTGATAGTTAAACTGTTGACATGTTGGTAACTAGCTATCTGAATAATAACACATCTGGTTTAAGACTTCTAACCTTTTACCCTTTTGACCCTTGACTAATGTTTGTTACCACCACAGCAATGCAAGAACGCATGTCAAGTATTTAGTGTTGGCTGCATGAAGTATGTTTTTGGCCTTCGGCAAGCTATAAATATTAAATAGACAAAACATTGAAATGGCTCAAACAAATTTATGACAATCTAATATGTGGTGGTATATTAACTGACTCAACGTTTATGAAAATAAAAAATAATTCATAACTATTATGCAGCGACTCAAAGGAGCGACAATGTGATGATACATGAAGCCCTGAAACTCAATGTTAGAGAAACAAAGAAACACAACAAAGGAACAGAGACAAGATCCTACATGACAGGTCTGGTAGACCACACCCAATCGGAGTATAAACCAGGCCAAGAATACTGGGAAATGAAACAAATGATCAGAGGAGGAGACAAAAATCCTGTGTTTGTACAGGCTGAAAGCACAATATCATATTGGTGACATAAGACACTCTTAATTCACACACACTTGAAATCAAGAATGATTTGTTTTGTTGTTTTCTTGGTAAACACTCTTTGTTTAATTGCTTTATTATGCACAACTGAGGACCAAAATGAACCTTTTTCCACACCTGCCAAATAGTAAATGATTTTGTGTTTTTTGGGCACTTGTCATTTATTGTTCTGCACATATATTTTATACATACATATATAAACCATCACAGCAACAATGGAATTATGAAAACTACTGTCCACTGCCTCCTACCAGGACCAGGGTTCAAATCACCAACAATTTACAGGCTATAAGAGTCACAAATATTAGGCTAATAATGCTACTGTAAGACAAACATTAGCACCTTTCACACAGTAATCCTGATAATTTACAGGCAAATTACCAGATTGGCTTTACTGGTAAATACACAAATGTGCCTTTCACACAAGCAACCGTGTTACATAGCAATGTTACAACTTCTCTTACTGGTTATTTTGCCAGGACAGATTTACCAGTATTTTATATATTATGCAACATAATGTAAAATATTTCATAATCACAAAAATAAATGACTATTCAAGGCCACAGTGGGACGTTCGATCACTTCTGGATTAAGAGACAAAACTCCTGAAATAAACATATATAACACATGACCAATATAATACACTTAATCTTAATTCAAGTGAACCCACGTATCATGGAAACCAACAGCCACAGACCAGTTGTGACATCACACAACACCACATAACAGTCAAAGCTCAAACAGTGGAACTGGAAACCTTCTCCTTTTACCTCATTTTCAAATGGTGGAGGGTGATGTTAGCCATTCTGACCATTCTAACCAGTGGTCAAAATCTAAAACAATGAAAGTGTATGTTTTACATCATTGTGACATCAAATCTTTTCCAAGAGTCTTTCAGACTGGTGCAGGACTGACTCACTATCACTGCTCACTAGTGACTGAAATAAAGGTTTGTAAAATTTTTGATGAAAACAGTTATTTAGCAAAGTTATTTAACAAAGTTATTTAGCATTTTCCCAGAGTACAGCAGCAAAATCAATCAACATTAT
Source organism: Chromobotia macracanthus (assembly GCA_036877525.1). Classification (NCBI taxonomy): domain Eukaryota; kingdom Metazoa; phylum Chordata; class Actinopteri; order Cypriniformes; family Botiidae; genus Chromobotia; species Chromobotia macracanthus. The sequence goes on along the minus strand of JAZGTH010000021.1, from coordinate 6,081,554 downwards.
TCTCTTCACACTGTTGCTATGTCATTGTAAAAAACTGAACATAGAGTACTGTTTACACTTCCTAACACTTCATTGGGAACGGCATACATACTTGTTATGAATTGCGGTCTGACACATTTTGGAAAACTACAGAATGTCAGATGGAGGGAGAATACACAGCATAATGGAACGTTTAAAATCACCCTATATTGTTTTGTTTAGAGCTAAGCATTGAATGTGTCTGTGGTCAACTTCCAAACCATCAATCTGCTCAAATCTCCATTCCCACGCTCATTTCGAAATGCCATTAAAGAGCGAGAGGACAAAAAATAGCTTGGTTAAGTGCATGCTAGCAGCGTACACACTTGCCACAAAACAAAGTTCGGACCATGCCAACAACCATTTGTCATCCTCAATGGCTACGTGGGCTGTGATATTGAAGGTTTACATGTAAACAGTGCAATTTCTGGTTTTCTGGTCATCCCCAACGTTTAAAGGAAATGTATGACAGCATCCAAAATGGGCAGGTTTAACACTAGGGACAAATGCATGGAATGAGTTTTATGACCACAGTATTGGATAATGACATGCTAGCTGATGGGATCTGCAGGGAAGGGCAATGGAGTTAGCCCACATAGCCGAAATGCCAAGGTTTATCTACGCACACCCCCAACATGGCATCGTGCGAGGATATGATAAACATGGTCATCGGTTCGCTGGGAAGCGTGGTTACGTTATTCAAACATCCCCAAAGAACTGGAAAGAGAACTTGACTTTTACTTGCTCTTTGTGAAGGCCCACACGTGCGGTTTGGTGTCTCAAGCTCAATTAGCATTGAATCATTGCGGTCGGCTGCTCGGACTGAAGCTGGAATGTTTGTTTCACTGGTACCTCCATTGAAAACTGAACCGCACTGTCATGTTTTACAATAGATCGCTTGTATTCTTTATAGTAGAAAGTTAAAGTGGAGTTCATATGAGACTCTGCCCGTGTGGCATTCTGGGAATTCAACAGAGAATTTCTAGTATTTCCAACCAATACACAAATATAAACTGGTGATTCAGGAATAACTGAATTGTATTTTCATTTTGAAACAATTTATAAAGATCAGGTGACATTAGCATGATTAATGATAGGGTTAGGTATTGGAGTCAAGGGGTTGTATTAAGTTATATTTAAATGTGAAGTGTGTAATTTCTCTGCCATTAGTGGCAAATAAAACAGCAAAAATAATGATTGTCTACAAACAAGTTTCAATTACTCCTCCTTTTCTCCAACTACTTAGACAAAAAGGTAGTTATAGGCAGTAAGTAGGTAAAATCATTTTCTCTTTTACATAAATAAAGCTGCTATTGCCTTTTTGCAGCCGCCGCCCTTGGACACGCCAAAGTGGATGATGAATCTGTCACAATCTCTGGATGAGCTGTCAGTTTCTGTGGGGGATGAGGACCACCACAGTAGAGATAAACTGGTTTAATTTTCAGGGGTAATCCCTCAGCTGACAGGCAGAGGAGTCTTTGTGGGTTTTGTTGCACTCATTGTGTGGCTAATGGTGGTCATTCTGTGATTCATTCTCTGTTGTTCAGAGGCACACATGTTAGATGTGAGTCTTCTTGGCTGAGACGTTCAGCTGCGCTAAACATATTTCTGTTATTCTGTCCTGTATAAAATACAAAAAGCTCTAAAGACTCAAAAGTGAGCGAACACTCGTAATGGGTGAACAATAAAAAAGGCTGTTGTCTTAATGTCACTAGATAGCAGTTCCTCAAGTCATTGCATGGGAAACAGGATAATTACCCCACATGGCAAAAAATACAATTATTAAAATAAAATTACAAAAATACAATTTGGACAATATATATACAAAGCAAATATATTCCCAAGACCTATACATGTGCAATTTATATACACTGCAAATTGATTTCTCACCTGCTAACACTTGTGAAAATCTAATTAAATATTTGCTTTGATGTTGCTTGCACATCCTTGAATTAACAAACATAAAAGTCACAGAACTTTGTGAGTAGCTTGTACAGTATTACAGTAACACTGGCTGAGGCAGCTAATGCCACATCTCTGCACAGCATCCACATTTCTGACACGCTCTGCTAAAATTCCTCTGGTCTGTGTGAAGGACAGCAGCCATAGCCAACGTCACATACCTGATCGCAGACAGCATGTCTCTGCAGTCGCCTCCACTGCGATCGTAACTTCCCTGCGCTAACATATTGCATCACTCGGACCGCGCTCTGACCACAGGTGCATATTCCTACCAGATGTTCCAACCCACTGGATTTTTTATCCTGCTTTTTCATCCAACCTGAGGTGCAGCCAAACAGAGCCGCTCAAAGGAAGATGCCATGGCGTGTTGCTTCCCGCCCTTTGCTCTTGCGGATGGCGGTAGATACCTCATGCTCGCGGTAGTCTAGGGAGTCACCACACGTCTGGGCTTTTCCTACCCTGCATTTCTGATATCCATACGTCATTGGCATCTAACGCCAGGGATTCATCCTTGCCACCAAAGCAGGACATAAGCACCAGTGAGGAGACTTTGTCAACAGAGAGAACATTAATGCAATGGACTAAACCTCCATGAATCTCACACTTCACAGACTGCCTAGACCACACACACATAAACCAACACACATACACACTAATACAAACACATATGTTCATTGAGTGGCACTCTCTCAACGGCTCTACAAATTAAACTAGGATAAAACTACACTTGTACAGTCAGTGCCAGGACCATCACAGAGTTATCAACTGCTGAGGGTTTTCCAGACTTACTAATTCCGGCTTCGTCTCTCATCTCTATGTGAAATCAGTCCGCCAACCTGCAGTGTTAAAAGCAAACATAAGGTGCTATTCTGTTGGATTGAGCTGGTCACCATGGATACGGCTTTAATCTGTAAGCGTTTTTTAGAGGAGTTTTCCTTCATTTGTGACTGCCTTGAGAAACGTGTAGATGACAGGTAGATGAGAGGTGACTCCACCTTTATCTCTGTGGCTTAAAGCGTTGAACATTCCTACAGCAAAAAACTGTGGAACTGACTCATGTCTGTAATGTTGCTGGAAATGCACCATGAAGGTGGAGGTGATGTGCCAGGAATATGGTGTACAGTGATTAAGCTCATGAAGAACTCAAAGGTAAGCTGTGTAGCTTTTGCATCACCAGCAGATCCAGAGCAGATTTGAGCAGCTTAACTGGGCTGGATAAACAACAGTTTCAATATAGTGATTCTGAGGTGGAACTACAAGTTTGGTTGAACAATGGAAGACGAGTGGAATATTTGAAAAACATGACTGTCATCTTTTCGTTTCGTATTATATTAATTACAGTGTAAATAATATAATCTTTTAGGGTACAAACTGTTAATGATTGGGGTTCATCGATTTGTGCAACCATCTGCCTGGACAATTTCCATCGTCATGTTGCTCAAACACACCACAGCGTCAACAAATATTATTTTAACAGTGACATGTTCTATAAATCATATTAAACCTCTTTATTCTAATCCAAAGCCTCAGGGAGATGGAACAGAAGAGCCACTGAGCTGCTTTGAGTTCTGTACATCCACGATTTATCCACACCAGCTGTTCTCGAACCCAGGCAGAGCCTGACTCATGGTACGTCTGTCCAGGAAAAGACGTCCATAGGACCACCGTTGAGTTTTAATTTAAGGAGCTTCTGGTCACGATATGAGGCCCCAGATGGGACAAACAGGGCATTGCAGGGCCCCAAAAACAGGCCCTGGAGATTTTGTTTGTGAAATCACTGTATACTGTAAGAACTCTGCATTGGAGAAAGAGGTGGCCCACTCATACTAAGTGAAGAAAACCCTTTCATGTGGTACCCACTCAAATAACACTGGTGCCAGTCCAGGCAAACACACACACAGACTACATGACATCATGCCAGAATTCCACACAACCACAAGTATCTGCTGTCTGCATTATTGCCGGTTGTTTTGGGTCTTTTGTTTTATGGTGATTTAGGAAGTGTATTCTCTCTGGTATAAGGGGAAACTACCCATGAGGCCTGCACACACAGAGATCAATTACACACTTCAGGATTTCATTACAATAGATTTCATCTTAGTCACAGGGGCTCTTTGATGTTCAAGCGCAGTTGTGGAGTAAATTAGATAAGTGCTTTAAAGCTTCTTGCATTAAACAAGACTTGCATGTTTTCTGTGAGAACTGCTCGCACATACAAAACATGTGGCCACGAAGCAAGAAAGTTCTAGGTGGTTACCAGGGAGTTTCTATGTGCTTGTGACTGGTTGCTTATTGGCCCAATTCAAAAAACCCACCCCCAAGTCTATACGATATTCATTTCTGTAGCTACAGCCCAACAATTTTTGGTTGTAAGATTTTTGTTTTTGGTTTTTCCATTTTTTTCCATTTGGTTTTGTTTTTTCCATTAAGTAACAGAAACATTACAAATGTTATTTTTAAAGTTCTAGAAATGTTCAAAATATATAATATATATATATATATGTGTATATACATTTTTTTTTATTCCGAAAACTTTTTAAAATGTTACACTAACAACTTAAGAATAATGTTTTTAACATATTATATAAACGTTACAAAAAGAATGTTACTGCAAGAACATTTCTGACAACTTTTTAAAAATAAAATTTTTTAAAGAATGTTAGCCAATGGTGTAAGAACGTTCCCTGTTAGCCAGGAGGTCCCTTCTTTGAAGTAATTTTTTGTCAGCACAAAAATCCAGTTGCTAAGAAAAGTTAGAACACACCTCAAATTTTAAAAATGTGTTGTCTAGCAAATATCACCAATGATTAACCATCGATAGCCATTGTTGTGCAGCTGATTGTTGAAAAATTATTTTCCTCATAGTTTTACCACTCCAGCTAGTGTAATTCACGAATGAATTTCATTTTCATATTTGGTCAGAGGACGTCAAAGGGGAGCCTGTTTCTCATCAGTCTCACCCGCATTAGCTTCCCTAAGCTGAGCACGGTCACCCTTCCCAATAACCTTCAGTGTGAATGCGCACCAACAATAACCATCTGGACACCAAAAAACCTCTTTGTGTGCTTTTCAGAAGTGTCCTGGAAAAACAGGGCAAACAGAAAAAGAACACATTAAAGTTAGTTATGCCACAAAAGTGGCAAACAAGGCCACATGCTTAGCAAAGGAAAAACACGGCCTCATTCGTCATAAAGGGATGAACAACATATGGATGACTGTCTACAGACGGGCCTTCAAACAGGCAGAGAAGGCCGCAAAAGTTGCAGGCAACTCTGCAGAGCTATCATCAGCAGAACCAAGATAGAAATCACACTGTCGGAATGAGTTAGACTGAATAAGCTTCTCCATGTAGATTCGTGCTTACTGCCAGTGTTCCCTCGCTCTTGTCCCGCAAAGAGACACATATGCATTTGGTTTGTTTATAGAAAAAAATGAGGAGAATCTTTCGTAATGGGAAATTAGGTCAGAAAACCACTTGATACAAATTTAATTTCCAGAGAGGAATACCTCCGGCATTGTTAGCCGCATGCCAGAGCGACACTCACCCACGATCATGCCGTGATCTAGACGCTTGATGATGTCGAAGGAGTTGTTGATGTTTCCATCGAGAATGTCGTAGAAGATCTCTGGGGAGTCCATGTGAGGGAGGTGCGAAGGGGTGGGAGACCTCAGGAACACGATTTCTGTCAATGGAAAAAAAATGTGGTTTTATTGAAAGAGATTTTTAAGATTGCACTGTTGTGTGACACACAGATCGACATGCAATAAATGTCAAAATTGTGACCTAATGCTTGACTCAGAGATTGTCAGTTTTTGCGTGAATCAAGATTGTGTCCATTGATGTTGAATCTCTGAGACCAAAAACGTCCTCTGTGCAGATTCTTGGCTTATGTACTTAAACACTAATGTTCTTTCATTAACAAACCTCAGAACACAAGGGGGTAATATAGTTACATACAAACATTTGTGTCTTTAAACTGAATGCGTTATTATTTCTGTAACAAAATATGAATATGCCAACAGTTTAAATTTAACTTAAGCAACATTCTGTTCAAGTTCTTACTGTGCTAAGTTCTCACTGTGCTATGACAGTGTTTAACCTGAAAAAAACATTTCTGTGAAAAAAACTTTGAAAAGTGATGGAAATAAATCAAAGAACACAGTGTCAACCTAATTGGCTGCTTTTAGGCCCTTGTGATGCTGATGATACGTGGATGTCTCTGGTCTTATGCTTGGCACTTGAGCCATACACAATGATTAATATGAGCTATAAAATGGATCAATGTCCCACTGTTCTCATGGGCACTCATCTTCTGCCTTTAATACTCAAATACACCTAACCTAAAAAGTAAGGTTTTCTTTGTTGAAATTACAATTCAGTCTTTTATTTAGTCAAAAGTCTTCATCTTCAGTCTTTTTCATGAATGTAATGTCCAGGTCAAATACTGTCATGAGCAACAGTCTATACAGAATTTTGCCAAGCTATTATTAACTAGTTAGTCAAACTGTTGACATGGTTTAAGGGTAGCTGCTGGTTCTTGATCTGTTATCCTTGTGCTTGCGATGTGTTGGCCAAGAAGTCTAGTTTGCATATCTGTATAGTTCTGGCCTAAGAAGATAACCGTAAATGAATGAATAACACTGAAAATAACAAAAGACAGATATGGAAATAAGGTTCTTACCCTCTGGTTTGGTGAACTCTCTGAAGGTGGGAAGCGAGATGGCCGTGTGGGAGATGGAGAGAATGGGGTTCAGCACGCAGGAGATGTCATTGGGTTGGCAGGATTTCACACACCTGATGATATCTGCACGATCGACCCTTGGCCTGCTAGAAGAAAGAATTGTTCAACCATCTCAAGAAGTTCCAGCCAGGGACTGGGCTGACCCAAGCACTATGTAAGTTTCTTTTTTGATCAAAACACTGCGTTTGCCAATGGAATACATGTTAATGATCTGGGATTAGGTTTCTCGCTGTCTGCACCAATTCAGTGACGACACGCTACAAAGTAAAACCGCTCCAGGCACAGTAGGGCCCATTGTGAGATGTCTCAAACAAACAGGCTCTGATCTCTGGTGTTGACTGGGTAAAATAATCTTCCTTCACAGTTGAAGGTCTCCAACAACCGAATGGCTTCCAGCAGAACCCACCACAGAACCAAGCACCCAGCGGGCGGGTGAAACCTTTACTAAATAAATATTATGTGCACAAATATACTGGGCATTCTTAATTTGAAGCTCATAATACAAACAATCAGGTTTTTTTTTTTTTGGGGGGGGGGGGTAAAAATCAGTACAGAAGATGACAAGAGGCCAAAAATCACACCACAGGAGAATTGGTGGTCAAGTTTCCTGTTAGCCATTCATGGTTTCAATGCTTTTTCGAAACTGTGACATTGATATAAAACGTTCTCCAAAAAATGTTTGGTTTAGCACAGCATTCCCAGTTCTGTATCCCAAAATTTCATGTGGAATTTATGGGACAAGGGAGCCCTAAATCCTGGACTTCCTGACAAGACAACTCAACTCCTTGGACTTTATTTAAAGCTGCATTTTGGAAGTTTGCTGGGTAATGAGGCACAGACTTTAGACCACATCTCTATAGTAGCACAATGAGATTAAATGGAGAGCAAATAGAGACTTAAGCCTCCTGCTTCTCAATGTTTTTAATGAGAGAAAAGAACTCAAACATCTCACAGTGCCTTCTGTTTTTTGCAAAAAGTGAGAGATCTCAATATGAACTCAAAGATTTCTCTTCAGGTTCTTCCAAAACCAAAGTCTGAACACTATGCTATCCAGATATTTGTGTATCTCTGTGCTTTTAAAGTATGCCAACAATTGACTTCTTTGAGTTTTTATATCTAGACACTGTAAACAACAAAAAATGAAAATGGTTCTTTAGCCAATCAGAAAACTAGCTTTTAATCCTTTTGTGTGTTGATGTGACCTCAGAGGGCAACATTTTCTTTACTTTAATTTAAGAGATGACTTTGGCCTTAGGTCAAAATCATCTCATCATGTTCTTACTGCTTGAATTCCTTCTCTAACCAAGTTCCTGTAATCCAATTCCATCTGAGAACTCTAGTAAAGTGTAGTCAAATGTGTGCATCTTTTTGGACTACCACACAAATGAATCAGACCTCACCGGGCCAGTGAATGTGCACTGAGGTCCCAGATGTGCTGTGATTAGTTAGCCATCCATCTCTGCTCTCTTTCAGTGAAGGCGGGAGCTGCATCTAAACCCCAAGGCTCAGATCAGGTTACCGGCTGAGAGGGGAGAAGCCCCTTACAGAGAAGTCAAGCCACCGCTGGGCACAGACCTGTAATTAGCAATTAGCGGGTGGGTCCACGTTTTGCTTAGGTCTGAGCCAAAGCCACAAAATGTTCTCCCTGCTTATAATACCCAACTTGTGCACGACATGCAGAGGGAGAGCAGGACAGATCTTTAGCCTCAAGGGGCAAATGCCACAATTTAAGACCTGAGGCCAACTCAACATCAAAGCCAACATCAAGGTCTTGCAGCAAGTGGTAATTTCCCCCATCCAGGGGGTAAACCCTTCGTGCGGCCCTCACGTGGGCAAATCAGCAAATCTCAATGTGTTACTTGAGGGGAAAAACATAGTTTTTGGATGGCTGCGCTCATGGTCAAGCAAAATATCTCTTTTTCTCTAGTAATTATTATTTATAGTCAGTGTGTTGATAAAGCACCAACACAAACACTGTGGGATCTCATTTCTTGGTGCACAGCGGCGATGTAGCTTGGCCACAAATTGTTCAGACCGACTGTCCAAAGCCCAGAATCTCATAATTCACTGTCAGAAAGTGTGTGAGAGAAACGAGAGGAAAACCAACAAAACGCCACCTAGCTGAAATTAGCGTTTAATTTAGAGGAGGGGTGTCTAAAACATCCTGTGGGCCACAAATAATCAAAGTGATGGCAAAATATGGTATAATTATAATATACATAATACATAAGTATTATTTAGAAATATATAAATAATGATTAATGAATATTTTATTTTGATTGATATGTAGTAATTATTGTCAAAATTTATCTGCAGTCCACATCCTGCCTTTTTAAGCCCAATACTGGTTTTGAAAACATTGTTGAAAACAAGTTGTTTGTAGTGGCAACATGTTTGATTAAATGTAAAAAAAAAAAGGTCACTATTCCTCAAAATACAAAAGTCTTTGAGTGGTTTACTTTGCTGGTCCTAGCTGGTCTCCCAGACTACACTACTGCTGGTCTAGTTGGTCTCCTCAACTGACCGGCTTACAAATTCTTAAAACCCTTATTAAACCAGTTCAACAGATGAACTTTGCTAATATAAACAACCTAAACCAGCCTCACGTGGTTAGCTGGTCTGAAAAGCTGGTTTAAGGTGTTTATTTCAGCATGCTTCTTCTGTGAGAAACAACCAGAATCTGACTCAAGCTGTTAGTTCAGAGGCCTGTACAAATGAAAAAGCCCATTAATCCTTGAAGACATCATGAGATAGATCATGAGAATAATAATTCCTTAGTCAATAACATTTTATTAGAAAACAATAGATGAAATAACTGAAAGAAACAGTCTAAGGATATAAAGTGATTTTAACAACCTTTAACTTTGGTTGACTTGCTTTGCCTAAAAGCTCCATCTAGTGGCTCTGTTCATACAGACGTTTAACTGAAGCTTCAGAAAACTGGATTGAGTGTCAGAACCGAGTGCACACAGGAAAGCAAATTTCCTGTGAGTCTGTTCATAGTTTGGATCCCTCCCAGACGATGGTATGTTTTAAAGAAAACAGTACAGCAGTTTTGATATTTGAAGCGAAACAGTAGATATATAATACAGTAGACAGTAAATCTGGCGAGTTACTATCAGTAACCAGATCTGATGGCACAAGAGGAAGCTTGTTTTTAACTAAAGTTACTTTTCAAAGTTCTCCTGAATCCTGAGAGTAACGCTGTCTGTCGAATTACTATTTACCAGAAGAGCGCACATATACCCTGCCACAATGATGTAAGAATCATAGTGGAAGGTAATCCGTCAAAATTAAAGGAATTGAAAAATATAAGTTCTAAACCTGTATGCTGTTACTTTTACTGCAGTGAGCAAAAGAGGATCTTCACAGAATAATCACCCAGCACGTTCCAAACAAATACAGGCTAAATGTCAGTAAAAAAAACTTACGATATAAAGGTACAAAGTATAAAAGTAGTTCATATGATTTATATTCCAAGTTTTCTGAATTCATAGGACAGCTTCCAAAACCATGATTCCTGCATGTATTGTTATGTGGGAGCATCAGATCCACAAGAAAGCAACAGCATACAGAATTTCAACATGATGAGCATGAGTAAATGATAATAGAAATTCTTTGCATATAATTTTGACTAGCACTAAAAAAAAACTTTCATCTGTTTTTTTTAAACAAATGACATACATCAGATCATGATTAAGATTTCTGGATTCGTAAGAAGCAATTTCTCAAGTGGTTTTTGCAGGCAGCATTAGACCAGACACCCCAGACCCTAATTAAGAGTCCTTTAAAACCAACTAATGAAGCAGTTCCCTACTATCATCACAGCTACAATATGACCTTTGCAATTGCAATCGCACATTTTAATCATTTCATTCATCGATTGCATTATTCAACTCGTCTGGTGTTACAAACAAGCGGATCTTGAACAGATAAATACTAAGATGTCCAAATCGCCTAAGTTTCATCTCTAGCGAGATTTCAAAGTCTTGAGGAACAGTGATTGGTTTCTGGACCACCAAGACACCGCCGTGCTCCTGGCGTTTGGCAGCAAAATAGCCTCCCTGGTTACCCTCCACGATGGCCACCTCGATGTCGTCCCCGAGCGCAGAGTTGGAGGGGCCCATGCGGAAGATGTTGGTGGGAATGGGGATTTTGGTGGGGAATGTCAGGTGGTAGTAGGTAATTCTCACAGGCAACGCGAGACACTCGCTAGTGTGATTACAAGGCAAGCGTTCACAGCGGCTGCAAGGAGGAGATGGGAGGAAAAGAGGAGAGAGGGCGGGTTAGATCAGTGCGGTGCACAACATGCAGAAAAGTGTGATTTTAGGGGGGTGGGGTTTGTTTGAGGGGGTTTGGCATTCAAAGTGACATCACAGACTGAATAATCTCTAATACAGCACAACAGTGGGGTTTCTAAAGTAAACAGCATATTTTATTTACAGATTAACCTTTATTTGCTTCTTTAGAAGCCACAAGTCTCAAAAAACAGCCATTTCAAACTTAGTGATATACTACATTTCCCACAATCCTGAAGTGTGACCCAACTAGCAGAGAAGGTGTCATTGGAATAATACATGGGAAAAATACTTCCAGGGCCACAGTCAATAGTAAAGCGGGTGGTCACTGCTGTGCTGTATTGGCAGAGAAAATCTTCTGGCAGAACTTGCAAAATGTCAAAAACAGATAAATCACACTTTGTGTGGCTCTCTTCATGCATGCGTTTGCCGCCATCACGAATGCAATATTCATGCACAGTGAGATCTGCAGGTTTGTTAGGAACTCATTCTGACATTAATACCTACCTGTGACTTCTGTACTAGACTGACCCTTACTTAAAGCCATATGAACTATAACTGTGACTTAGCATGAGTCAAAATTGCTAACTACATATAAACCAAAGCTGGGTGCTTGGGTCTTAAACTTTATGAACTCTCAGCCACTGTCTGACAGACTGCCTGACAACAGATTTTTCTTTCAAAGAGGCTTTGAACTGATGTTACTTACGTCTCTCCCGAACGTCTGTAGTTGGCTGGACACTCAAAATTAAGGCATCTAAATCCACCCTGAACATTGAAGCAGCTCTCGGACTCTGTACAGGTGTGTGTACCTGTTACACACTCATCGATATCTGCACAGGTGAGAAACAAACAAAAAAAACAAATATATTAGCATTATAGTGAGCCATGACATCTTAAGTGTCTGTTGAAATAATTATAATGATGAAGTGTTTCTAACCCTGACAGCTGCGTCCGTTAGGGGCGAGTGTGTACCCTGATGCAGGACAGGTGCAGTGGAAGCTGCCTGGGGTATTGTGGCATCTATAGGAGCAGATGTGTCCACCGGTGGGCAAAGCACATTCATCAATGTCTTGAGGTGAAACAAAAAAATGGATCATTACTTCCTCCATTTCACACATGACAGAAAAGAGACGCACTACAAATGTTACAAATTACTATTATTTGTTAAATTGAAGGCAACAATGTATTTGTAGTATGCAGTACACAGTATATAGTGTGTACAGCATGTGCCCAGTTGATCCACTAGTGTATAATGGCCTAAATGTTAAGTATACAATTACTGTACTGCATACAAGTACTTCATGGAAGACTGTATCCCACAGTGCAGGGTAGCATATGATACTCTGAGCAATGTTTGAAACTTGTATTGTGAGCACTTATTGTGTCTAGTTGCCTCTTCAGGTTGACTCGCTTGTTGTATTCCACACTTGTAAATCGCTTTGGATAAAAGCGTCTGCTAAATGAATAAATGTAAATGTAAATGTGCTCAGCTTGACTTTACATTTTCTGAGTAACATATAAACCATAAGTAATTAACCACAGATTTTAACCTGTATTTTTTTAATATAGCTTATTAATAACTTTTTCTTTGAGAAATTGTTACTGACATAAACAACATAACATGCATAGTAACATGTTCCCAGCAATAATGTTGGAAACATTTAGCATAAGCATTATGCATACTGTTTCACACATTCCTTTAATGGTATAAAGTAAGTACTTACCCTCACAGGTGATTCCATCTACATCACTCAACTGGTAGCCACGGCGACAATAGCACTGATAGGACCCATAAACGTTAGCACACTCCTGACTGCAGGGGTTTGCCTCACATTCATTGAGGTCTGTGAATTAGGACACAGCAGTTTTTAGAGCTTTAACTATCTATTTTAAAAAGATTGATTAGTTTGTTATTCATGTTCTGCTCATCTGTACCATCACAGTTCCTTCCATCGCTAGCCAGTTTGAAGCCAGTTGTACAGCTGCACTGGTAGGACCCCAAAACATTCTCACACTTGTGAGCACACAGGCGGCCAGGATAATGCCTGCATTCATTGATGTCTAAGAATCAAGTAAAGAAAGCAAGAATGTTTAATCTGGTGTTGACTCATTTGACCAGACCTGCAAACGCTTTAAGGCTGTAAATTGTTGAAAATTAAAATCCACGCCCAGACAAAAGCAGATGACAAAAGCTTGATTTTAGAGAACATGGGTTTGAACCTCCAATCTGATGCAGTGGAGATCCTTCGGCACTCACCTTCACAGGCTCTGGTGATGCTGTTGAAGATGAAACCAGACCGGCACTCACACCGATATGAACCCATCAGATTAATGCAGCCGTGACCATCACAGGCATTATCAGGCCCGGCACACTCATCAATATCTATAAAAAAAGCGCTCAGCCAATCAGGATATTCAGTAAGAGATAAAATTGATTGGATGAGCTGAAGTGGGTGTTCACACCGTAACAATAGTCTATTTTAAATAACCCTATTTAATTTCAAGTTTAACAGTGTTTAAACTATAATCTTTCTGTACCTATGCAGCGTGTTCCCTCTGCGTTCAAATGGTACCCGCGGCCGCAGTTTACAGAGTTTCTCTGACACGTGTACGAGCCCACCGTGTTAAAACACACCTGACCCGGTTGACATGGTCCAGTTACGCTCAAACACTCATTTATATCTGTGAAGAACAAAACACTTTACACATTAAAAACCGAACAGGTCTTTTTCTAAAGAAATAAAAACTCTTTCTTCCTGAGCCAATAAACAACTATTCAGAACATCTTAGCACCAGCAGTAAGTTTTTGAAGGTCATTGTTATTTATAGCATTGACTGACCAATGCAGCTTCCTAGCGCGTCCTGTATGAAGCCAGTACCGCATTGCACTCTGGGACGGCAACGGAAGGATCCGACCGTATTCTGGCACTCCAGTCCGGCTGCGCAGTTATGAGAGCCAATCTCACACTCATCGATGTCTGAAACAGCAGACATGTTTCACAGCGTATGGGCAAGTTTGGTCCATTTTAGGGATTATTATAAGGGAGAATTCAGTGACACACTGATCGTGTAAAGCATCTATCATTCATCTTACCTTCACATTTGTTGCTGTCTGTGAGTTCATAACCTGTTCCACAGCTCACCTCCCTCTGACAGCGATACGAGCCCACTGTGTTGATACAGCGCTCACCAGTACGACAGTGATGAGAGCCCAACAAACACTCATTAATGTCTAAAGTAGAGAGAGAGAGAGTGTTTAAAATGTTTTATTTAAAATTGTTCACAGAATTCAAAAATGTTTGTTCTATTTACTTATTTTATTTACCATTTTATTATTATAGATATTACCTATCCATCTATATACATATATGTGTGTATGTATATATGTGTATATATATATACGTCATGCAAATAAAGCAGTTTGTTTAATTGAATTGAACAGAGACAGACAGACAGACAGACAGAGAGAGAGAGAGAGAGAGAGAGAGAGAGAGAGAAAGAGAAAGAGAGAGAAAGAGAGAGAAAGAGAGAGAGAGAAAGAGAGAGAGAGAAAGAGAGAGAGAGAAAGAGAGAGAGAGAGAAAGAGAGAGAGAGAGAAAGAGAGAGAGAGAGAAAGAGAGAGAGAGAGAGAAAGAGAGAGAAAGAACTGTATTAGAAATTGACTGCAGTTTTGATTTATTTGTAGTGGTGTCATGGTTGGAGGATGATTACGGACCTTCACAGGTATGTCCGTCTGCTTTGAACTTATATCCCTCCAAACAGACGCATGTGCCATTAATGCAGTGTTGAGAACATCTGATAACTTGAGATTTAACACACACACAGACATTAACATTCTACAGATGAAAGAGTGAGTACTGAACACAATGCCATTCATGAGCAATAAGGACAAATTCTGTTCAAAAAGTAGTATACTGTATATTAAGGTTATTGTGCATTATATGGTGTATTCTTGAATGTTGTATGTTAAGGCACCTTTGCATTTGTCCTCTTCACCTGGTGCATTAACCTGTGAATCTCCTTCTAAAATTATAAAACAGAATTTAAAATAAAACTAAACATTTCAGTTGTGCAGTTATTTTGCAGAGAAGCGGCCAACGTTTAATGTCCTCTATGAAATCAATACGACAGCGATATCAACACACGAACACCAGAGGGCAGCAGAATCCACCTTTAACTGCCAGACTCATTGAGATGTCTACAGGTTGTCTACATATAACTTAAAACTCCATTTGTTTTTTTAATTTGTAAAAAAAACAAGAACACACTATAAATAAAGTAAAATAAAGGTGCTTTATAGGGTTGTTTGCAATGATGCAATAGAAAAACAATTTGTGGCTCCCCAAAGAATCTTTCAAAGAACATTTCAATAGTCTAGAAAATACAGCTGCACAAAAGCTTGTGGTTCTTTATGGAACCATACACATGGTTTTTTATTGAACAATACAGCCTGACAAAAATGTTTGGGAACCTCTATTTCCAAGCGTGTACGGCCCTTTTAAGAACTTTTGTTTGTCTCACCATTTGTAGAGTTCCCGTCACTGCTGGGTGAGCGGTCGACACAACAAGCCCGAGACACCAGACCGCACTGATACCCCACTGGGAGGCTCAGATCACATGAAAGGCCGCTTTCCTGAGCCGCCCGGCCGAGCAAACAACACTCACAGCACATCTGAAGACCAGGAGAACATCAGAAAAACATCAGAAGAACATTTGCAGAAGGTTCAGCACCTCATTTCACTCTACTAACATTCACTGACTAATATTTTTTTTCAAAGATTGCCTCAAATTGATTCCAATTTTGTAAAAGACTTTTTCAAGCACCATAGAAATATGTTCCTCTAGGGGTCATGAGACAGAAGGTTGGAGATCTTAACCATGAAACCCAGCAGCAGATAAAATTTAGTGTTGGACTAAACTGAACACTGTGATAATTCACCTCTGTAAGTCTTTCTGAGTTCAGGACGCCGCCTGTAAATCTGTCTGAGGAGCAAAAGCTAAATGCATGATAATGAAACCATGGATAAAAATAGACCTGTGAATCATTTGGTATATCTCCCTTAATCTGTATACAAAAGCGAATTAACATAATTGTTCATCCAAAATGGAAAATTCTGTTATCATTTACTCACACGCAGATCTACAGTGATTTAAAGAGATCTTATGTGTTTTATATCATCCAAGACCTGTTGTTTAGTGACAGACCCATAAAGATGTCTGACAGATGTTTTAAATGTTAAATATCTCTACACACTGACAAACCAAGATGAATGTTTCCTAGAAGACGACTGACAGCTGCTGAAGAGTGCTGTTGAAATTCACTCAGGTGTGTTTAAATGTTGTAGAGCAACTCGGTTTTTCATTTTGAGGTCTCTGGCAGAGATCACGGGAGCTGAATTTATACCAGAAACACACGGGCAAGTTCACTCCTGCTTAATGTAAACAGTTTCTCTCTCACCATCCCCCAAAGGTCCATATTACTTTGTCAGTTTATGAACAGAAGAGTTCTTTCTTCACAAAGCAGATTTATCATCTGTTTGAGAGCATGTTTACACAAGCTCTCAAAATAAAGAGAATATCTTAAATGGATCTACAGTATAGTACCCTCCAGGAGTATTTGGATGCTCAAGTCATACCAAAAATGTCTGAAATGTATTTTGTTTGATAGAGTAGCAAAATTCCAATACAAAGTGCCATTTATTTTAATGAAATATAATGCAAGCACATATTCAAGCAAAACATTTCACAAAAACTAGTTTGTTAGTTCCATAATTATAAAACAATAGATATAGGCCTGGTTTCACAGGCAGGGCTTAAATTGCCTTTATTAGTTAAATTAGGATATTTACGCAGCTTTTATAAACATGCCATAGAACAAAATCATTATTGGTGTGCATCTTGAGACAAAACAATGGCACTGATGTATTTTAGGATATGTCAGTTCAAGTTGCTTTCGGTTAAGACAGCTCAAACATGCAATTTAGTCTGGGACTAGACTTAAGCCTTGTCTGTAAAACCGGGCCATAATGTTTAAAATGAAGACATGATGTCTTCTCCAAAACTTTGTGTGCTATTTTAGTGAGCAACTGCTTACATGGACCTTTGAAAGCAGGACCTGAACCCTCAGAGTCCCTCACAGCTCTGAGAAAAACTGAATGTTTTGTAATTGGTATTTAATAAGATATAGACATATTTCAGTGACTTGCAGTCAAAATAAATTTTAGGGCCAGTACATGCACTAATCACACATATATTGTTTTTTATACACAGTGACACTCTAACCATTACAGAAAAATTTCTATTTTTGCAATTAAAAAAAAACTTGATTTACTATGTTTTTATAGTGTTTTTACAAATGAGGACGTCCCCAAAAGGTTGTTTTGCTCAGATTTGTCAGGTTTTGTCAGGATATTGATAAGTAAACCCCCACACACCTTAGCTGTCTTAGTTTCACAGGTGCTGCTGGATAAGAGGGCATGGCAGCTTCCCTGGTCCTTTGCCATGTTGATGCCATTAGTACAGGTGTGGTCTTCAAGAACAGAAGCACAACACTGTTCCTGGGCTATCCTGTAACATGCAAACAGTTAGCTCACTGTACATCAGGTTGCTCTGGAGATCCAAGATCTAGCAACTACACAGAAATTCCCTAGCAACCCCCACAACACCACAACTGTGAAGAAGTTCCCTCAGTTTTTAATTAAAGCATCAGATAAGTGAATTAAATGAACTAATTATTGATAAATCAAGTCATGTTTAGTAAAGGACAACAAATTAAGCATCTGTTTCCAATTCATAAGTAAGTTTTGGCTGTTTAGATTGAGCAAGACCACAAGAGCTCATTTCAATTCCATTTTATCACTTCACTCCTCTGTTCTTCTGCTTCCTGCACACTGTAAACGACAGGCCAGATGTTAGAGAGTAAGAGAAGCTGGTTCGACTAAAGGACGTCACTGTCTGGGTTTGGTCCATGTTGGACCACAGTGCTGACGCAAGGGGCCGAGTTTTACGGTAAGATGTTTCCCAGGTCACAGAAACTCTTCACCTCTCTTTCACAATCAGCTCATCCATTCTAACAGGACAGATCTCAACACCCGTCTGTGGTTGCTGTCCACCTCCGAAGAGCCTGCTGAATCTCAGGGCTTGTTTTCCTCTCTTCACTGTCTAAAATAATCTGCAGATTTCCTGGTACTTGCTGCTCTCTCTCTCTCCTCTGTCTGACTACAATTTCACCTCACTGGAATTTCCTGGATTAGGAAATACTCTCATTGCTTAAGCCCCCCACTGAAACATCCAAACATCACCAGACAGTATTTAATTTAATCAAATTCTGAATCACTCAAAAGGCCAAAACAAACACTTTTAATGCCTGAACAGACATTCAGCTTTTAGTGACGCTGTTATTGTACCGGTCAGCTGCTTGGGTAATACTGGTGTGCTATTGATCCTTTGGGAACTAATGTATGTCATTTTAAAATGTCTGATGTTGGATGATGCTGACCTGCAGGTAGAAGACTCTGAGATGAGGGGCAGACTGGAGCAGTCCTGAGACTCTAGGCCTCTTTCCTTGCCATCCCTACAACAGTCGTCCAGGGAGATTGGATCTCTCGCCTCTGGAAAAACAGAAACACACAAAATAAGATGCAAAACATAAAGAGCTCCAGACGGTTCTAGCAAATCAGAGCACAGTTTACAACAGTTGGAGACATACGCAAGATGAATATGAGAACCAGGAGAATTCAGCAAAGTCTTTTTTTAATCTCAGCGCTGTCTCTGAGAAACAACTGAAATAGTTTATATTATATTGGTGAACAGCAGCCTGCTTAAACAGACACACCTTTGCTGCTTATTTAATGACAGACAGTATTTCCACTATTAACCACAGGTTGAATACATTTCTTTATCAAAGTTCATCGGGTTTGTTGTGACTTGCCCTGCCTGATGATTACTGTTATATAACAATGTTAATCACGATGACTTAAAATGATAGTCAACAGATCATTGCAATAGCAGAGGAAAATATGAAGAAAAAATATAAGTTCCATTCTGAAAAGGCTTGTAACAGATGAGCAAACATGTTGTGTTTCATTGACAGGAAGTGGACATTAAGATTCTAAGCCACTGCAGGCACCCTGAGCTGTTTGGATGTGATGGCAGGAGTTTTGTCCAATTAAGAATGGACACCACATGGAAAAACCCAAAAACCCTTCCTTCCCCATTGCCCTGCAGCAAGAGGCACAAACTCTTCCTGAACACTCAGTAGGGGGTCTGTCCTGACAGCAGCTCTGTTTCCTTTCAAATGATTTCCTTCATTATCTGGGGGGAGTAGATGTGCCAGCAGAAGATACATGATACTAGCATTTAATATCAATCTGTTTGTTCTAAAACAATTTCTATTATTTTCCCCTGCTAACAGGAAACGTTCTCAGAATGTTGGCCAACGTTTTCTTAAAGTCGTCTCAAAAAGTCATCAAAAAATGTTCTTGCAGTAACGCTAGTAGAACCTTTTTAATGTTATAAAGTATATATAAGTAGTTAGTGGAACATTTTAAAAACATTTTATAACTAAGTAGTAACGTTAATATAACATCTAAAAAACTGGACCTATTGAATGTTCCTAGATCTCAAAATAACATTTTTTAATGTTCTTGTTACTAATGGAAACAGAAAGGGAAATGTTCTTACAACCTAAAGTTGTTAGCTGGGTCTATATTTGTATTATATATCAGAACCATCTCATTCAGACTGCACAAGTAGGGGTTAAAAAACCATGCCCCAATCCGATTGGCTTTATTTACAAAATTTCCAGGGCTCATGTTGATTTTTGTATTGGCCTGCATTACATAATTTCCAGAGTTCATATTGATTTATTTTGAATCATTTCAAATTAGCCACTGCTATAGTTACTTTCTTTGATATTTTCTAAATCAATATTTAAGAGTTCTTCTCCTGTGAGGCGTTGGGAACGTGTGGTTTAAAGCTGTCTGGCATCTCCCTTATTTATTTATTCCACCAGCATTTTTCCACTCACGCTGACTAATGTTTTGTGTCTGGTGGGTGAAGTAATGTGTTGACGTGCAGCTAGTCAACTCAACTAAACACGCCTGCCTCTCTCCCAAAGATTAAAGAGCACAAAACTTCAACATTTCCAAAAACCCATCAGCCGACTCAGTTGCATCAAACAGATCATTAATTTCCTTGTGGTTCACTTATTCTGCCAAAACATGAAATATCTTTGGCAGAAGAGTCATTCTGGAAGTCTCCTTCAGGCACACAGATCCAAATGCCAAATGGATTTTATATGCATCCACATTATTTATTTATTTAAGAACAATGAATGATAGTTTTGTAAACACAACTAGACTACAGTTCAGACAGTGAAGTGAACTTACCTTTAAAAGCATATAAAAACTTAAAAGGCAAGTTTTTATATAGGGTGCTTCATAAAAACGATATCTGCCAAAGCAATCAGTAAAATAATGCATGTCAAATCTGCATGAGAAATTCTCTAAAGGCCAATTAAACAAAGTGATCAAATAAAGCAAGAACAGCATTGATTCTTGAGGGGACGTTCAAAGGCTCTTTTGCAGGGTACAATTGAGTCTTTTGTCTCAGACAGCAAGAATCTCAGTGAGAGGAAGTTGCCATAACGCCCAAAATCTCACAAGACCTCTGCCAACCTGCACACCAGACATCAACAGTCCGGACACAAATGATTCTAGCTGTACAAACCTGATTTTGTGCACATTATTCCACATTAGTCTTATTTTTTATCTTTAATCTTTGTGATAACTGATTTCATGATTTGTTTTTCTCATATTACTTTGCAATAGCTTTTTTATCCCACTCTTGTTGTGTTCCAAACCTAGTGTGCTGCCTTCAAAAGGGGCATTTTAAGACATAATAAACACTGACACAAAGATGCCCTCTTTGGCCAGATTTTGAAGCAGTATCACATGTATCGCATATAAATAAGACAATCCCATAATTCAACACACAATTCAACACAATTCATTCTAAAAACCTAAAGTCTAAAATACCCATTAGCACGACTATGAAAATGTCACCCATGTTACCATGCAGGTATATTTGTTTGTCAAAAATCTTCAGGTACAGTCACCCTGCAGTGATCTCTGACCCCCATTTTTGGTTACGTCACCTCAGAAAACCAACTGTGAAAGTGTCTCTGTGTGTGGTTACTCAATCCCAGCAGTCCCTCGTCTTGGTGACCCCAGGGAGGGTGTCAAAGCATAAATCAACTTCTAGAAAACCAGTGGGGTGCTGCTCCCCCATCACCCAGTTCTGTTCTGACTTTATCAAAACACTGACGTTTACTCATAAATTAAGTGATCTACTGATCCCAGATCAGAATGAACAAAAGACAGCTTCACATGTGAGCATGTGGAGTGCATCACTGGCCTGCTGTCCACATGTTGTGGGCTGTTTCTTGTATCAGAACGTCATTATAATAGACCCGGCCCTTTATGATCTGATTCTCGCACTACCTCAGCCCATTCTAAATCCTCTTCAAAATAAAACATGCAATTTGAGTAAAATTATAGTTTTGACAGCACAGCTCTTTCATTAAGAGTCTATGACTTTATTTACTAAAAATATACAGTAATATTGTATATTAGGCTAGGTTATCTCAATTCATACAATATTGTACACTTTCATTGACAATATTTCACTAATACATATAAACTATTCTATATCATTAATATATATGAAAGCAACTTGCTACAAAATACATTATTCGTTTGCTACACAATATTATTTCTCATCTAAACATAAACAACACGATTACATTAATAAATAGGAAAGTAGCTTGCTTCACTATACTTAACCTGCTCAATACTTCATTTTCTATCCAGTGTTAATTTTTATTCAAGATACTTTTAAACAAATGATGCCGTTTTGGAAACTGAAGCAACACCAGGGCAGAAGCGAGAAATGTTATGCAATCGCAGATCACAGTTTCGTTCAAAACACGCTTCAGCGGAAAAGCACATAAATGCTTTAAAACAGCAAAATGAATTAAACATTATACGTAAACTTACGTTGTCCCTGCAGGACGCCACACAGAGAGAACAACACAAGCAGATAGGGACCCATGTATCCAGCTCTCCAGACGCGTTTAATGTACTCTGGTCAGCGGTTTCAGAGGTGACTGTGAAGCTCTTTGAAAGGAGAAAGCTCGTTTAATGAGACAGAGTGACGCTGTGAGAGTGATTGCCCGAGCTGTAATGAGCGCGTCTCCGATGCGCGTCCCCGATACGCGTCCAGGTGGGCGTACCGACTCCAAATGCGCAATCACGGAGAATCGTGCTTTTTTTCTCATTTTGGTACGAGGTTTATCAGATGGGACAGTTCTGATAAAGCTCTTTACTTTCTTCTCTTCTTCATAAAGATCCTTTGCAAACGTACAATCCAATACGCTATAGTTATTTAAGGTACTCTTGATTGTTAGCCATCACTGTAATTAAATTAATCAACGTGGCACAAATGAATTGAAGGATTTTGTAAGACGCTCGTCTGTTGTTGGTAGGCCCTTGCTGTTGCTATGGTGATTCATTCTTAGCTCGTTGTTATGGTGTTGCAAATCTCTTGGTGTTTGCAGCATGTTGGCAGGGCGTTAAACTGTGATGGACATTTAGCGGTCTAACAATCTAAACAAACCTTGCGATATATTTAACAGTTCACATCTGTTTATATGATTTAGGATTTAACGTAGTAGGTTAAGAATGTCCGCGACTATAGCAGAGCGATTCGAGTGCAGATTGCTGCACGTGCTCTAATGAAGACAGCTGCTTCAGGATTGGCCAGACTCACTGACGACAACAATGACGTCTGTTTCAATTTTATCTTGACACCTTCTATTGACCACAAATCCGTGACATTATCGCAGGAAAACATAATTTTCATGTAATTATATAACATTCATGTAATCTTAATAGCATTTAATTCTTTAATCATTTAATTCGTTTAATTCATATAATTTAATTTAATTCATCTGCCAGAACCGGTGTTCCAGAACCAGAAATTCGGCATATTACGATAAGCAGGAAATGTCTAAATGGACATTTAGACATTTCCTTGTCATTTTTTTGTCATCTTTGACTTAGTTTTTATTAAAGAGACAGACTAAAATGAAATTATGCCTCTGTCATAACATCATCAGAGATTTGAATTATGTGCACACTGAGGGTTTGGTTTCTCTCATGGTACATCTGGAGGGAATTGATATCATACAAATCTGCAGACATGAGATATTTCTTCAAACTGTTGGTTAGAAATTTTATTCGCTGAAATCTCAAGAATGCGGTTTGCCTGTGCCGCCAATCTTTTGCACCAGTCATTCACACATAGAGGCTCTTGTGTAATAATTCATACTGTTGAAACTTTGACTGATTGATTTTATTTGCTCGTTCCAGACGTCTCTGTGGTGAACCAATGGTTTCATCTCACCAAATGGTCCATCAAGAGCTTCAATGGTAAATTCATAGTATTGCGTAGCATAAATTCATAAATTCTCATTCTCATATATATAATATAATATATAATGTTATATACCTTAAATGCACTATAAGTTACTTTGGAGAAAAGCATCTGCCAAATGCATAAATGTAATGTAAATTTGTAATGTAACTTTGAATTGTTTTTTCAGACGTTTATCACTGCTGTCATATAAAATAAATTAACCATGAGGTCCCCAAAACGTTGTTTTGCCCAGATTTGTCAGGTTTTGCTGACTTTTGGATACAAATTTGTCCCAAATATATTGTTAAGTAAACCCCCCCACACACACATTAAGGCACACGTTTGTCTCCCACACACACAAATCTAATTTCCTGAAATTAGCAAGCATGAGTAAAATAATTGCCAGACGACGTAATAAACAGTTTGGAGTCTGGAGCTTCAATCAGTTGCTCCCACTGGGCAGAGCGGCCAATAATCAAAGCCATATGCTTGCACAGCTCTGAACACATACACACACCACAACTGAATGTAGCACCATTAAGACAAATGACAAAAAAAAGATATATTAGGCTTCAGGTAGTTCTTATGCTACATAATATAAGTATTAATACAATAAATAGATTTTTGTATTATCTGAGGTAAACTCGCCACCACAAATCTGTGTGTTTTGTGTTCTGGGTGGTTGTTAAAGCACTGCTATATGATGGCTAGAATGTCTCAGGTTGTTACTAGGGGGTTGCTAGGTGGTTTCAGTTCTCTATGTTGTGATCGTCATGAGTGTCATACATCACAGAAATATCTATTGTATCTGTTATATCTGTTTAAATTTATTTTATAAATTTAAAAATATTTATATTTTAAAATTTTATTTTATGTGTATCAAACCATGCCACGACTAGCATTGCATTCAGTCTGGTTGGCCAAAGCATTAAAATATTTGGGCAATTTTCTACTGTTGTGTGTGTTTGTATGAATAAACATGACCTTATATGGGCTTCTAAAGACACTATAATGTAGACCAGATTCAACGTCTGTTTAGCACAAACTTGAGAGACATCTAAAGCCCAATTTATGCACGCAGCACAGACGCATTGAGCACACAACGCTTTGCTATCTTCATTTCTCTCTCTGAAGAGTTTAACGAGGACCAGTGCAGAGCCAATGTGTGGCTTTCAGAAGGAAATTACACAGCAGAGGTCATTCTGAATGGCTGTAATCTCTCAGACAGTCTTTTGAACTCAGAATGGTTCCGTCCTGTCTTATCTGTGTCACACAGTGGTGGGCCGCAATCAACAGCAGACCCCCTCAGACAGCATTTAAAGGGGCCAGAGTACTACAGCTTGATGTATTTTCACTTTCATGAGATTTAAGTATTTAAGTAACAAATTTATTCACAATTACAATTTTGTGTAATAGTTAAAAACCTATATACAGTGCCTTCCATAAGTATTGGAACAGTAAAGGAAAAATTGCTCTGTTTGCTTTGGAGGCAGCAAATCTTTTAGGATTAAAAGATGAATATGAGGAAGACTTCAAATTCATCTCTCTCATCTTGGCTTTTGTGTGTTCTCAGTAAACGCAAGACTTAGACTGCAGAAGCAATAGACAGAACTGATATTACACATTCCCTGCTTTTAATGTGAGAACAAATACTGCAACAGGACACATCTGATCACTTACAAACACAACTGTGAGCCTATTGTACCAATATTTGCACTTACATTAGATAAAGGAATGAAACTCTGCTGATCTTCTAAACTGGTAAAACATTTATGTGTTGAAACAGCCAAATAACAAAATGTGACATTCTGACATTCTGATTGGTTCCAAACAAAATAAGGAGCTGTGGAACGAGCTCCACAGAAAACAGAGCATTTTTTTAACTGTCTCAATATTTATGAAGGATGTTGTATATATTTTGTAATCCAGAAATCTGGCCTTTGGTGGAAACAAGATTTTTAAATATTAAATTGTAAGAGAGTTCAATTGTTCCTCTGTTAACACTAATTGATAATGACATGGATAACATGTTCAATTTATATACTGTAAACAAATGTAGATGCATTGAAATGAAATAATTAATTTTTTATGGGCAATAGCCTTTAAGACCAGCAGTATTTTAGACCCACACTGAACCACAGCAACAGGCAGAGAAAACCTTCATTCCTTTTATTTGTCATTTGTGTCTGATGATGTCATCCATTAGTCTCTGGTTTGTATACACATGTGCACTCCACATCTCTTAGTTTTGACATAGTGCTTGAATGCAAAGATGTTTACAGTCAAATGTTAATATTGCACACTAGGTTCTTGTGGTAGTGGTGAGATCATATATGAGATATTACAGTTGGAATTCTTTAAATCACTTATCTGAGATCAGCAAAACACACACACACTTTACTCTCAGATCTCAACTTTTGACTGCTGGTCTCTTGGAGAATTCTGAGTAATCTTTCTGTGTACAGCTGGTTATATGTAAGGGTTGCTCTCTGGCTCCCACTAGTGGATTTCTTTTATTCCTTTTAGTTGTATTCAATTTGTCCAGACCCAGTGACTTGATTAGATGTCATTAAACATTTACTGTGCTGTTAAACTGTCTGTGTTTTACTACAGTTTACTACAGTAATGCATGCAAACTACAGTAGATTATGACACTATATTATTAGATATATTCTAGATTATATAATGTGTTTTATATAAAGTCTTTTATTCCTTTTTTGTCCATTTTGGAGCTTGACAATATAAATAACTAAAACTATCCTTTTAGTGACTGGAACTGGATTAGATAAGCCTACTAAAAGTGTGAACAATATATCATGGAGTGTGTTTTGGTCATGATGGAATTTAATGTTTTGAGATGTCAATTTGAAAAATTGCTGCGTGACTTTGGTTTAATAATTTTGTCTTTAACAGCTTGTTCACATCTGAATGACGCCACTCTGCTCTTGTGTTCGTTTGCTTGTTAAATTCAAACACCAGAAATGTTTTGTTCTGATTCACCACAAAACCAAAGTGATCACAGGCCAGACCAAAAGGCCCATGTGCTTGTGCAACCGTAGCAAGATCCAGCACAACTGCCAGAGAGTCTAGACTAAACAATTTAACACACCAGACATCCACAGAGACTACATGTTCCAAAACACGTGACCAGCATCTCGACTTGGATTTACAGTCGTGAGATTTTTTTATGTTTTTGTAAGCATACATTGTAAAACATATTTGGAATTTGAATGGACAAATAAAGTACAAATGCTATATTAAAAACTGTTAACTGGTTAACTGTAAATAAACATTTAAATATACAGTAAGAAACTGTAAAAGACTTAACAAGACTTAACCTTTAATTTTACGGGAATGTAAAATAAATGTAAAAAAGTGAGTTTTTTGAAAGTAAGAGGTATAAATTACTGTATATTCTATGGTGAAAATCTCATATCTCATATTCAACTAATTACACATGTAGTTTTACAGTAAAATATTGTTAAAACTATGCTTTTTAGGTTATAAATAAAGTACAGATACATATTATAAAGCACAGGGAGGAAACCATCCATTCTGTTGCCGCCTCCTCAGCCTCACCTGTGGTTGGACGGTGAGATCTGGCAGGGTGTGAGAGGGGTTCATATGGGGTCATAAATGTCCCACCCCTGCTGGGGTCTTCTGGGGCCGTGATCTGTGATGTAACCCCCCTCTGAGAGACCTGATGGAGGGGTAAAGGAACAGTTTTACCCCTTATCTCCAAAAAAATTCTGGAGCCAGTAGTAGCCTTTCATAATTTACTGTTACTACACAGCCTGCTTATTAACAAACCTAGTGTTTACAGTCTTTGTTTTGGAGTCTTACTTCTGAGATTTTATTTCCACCTCCAAAGTAATGTATTTATTCATGTCTTTATGTCATCTCAAGGTAGTCTTGGTGTAACGGTCAGAGGTTATTTAAATATGATCTTGAACAAACAAACTTTTAAAGCAGTCATGCCACGCATAGCTAAGACAATACATCATTCATTTAAAATGTAACCAATATTTGTTTTGTCTTAAACATTGTCTAATAAATCTACCCAGTGTACTCTACTAACACATGACTAACACATAGCACAGTAATATTAACATTACATTCCTTTTACGTATCCAGAGGAGAGCTGGGAAGGTGAATGTTAAAATCAATCAAGCAGAGCAGAAACACTCTAGCAACCGCACAGCATTCCCTCATGTGGCATGATTTTGTTTACCTGCTGCCAAATGCACAGGATTATGGAATGCTCTTAAAGACAAAGTTCAACTTTGACACAGTGACACAGTGAGATTAATGCAATAGTTTGCCTGACAGATGAGCAAGAGATAGACTTACATTAAAAGAGGCATTTGAGTGTGACAGAAGGAGAAATGCTTCTCTCTTTTTAACAGTAACTTACTGTGCTGGTTGGAAAAACGGCTTTGTGACGCAGAAACGTAAGGTTGTAAAACATGAACTTTGTCAGTAACACTCTCTTAGCCTTGTTTGTGCAGCTTCACCAGCACTGACTACAGAACAACGATAGAACACAATTCAAAAGATTTACAGCTTTAAAATAAATATCAAAATACCATGTTGTTGGTGTCTGGTACCACAGTACCTTGTTAGTTTTTGTAAAGTTTATTCTAATATGTAACCACAGGTATCATATGATGCCATTAGACCATTTTTAGGGTATTGGAACAAACTAAGCCTAAGTATTACACTTCAGCTTTATTTAATTAAAAAAAGAACTTGTTGTTCACTAGAACAACTAACTGCTCATTCTGTGAGGTAATGTATCATTCTCGTTCAGAACAAATTATATTTGTTGGCTTAAACCCAAAGGTTTTTTTGTGTTGATCAAAGGTATCAAATAGGTCACCTATAAATGTGATAAGGAAGGACATATCTGAACACTGTGCCACATCAGATCAGTCATGACTTCAGCTGTGCTAAGCGCAGACAGCCACTCCATTCCCCTGAGTGATGGGAACAGAATCCCCCTCATCGGCTTGGGGACTTATGGAGACCCCCGCTCGGTGAGATTGGTCCTGGTATTACAGTGGATTGAGGGAATTTGGAAGGTCTCCATCAGGGACAAATAAATATAATGGCCAGTTATTTATCTGATATTTAGCCATGTTTATTAGCATCAGCCAATAACTTTGTCTGACTGGCTGACTTTCAGATGTGGTCATTCTAGTGTCATATGTTTCATAATTCTCCAAAATCTAATTACAGCTTCGTTAGGAATTTTTAAAATAGTTAAAATTGATAATCTCATTATGCTAGAGCGTTGTGTTATATTGTTAATCTAGAGGAATTACACTGCTAAATGAAATCTGCTTTGTCTCACAGACTCCTAAAGGCACAGCTTATGAGTCTGTGAAACTCGCCATAGACGTGGGCTACAGACACTTTGATGGCGCGCTGGTCTACTTCAATGAGCACGAGGTTGGACAGGCCATCAGAGAGAAGATAGCTGATGGAACAGTAAAAAGAGAAGATATCTTCTACTGTGGAAAGGTATGTTGGCTTGTTGGGTCCATGGACCACTCAATATAAACTGATATACTTATCATTTTAATTTATTATTTGTTTTTGTGTATTGGCTAAAAATATAATGCTGTCAAATTTGAAAATCCTATTTTAGTCACTTTTGTGCATGTTAAAAATACATAAATGTTGTGCAAAAATTATTTTTTTATATGTTTGATATATAGAATATTTTGATATATTTGACATATGATGTATAATGTGTATAATGCATTAGTGATGATCAACAGAACATAAAACAATTTTCTTTGTCTGTTTATGATGTGTTTGTCAGTTATGGAGCACGTTCCACCCCCCCACGCTAGTGAGACCTGCATTAGAACGAACACTCAAGACTTTAGCACTTGACTATGTGGATCTGTATATCATTGAGTTTCCTGTTGCATTCAAAGTGAGTCTCACAACCAGACTGACAGCTCATAACTGTCTCCGTCGCATGTTTTTCATGATCATCACATATTTGAAGTTGTATTTAAAGCATTTTTATTGGCTAATATGTATATCCTTCCAGTTAAAACAATAATTTAAGGTAACATATGGAAAGGGCATACTAGTTGTTTTGAAAAGATTTTGAAATGCAGGTATGTGTCTCAGCCAGGAGATGTGTTTTATCCTAAAGATGAGAACGGGAAATACATCTACTACGATAATGACCTTTGTGCTACATGGGAGGTAAATATTCCAAGTCCATCATAAATAATCATAATAATGCCCTTTAATTTATGAGGATCCTTTAGAAAAAGCTGATTACTAATGAGAAAAAATATATATTTTTATATGTATTTATATATTTATGTTGAATATTTAACAGGCATTGGAGGCCTGTAAAGATGCAGGCTTGACTAAGTCTCTGGGGGTGTCGAACTTCAACCGGAGACAGCTAGAGCTCCTTCTGAACAAACCTGGATTGAAGCACAAACCTGTTTCCAACCAGGTATAAGAGAATGAAAATATTTCCTTTTGTCCCACAGGTTTGCCAGAAACACCTTATTTGTCATTTGTCAAATGAACAGGAAGTCCTGCCCTAAACACACACCATCGGTTGAATTAAAGATTTATTGTCAGGCCACTCAAACAAAAAGTGCAATGTTTTAAAAGTGCCACAGTGTTTGTACTCCTCAGGAAGTCAAATGACCAATGGACAACTTATAACTGACTCTGAACATTAGACATTACAGTTTTATTAGAGTTTCAGTTTAAATATCTGGCTTTAACAGAAATGACAATAAAACAATACCATTTTGTGAATTTGTGATTGGTTTTGTTCTCTACAGGTAGAATGCCACCCATATTTTACACAGCCCAAACTCATGGAGTTCTGTCAAAAGAATGATATCATCATTGTGGGATATAGTCCACTTGGGACGTCCCGAGATGTATCCTGGTACATGTCCAACTCTTCTAGTCTTGCTACACACTTGCAGTTGCCTCTATGGTACCAAAAGCATCATTGTATTACCAAGTCTAGGATACCACATAAATATTACAGTATACAATATGGTACATTTAGTATTATAGCATATTAAAGTACCATATTACCACAGCACTTCTTTTGTAGTGGGTGGTACTGTACTGTGATTCTCCAACATATGAGAGAGCAATTCTGCTTGTCAGCTCTGTGCACAACACTGAGGCCTGGGCAGGAAATGATTTAATATTATCTATGGATTTTATTTTAGACAAATGTTTTTAAACTCTATTATTTAGCTCTCTGTCTGAATGTTGTTCATAGGGTGAATCTAAAATCTCCTCCACTGTTAGAGGACCCAGTCCTGGTCTCTATTGGGAAGAAATATAACAAATCCTCGGCACATGTGGCCCTTAGGTTCAATGTTCAGAGAGGCGTGGTTGTGATTCCCAAAAGCTTTAGTCCTCGTCGTATAAAAGAGAACTTCCAGGTGTGTCAGATATACTTCTGTTTCATTCACAAACAGCAAAGTCTTTGTCCTTGAATCTATATCTGTATAATTCTATTGTTTATGTTTGCAGATATTTGATTTTTCTCTGACAGAGGATGAAATGAGGGCCATTGAAAATTTAAACAAAAATGTTCGTTTTGTGGAGCTTCTAATGTAAGTTTCCGATCAAAACAGGTCAGAGCAGTTTTAACACAGCAGTAAATTTGTTTGTTTGTAGTCCTTGTTTGTTGTTCATTGTAGTTTCACGCTAAACCTCATTCTCATATTTTATTTTTTACAGGTGGAGTGACCACCCAGAATATCCGTTCCATGATGAATACTAAATCTTCATATACTGATCATTTAAACTTAAATTAATTAAATCATGAGCTCATTAGAAGTGAGGCCTCACTCAAGATACTGAGGGCTGGAAATGTTACTGTTTCATCAAACTGTTTAATCCATTTTACAGGCAGTTCTGAAGTGTAGACAGACATTGAGTTTACACTGGTTCTGCATCAGTGCTGCAGACCATAAATCAGCAGAGAAGAGAAGCTAACATATTGCTGATGGACAAATTATGCTAGCTTTTCTATTAACCTTTAATTACATGTTTTTAAATAGAATCATGAACCATGTCATCTGTAAAAGTTTGTTTTGATTCTGGTGATAGTTGTTTAAATTCAATCCATAACTTTTATTTGGTTAAAACAGTTCTTGAGAGAATATGTAACTCAAAACACTAAACACTAATGATCAAAACACTAATCTGTCTCCTTGAATTTCTGAATTTCAGAAATTTTAGAGGGTTTTTGAAAAACCCTGAATTTCTATGGTAAGTTTATAATAATGATTTATACTTTGAGCTGTCGGGTTGCATTTCACAGAAAATGTCAGTTTAATTTTAACATACATAAATGTACATAAAGACAAAAATTAAAGAATAAGAAAAATGAAAGAATATAGTACATAAAGTAACCTGAATTTGTATGTTTCAAACAGAGATGGTGGCAGAGTGCAAAACTTACGGATTGCAACTTTAACTTAATAATAATGATAAAAAATTATGTTATATCTGTTAAATGTGTCCAAAAAATTATGTGCATAAGTTATGCACGTTATATAGTTGCATTAGTGTGCATTAAGTTGGTTGTTAATTGAAAATGAGTCTAATAGGTTTAGATAAATGACAGTGACCATACAAAGTTTGTGTTTGATGCTGAATTTTGTGTAAGGTTTTCTAAATTCCTCATGTGGTTGCAAGTCTACAATGTGCCTTAGAACCATTGCAGTGGCCCTCTGTAGTCCACTGTCTGTTTACTGATGTCTGAATTTCTGAAAGTTTAAAGGAATAGGTCACCCACAAACACTAATTCTGTTATGATCTAAACATGTACATTATTTCTGACTGTAGATCATTTTGAGCAATTGAAATGTGGCTCTTTATGAAATATATGGTATATGAAATATTGCAATACATTGCTTTAAGCCAAAAGGAATGTAAATTTGCTTAAAGAGATCTGTAGTCTGATCTCTATGAGCGTCAAAGTTATAAAGTAATGTGTGTAATGAATCAAAGGTAAGCTAATAATTGATCATTTAAAATACAGTTTTTGATCAACCACTAATCAAAGACATTGATATATAAGTATCTGTGGAAACTGTATATACATGTCTGTGATGGTCATTACACAACATGTATTCATACATTATTTTTGAAGTCAAAGGATTTGTCCTCTGACTAGTGTAACAGAGAATCAGATCCACTAGAGGGCGCCAGTAAATGTTTTTGGGTTTGATGAGTCTGTCTGTAGACTCTTCTGTCTGAGCTCTTTGACTCTGTTACCCTGATCTTTATGACCATTTTCTGTAGATTCTGGTCCTTTATACCGATTGGTCAATATCTGTAGTTTATTTATAACAAATCACAGTTAAGTGGTGCTGTTCATAGGGTGGCTTTGGGACAGTAGTCAAAATAAATTAAATTTGCTGAGGTACAAACTCATTCCATTTCCTTGTTTCCTTGTTCTTTCCTCGTTTTGGCTGGTTTATTTTGCCAGAATCTTTTAAGCAAGAATCTCCAGCTGCGTATTTAAGACAACAGCACAAGCGGTAACTGTGCTCCACAGGAGCATTTGAACCACATGCTCCAGCTCATAATTAACAGCATTTTTGTTATGGTTAAGGCGAGGTAACGTTAATGGAAAGAGACAGACCAGCTTCCTCTAAAAGGACAGACGGGGAGAGGCAGTGACCTGCAGGACTGGTGTGGAGAACATTTGGATAAAGGGACAAAAAACATCAAGGAACATCATAATGTGGACCAATAAGTTTGGACAGAATCTTGGCATTTTTCCTTTCTTTATCAGTTTAAAAAGAATGTGAGAGTAATTAAAACTTTTAATTAAAACTTTTGTTATATAATTAAACACAAAATTTTGAGAATGCTGTAATGTGAAAACATTTATATGTGTTTAATGAAATAACAACACAATAGCAAACGTTGTTGTTGTTTATAATAGGCTGTATTTTATGTTAAATAACATTTTTAAAGCTTTTTATGTTTTATGTGTTTGTATGTACTGTAAAATTTACATTTCTTCTTCTTTAACTCACAAATAGACACATTTATAAATGTTATTTCTGTCCTTTGAATATTTATGATGTGTCAGCAGTGTACACAGATATACACAACTTTAAATTAACTTCAGTGAACCGTACAACACTGTATTGTCAACTTACCTACACATGTATACACCAGAGACGTTTTGCTGATGGTGAAGAGTGAATTGTGGCCCTTTTGATGGTATTAAAATGTTGTTTGGCAATTTAACTTCTTTTTGAGGGGAATGGAAGGACACATGCATTATACACATGGCTAAAGAGCCATCCATATGGTCCAATTTTAGTCCTAATTCATTTTATTGTTATGTCATTGTTACAAAACAAAAATTGTAGATGCATAAAATAATGAAACAGTAGAGTGTGTTCTACGCTGAACTAAACAGACTGAATCTAATTTTATCTGACTGGGCTGATTACTGAGGAAAATTGTATAGTTTAGAGATTGCTCTTTAACAACTCAGATTTCATTTCTTCTTCATGAAACATCCATTTTACTGTAAAAAACTGCTGTCTTAAATTTTTAAACTAAATTTTCTTAATTTTTAATCAATTTGGTTGCACAAGTCATTTCAGCTTACTCTTTGTAATCTTGACTGGTGTTGAGTTGAGGTAACTTATAAGAAATAGTTGAATAAAAGAGAAATTGCTTAACCTATTTTTTTTTGTATCAGTCAGGATTTAAAATATTAATTTGAAATTACTTGTAAAGCCAAGTTGATTATACTTAAAAATTTAAGGCAAAGTTTTTTTTACAGTGTTGGCATTCATTACTGTACTATAAGTACATGTTGTCCAAAATTTTCTTGGGAGCCTTTATGAGAAACAGTTAAGATATTGAAGAGATAGTAATGATTTTTTCTTTGATACAGTACAGTATCTTCCTCAAAAGCGAAACGTTTTCGTCTCTTTAGCCCAACATGACTTTAATTTCATTTAAATTACAGATCAGAACAGTTTTGCAAAATACCTGAGGTGGGATCTTAACAAGTCAGCAGTAAACAGGCTCACACATTTCCTCTGTCTGTCATTGAATAGATTCCTCTGAATGGCCTTCGCAAAACCCCAGGGAAGAGAAAAACTCCATCATCAGTATGCAAAGAGAGTATAAGAAACAAAGACTATAGAAACTTCAGGAATGAATCCCCAGCAGCCAAATTCATGAACATTCCACATTTTATAAAGAAATGTACAGTAAAATAACATCAGTAACAAGGGATAATTCATTTTTACATTTTCTGTAACACTTGGCAACACAATACTAGTGTTCTGTTACAGTACACAGTTGCTAGGGTGCTGTTGCAGTATACAGTTGCTAGGGTGCTGCTACAGTTTACGATTGTTAGGGTGCTGCTACAGTACACAGTTACTATGCTGTTCTGGTTGCTTATTGTCAAAATAGTCCACAACCCAAACTCTCTGTGCTTTTCTGGTCTGTAGATATGGCCTAAAACCCTCCTTTTAAGTTTTGATTTCTTTGCTTATTTTTTTTGCCCATTTAACCATTACTATAAAAATTCGAAGTCTGATCCCTTAGCCAGTCAGCAGCACCAATCCCCTCAACAGGCCGTTTGATTGGAGGATCAGTCATGTTCATCATGGGAGTAAGGGAGTTCAAGGGTTGGCAATTTCGGAGAAGCTAGCAAAAGCAAGCTAGCTTTGAATGATCCCACCCTCCCTTCAGAGCACTCTCCAAAGCCACGCCTCCTATTGCATTCGAACACAATGATTGGACAAACATTTTACAAACATCCTGCGCCTTCCACAGAATGTATGTATAAATGTATATTTCTATAAATATATTTAGACCACTGGTGATTGCTATTAGGATGTGAAGAGATTTTAACCAGCATTACAAAAAATGTTTCTGGAAAAAATTGCCCTGCCTACCATACCCTGCCATTAAAGTAACATATAAATGAGCAGTAATAGTGATACAACATATACTAATAAACTGATATCTGTCATATATATGGAAACAGTGTATTTCTTTCTACTGATACAGCAGAAAATTTTTATCTCAACAGAAATGTCATGTCTCTTATAAACCATGGAAACCATTATTCAAGAGTCTAACCCATCATTTTTTATAGACACTGTGAATCTAGTCTGAAAAAGATGTATTTCTCTCCTGATTGGCTGGTCTGATCTGGGTGGTCTTGCCAGACCAAACCATAATGTCTCTTTTCTCTGATGTCCTTCAGAGAAAACCTTTACTGGCTGCAGTTATGCAATGCTTCAATTCCCTTTGGTAGCCTCACGGGTGCCGATGTTTTGTGAATGAGTATGAGGGGGAGGTGTTGGGGGAGGAGTTGGACTTGGACCATCCTAAGCTGACCGACTGCTTCCACTAAACCAGAAGCCCTCCACATTACACAGCAAAACCTGAGAATTTACAAGCCACTTTAAGAAGGTGTCGCCTGCTCTCAGACATCCTGATGAAAGGTGAGCTGTCAATGTTCCTTCTGCTTTTATGAAATAGTTCATGTTTACATTGCAGTGCAGGAAAAAGTGCATGCATTCATGCATTCGGTAACCTCATGCTTGGTGTGTGTGCAGATTACAGTTTATTTTAATACATTGAATTTGCAGTTTCAAAGACGAGTTTTGCCATATAGTATCTTACTGCAATAGATTCAAAAGATCAAAAGTTTTAGTTTTAGGATATAAATGAATTTAGGATGTAAATAAACCAGTTCATACTGTCAGTGTGAACTGGTTTTTAGTGTCAGTTTTTTGTATACTGAGAAGTATAGTTAGATAGTGAGAAGTGTAGAGCTAAAAAAATATTTTAGTTTGTAAGAAATGATGGGGTTTATTTAACAATCTTTTGATTTTAGACTTTAAAATCATTACAAGTCTGATATCTCTTCTGAAACATTTTTAAAATTGATGCTTTATATTTTATTTTTAAGCATTAATCTATGAGTTGTCATGTTTGCTGGACACTGGTGGCTCTCCTTTACTGACCATTCTAAATAATTTATTTTTATTTATTTCTTTGCCTATTCTTATAACTGAGAAATCCAACTAATTAGCTATCAGCAGAAATTATAATTATAAAACAGCACGTCTGGCCTCTCATTGGCTGTGCTATGGTAAGTGTTTCTAGGTGTTTTTCATAAGTGAGTGGGTGGAAACTGGCGGCTTTTGGCATTGTTCCATTTTCACTCCATCCTGCAAGTGTCTACCTGCATCAAAACATTTTTGGGTCTGCTGAGATCTGTTTTTCCTCAGGTGTTTTTGCTCAGAGGTTTCATGAGACTTGATGCTCTGTTATGCTTCAGCTCCCTTCAACAGCTTCAACAGTCCCAGATGTTTCTCCTAAAAGTTCTTAGAAGTAATAATAATAGACATAAATAAGACAATTATTGACATACAGTACGAGTACAGAACTATAAAATGTAAGTAGTAGCAGAGCTCAGATCATTTTGGTCTTGTAAGAAGTTCATGAGAGATCTGAGCACAGTTTGAGACATTATTGAGATCTCTTCTGAAACTGGAGATCACTGAGATCAATGGAGTAAATTAACAATTAAAAGACCTAAGGAAGTTAATTTGCTCTTATTTGAGTCTCTTATTGGAGTCTCTTATTTTGCTCTTACACAGCTGAAACATTAAAGAGTTTTCCTTCGTCAAGCTTGTCTCTGTGGAACAACTGTATGATCTCAGCTCTGTCCTTGAATTCCAGAAACTTCAGTAAACTGTGATCAAACTGGCTTATTCTGT
Organism: Chromobotia macracanthus; assembly: GCA_036877525.1. Taxonomy (NCBI): domain Eukaryota; kingdom Metazoa; phylum Chordata; class Actinopteri; order Cypriniformes; family Botiidae; genus Chromobotia; species Chromobotia macracanthus. The sequence goes on along the minus strand of JAZGTH010000021.1, from coordinate 6,044,252 downwards.
GGTTAGTGCGTAAACTACTGACCTCCCAAGTGAATTCTGTTCTATCTCTGCCCAGCTGTGGCAGTAGAGGGTCTGTTTGGCACTAGACGTTCCTCTTGTGTTTTCTCAAAGAACAGAGAGCACATTCTCAAGACCTCTGACCCTGCATCCTCCAGGCTTGTTGTTGAAATACCGCAAGCATGTGGAACATTCGTTTCTTCCTGGAGGGACCTCTAACCCCTGTCCACTGGTGCCCTGGTGCTTGAGGACCTGAAGCTGCATTCAGCCCTGTAGATCAGGGCCCTCCATCTGTTCATCACACAAAACTCTTGAAGCTTTGAGACTGTGTTGAACATCTTTTTGTGGTAAATGGATGAAGAACGTCATACAGGTTTACTGCTCTGTTTTTTGACGGGTCCAGTTGCACATGCACAAGTGGATCTGACGGGTTAATTGAAGCTGACAGAAATGAGCACAGTCAGTGGCTCTTCTGTTCAGCAGACAGAGAGAGTTCTTTCAGCTGGTCCCTCAGTGCTGGACGCTGTGCAGACACATCCCACGATATCCGTGTGATCTCTCACTGCCAGGGTGTGTGTGGGGTCCTGAGAGGGCACAGTAGATATAACCTTCACTCACCTGTATGAGAAAATGATGTAGAAGCTGTTACAGTCAGCAGAACAGTTACTGTTGTAAAATATTACATCAGGAATAATTCACCAAAAATAAAATGTCTGCTTGCATTTTCTTATCCTCATGTTCTTACAAATCTACAGCAGGTGGCTGTGTTCTATGGAACACAAAGGAAAAGTTTTAAATGATACATTTCTGTTTGATGGCCACAGTAAATATGCTGATAGTTTCCCAGCATGCACTGCAGCATGATTAAATTACGTTTGGCTTTTTCCATTCTGCTGTTTTTGCTGTTGTTTGTTCTTCATGTAGCACGGTGCAATTTGCCTGCAGATAATCATTTTAATAGTAACTTCCAATTAAACACAACATATGCAAAAATGATGAACAGTTCTCAACAGTATTTTATTACATAAAATCATGGCAATATATTCCAGCATTTGTTTAAATCTTTAACACTAATTACAGTAACAACACATGGTTGCCACAGATTTGCCAAGTGATTTTGCCACATGTCATCTGTGATTCTAAATGCAGTATTTGTAACCACCATGATCAAACATGCAGTAATATGCATGGAGTTGTGTGAGATCACTGCATACACACTAATGTGTCTAATGTGTGCATGTGTGTGTGTGATTAGACTGCATGTACTGTACACATATTTTGAGTGTGTGTGTGTGTGTTTGTGGGATTATTTATATAAAGACATTATTGTATGTATTGTTTCAATGATATTAACATTAACCTCATCATGACTCAGTAATTCATTTTGCTGTTGGGTTTCAGTCTGTCTGAGGTTCATTTAGTGATTACTCATGCAGGATGCTGTTTTAAAAATTTTAGTTGGTTTAGTTTCAGAGCCCTTTTGTTTACATTCTTTAATTCCCCAACAGGTAAGAAAGACACCACAACTAAAATGGACCCGTCTAATGGGCTGAGTCGACCCCTGGAGGTTGTCCCTAACAAGGAGGAGAAGATGACGGACCGCGGCCAGTGGAGCAACAAGATGGAGTTTGTGCTGTCTGTGGCAGGAGAGATCATTGGTCTGGGAAACGTGTGGCGTTTTCCATATCTGTGCTATAAGAATGGAGGAGGTGAGAGGTCCAGCCCTCACAAGACAGTACTGTAGATGTACCATTGTTTATATACTGTGGTTCCGAACAATTATTCATATATTCATTTATCATGTTTTTTTTACATTAAACTCCATGCTTCTTTAAAGAATACTGTTACACTTTATTTTGATAATCCACTTTAGACATTCTACTTACAATAAGTAACTTTGAAACTTCATGTCAGCTAACTCCCATTAGAGTATTAGTAGACTGTTAGTTTAGGCATTAGTAGATTAGATTAGCATTAGTAGAATAAGTTGAAATATATCTGCAAAGTTACTGTTATAGTCAGTGGAGTGTCTGTTGGGAAATCATCACGCTAAAGCCGATATTTGTAAGATTGTAGACAAGCCCTTGCTCCAGGATATTCTCTGGACTGATCTTTTAAGACCTGAGGATGTCTCCACAAAGTGCTGACTTGATAGTGCACACTTGGTACTAAAGTATAAAACCCCTCCAGGTGAATATGCATCAGTGACAAACTCTGAGTGAAAGCAGAATGCAGGACGTGTCTGCTCAGGTCTGGGCAGTTTGGCTCACTGACACTGTGATTGATTGAGTGCTTTAACTACTGTTGATCAATTGTGAAGCGGCTTTTTTCTACAACTTTGTAGTACATCGTATTAAAGAAACAGTTGACCTAAAAATGACTTTCTTTTATCTGTGGATACGTAACAGGTACATAAACAAGGTAAAGATGCATGACCAATTTAAAGAAAAACTAAAACTAAAAATTACTTCTAAGTAAACTAAGCAGTTTATGTAACCGCCCACAGAACTGTATCCCAGCTAGCAATTTTAGTTTACAAGAATGTTTCCTTAATGTTAAAAATGTTAATTTTTTTTTTTTTAATGGTCTAGACGTGTCAAAATGCCCACCTTTTTAAAATGTTGTTATTATGTTATTACATGTTTCTAAAATGTTCCACTAACCACTGAAGAATAATGTTTTTGATATATGATATATAACATAAAAAAATCTACTAACATTACTGCAAGAACTTTTAGAGAACGTTAGCCAACGTTCTGAAAGCATTCCCTGTTAGCTGGAATATTCTCTTTTAAAGCCATACAGTAACATTGTATAAGTGACTACTCTTATATATTATATAAAATATACTTTTATTTTTGCCCTTATTGGATTGTGTAAATACAACTAATTTTTGTTGTATAGAACACTTATATAAGCAGTTTTTTAACTGGCACATATAATTAATGGAAAGTAGTCAGAGAGAAAACCTGTTAGTCAGTAAAATTGTGAGGATTTGAGTGCAAATCTCAGATGTGTTGAGATCTGACCTCTTGATCTAACAGTTGGCTTGATGACAGCGTTTATAAGGTGAAAGATCACAGCTGTTGTTTGATCAACCTGTGGCTTGTGTCCATACAGAGAGAGACATACAGTACCTCAGACTTTCACTCCAAATCAGACACTGTGGCATTTTACTTTAAAACTGAAAATTTTACCATGAAACTTTACCAATTGAAATTTTACCATGGTTCTAGGGTGCTGCACTGCTAAATTATATGTAAATTCCATGGTGATTGTTCAGTGCCATAGTATATATCAAAGTACTATAGTATAGTACCTCACTGATTTATACGTTATTATCCCCTCCAGGTGCGTTTTTTATTCCGTACCTTATTTTCCTCTTTGCCTGCGGTATCCCCGTGTTCTTCCTGGAGATCGCTCTGGGTCAGTACACCAGTGAGGGAGGAATCACATGTTGGAGGAAAATCAGTCCGCTGTTTGAAGGTGACACATGATCTCACCAACAGTATAGAAGTGTCTTTAACTCAGATCTTCAGCAACAGAACCTCAGTACAGAAGAATTCTATTCTTATCAAGATCCATTTACACATTATAGGGTTTCTGTGTTGCTATTCGGAGATATGAAAAGGTTCCTGCTGTTCTAACATTATAAGTTCTATAGATCAGTTATCAGTTAAATCTTAATTTTAAAAATTACGTCTCATATAATTATATAACAAATATCTCATTAGAAGTTTAAATAGCTTTTTTAATATAATATTCATAAATATTAGCATCACACAGGCTTCATTGCTGAACATCTCTCTTTCATGTTTTTGTGTCTGTCATATTTATATTATGCTTTACAGTTCATGCAAATATGATTTCTCGCTCTCTCTTTCTCTCTCTCTTTAGGTATTGGATATGCCACCCAGGTCATTGTTGCTCTTTTGAACTTCTATTACATAATAGTTTTGGCCTGGGGAATATTTTATCTCTCCTTCTCATTTTCCTGGAACTTGCCATGGTCTTCCTGCAACAACACCTGGAACACAGGTAAGCCCAACCCCTCCACCCCCCCAAAGGGGTGATTCTCCACTGTGATCTGTGCTGAGGCAGGTGTGTTTTGATTCTTGCTGTATGTATATTCTTCCAAGTCAAAGGGATTCAAGAAAATCAGGTTTCTGCTCTTTTCTCTAGAGTCCTGCATTGAGTTCCAAAGACGAAATGATTCTATTGACCAAAGTTACCTGGAAAATGCAACATCTCCTGTTATTGAATTTTGGGAGTAAGTTTCAGTAATATCTTTATCTTAATTTCCTGTATGGTGATCAAACCTCTACTGTACCTCTGTTGTATATCAACTGTACCTCTGCTCTACTTCTTTGATGAATCTGTAAGCTTGTTACATATACACAGTTTTTTAATTTGTGAATACTTTATTTAATAATAGATTATTTTCAGGACCAGAATAGTTTAATTTACAGTGTTTTGAAAACAATTTATGCAAATCATTTAGCAGTCTGACTATCCTGAGAATGATAACTCAGAATGTTGTCTGGCATTCTCTAAAAGTTCTCACAAATGTATTAAAGAGTTCTTGCAGTAATGTTTGTAGAACGTTTTAGAACATTATATAGCATATATATCAAAAACGCTATTCTTAAATTGTTAGTAAACGTTTTAAAAATGTTACAAATGTGTTTGAATAACATTTTTTTGTTAATACAACATTTACAAACTGGACCTTTTGAACATTCCTACGATATTTAAAATAGCATTTTTAACATTTTTGTTATTTAATGGGAAATGTTCTTACAACCTACAGTTGTTAGCTGGGTTATTGAGTGTCACTGGTATGGTATGGTATGGTATGGTATGGTATGGTATGGTATGGTGTGGTTCTCCGTACAGACGGAGAGTTTTGAGGATCTCCTCTGGGATAGATGAGATTGGGTCTCTGCACTGGGATCTGGCTCTCTGTCTGCTGCTGGCCTGGGTTCTCTGTTATTTCTGCATCTGGAAAGGCGTGAAGTCCACAGGCAAGGTACATATAAAGTGAAAATGTTTTTGTTATGTTAAGACATAATATATTCCTTTAAAAGTTAAAACAAAAAGATAAACATTGCGATTTGAGTGCACTGTCTCTAGAAGATTATTTATAAAGTCCCTATCCAGTAATCCAACTTACTGGAAAAGCTATGGCAAAGTGCCAGGGAACAGTTTTCCGACTTATGTTCTGTTACCCAACAGGTGGTTTACTTCACTGCAACCTTTCCATACGTGATGCTGTTGATTTTACTGATCCGAGGCGTCACGCTACCTGGAGCTTCTCGCGGGATCCAGTTCTATCTTTATCCGGACCTAGGACGTTTAGCTGACCCGCAGGTATCACAACTAATATTCCTAATATCTCAGTTCTATAAAAACTTATTGGCTAATGTTGTGTGTCAGTTTTTCATAATTCTAGGACACAGCATGTGTACACCATGGGGATGAGTGATCCATGTTTTACAGTCAGTATACAAAGCTCTAGTGTTTTAGCATTGTGAATCCAATTTCATTCACTTGTAAAATGGCAGTGTGGACAGACAGTTTTAAATATCAAGTTGAAATCAAATCAGATTTGTGTGCCATGTGAACAAAGTAACGTCCACAAGGACTCAAAGTGTATTGTAGTAATTTCTCTGAAACACAACCCAATTGTTTTCTCAAACACACAGTGTCCTGAGTTGAAAGGTTGCGTGGTTTTGTCTACCCAGGTGTTTAGTGTCCCAGAGCAGGAAACTCAGTAGGGATTCATTGTTTTCTGTCCTGCTATGATTGTCCATCTGTGCATTTGACCTCTGATCTGTAACTTTCACATCTGTGTCTACGACAACCCCCCCACCCCAGTCCAGCCGACATGACATCTAAGAACAGACCATCTCTCGACCACCCAGGCGTATCTCAGCATTCTTAAACCTCAGAAAAAACAGCAACTTCTTCTGGTATTGAAGAATGATATATAGAAGAAAGATATAATGGTTTTTCTGGTATACAGCTTGTAGTCAACAAGAACATTTTTGGTTGGATTTAAGAGATAGCAGATGTGTAAGATACACAGAAGACTTCATTGATTTTACAAAATGTGTATGTACATTGGACTTTTTTTTGTTGGAGTCACATGATGTTTCATGTCATAGGAAGTTTGACAGATCCCCATCACTTGTGTCACCTGATTTATGACAAACACATATTTCTCTGTCAGAGTGGCTGATAGCTGATCTTAGTGCTCAACAATTGTCAGTATGTTTTTCCTCAAGCAAAAAAAGACAGAAGCTCCAAGAATCCTACAAAAGCATCTAGTCTTTCATCAGTCTTTTAGCTGAGGCCTAATTGTGAGTTAATGCTGCTGAACATTTTATAGATCAAACAAATCACCAAAATGTGAGAAATCACAAAAATGTGTGGGTTTTCTTTATTATATTTTGCCCAGATTTTGAATTCTGTAATAATTTTCTTATCTTTATGTCAATTTAAACATGTGAGAGACACACGTTAGATAATGTTAGGGTCTTTTTCTCATGTACAAATCTGAAAAGCTTACTGTACATGCTGTGGCCATCCAAAACAAGACACGCTGAGCATTTGTCTTATCTTCTCCATGTAGGTGTGGATGGATGCTGGCACGCAGATCTTCTTCTCCTATGCCATCTGCCTGGGCTGCCTGACTGCACTCGGAAGCTACAACAAATACAACAACAACTGCTATAGGTGAGAAACGCATAATGAGAAACCATCTACTATCATCAACATACAGGTTGATGTGGGTGTGTCTTGCTTATAATTGTTACCCAGGGTCTTTATTAACCTTTTAAAATCCTGTTTCATATTCATACTGTATGACTTTGACACCATCATTCAGAAACAGATAAATAAAATTACAATTCTTCATCCAAAAAGTAACATCAGGCTCTGTAGTTCAAAAAAGGAAAAAAATCCTTCTTATGTCTTTCTCTTTGTTTAGAATGGCAGTCTTAGCTGGGCCTCAACACTGAAAATTGTTGTGCACAACTTTATTGTGACGTTGCATTTTTTTTTAACTTTAAATATCTGCAGTAGGAAAAATAGCTTCAGAAGTATGTATCTCTGCGACTGACCAGAACTTTGTAGTTCTACACTTTGAATCTGGTCACTACATATGGATTTCATATCCAGCTGCTTTCTAATAAAAAAATCCAGCTGCTTTCTAGTTTTTTCTTTGTTTCTCTCTGTAGAGATTCTTTGGCTCTGTGTTTTCTGAACAGTGGAACAAGTTTCGTCGCTGGATTTGCCATCTTCTCAATTCTAGGCTTCATGTCATACGAGCAGAATGTTCCTATTTCCGAGGTGGCTGAATCTGGTAGGTGTTTCTCTGCTTGTGTCCTCAGCCAGTCATTTACCAGTCACACAATTACATCATTCATTCAATTCTATCGATTACCCGCATCTCTTACATGTCTGTGTACAGTATTAAAGACAGTCTGATGTTAAGTTTGACAAAATATTAAATGACAAAGCAAATGTGACACACCAAAAGGAGAGAATATTTTTTATCATACAATCATTAGGACTCATTAAGTATTCTACACTCATAGTTCTCTGGTGTTTTGTTCTACCTGGTCTCTCTCAGGTCCTGGTTTGGCATTTATTGCCTATCCTCGGGCTGTGTCCATGATGCCGATCTCTCCTCTGTGGGCCTGTTTCTTCTTCATTATGATCGTTTTATTGGGACTAGACAGTCAGGCAGGAACATTCTGTACATTTCATTCAAGAGTCACAATGTGTGTGTTTGTGCTGCAGAGTATTCATTTGTGAGTGTTTGTGTTGTGATGCAGTTTGTATGTGTGGAGAGTCTGGTCACAGCGATGGTGGACATGCATCCGTCCCTCTTCCGTCGCAAGAACCGCAGAGAGCTGCTTATTCTCGCTGTTGCTGTCGTGTCCTTTCTCGTGGGTCTCATAATGCTTACTGAGGTACAATCTCATCTACCACTGATGTAAACGTGGTTTTGGTTCTCTGTTGTACATCACCTACAAAAATCACCATGAGATGGTGATGACGGATTACTATTATCATATACCTTGGTATTTACACAGTACTCCAAGATACCACAAAGAATACTCTAGCAGATGTCCAAAAAATCATGATTTTACAGTGTAAATAGCTCTCTTTCTCTCTCTCCGTCAGGGTGGCATGTATGTTTTCCAACTGTTTGACTACTACGCAGCCAGTGGAATGTGTTTACTCTTTGTAGCTATTTTTGAGACGGTCTGCATTGCCTGGATTTACGGTGAGCTGGTGGTGTTGCTGACACACTGTTTTAGCACCTCTACATTTTATGTGCAACGTCAAGCTTATATTGTTCCAATCCACCGCATGTGAGAACTTTATTTGACTTTTAAGGAACTTTAGTGGACATTCCACAGCTCTGTTCCAAAATGTAGTTATCTGCGTACATAGACAGCATGCTAAAGCCTTATAACATAAACTGCCACACTTAAATGAAACTTACATGAAAATGTGCTGTTACTTTGCTTACTCTCAGGCAATTCAAGGTGTAGGTAACATTTCTTCTTCAGTAGAACAGTAAGGAAGTCTTTTAGCTGAAACTGTTGTTCTTTCTCGTGCATAAAATGCCTAAAAGTCTGCGGGTGCCGTGTCTTTAAGATTCAAAAAGGCAGATTTGAATGAAGCAACACAAAATGAATCTCTGTGTCTTGTGAAGCAAAACGATAGGTCTGTGCAAAAAACAGGACATTGCTTACAACGTTAGTAACGGTCCATGTGTCCTCCTTAAAGAAATCAATTCCAGAATGCACTGTGATTTGCAGAGTGAAACAAAAAAACTGTTCCAAATTTATGAGGTTTTATTTCTGTTTGGCTGCAGCCTTAGAAGGTAGTTGCCATATGTAGACAGTAGACATCTCATTAAGTTTTGAGACATCTTTTTTATTATTGTTTAAATGGGTCATATTTCTGATCATTTCTATCCCTATTTTGTGTCTTTTCAGGTGCAAATCGATTCTATGACAATATTGAGGACATGATTGGTTATCGTCCAGGGCCTTATATTAAATACTGCTGGATGTTTTTTACTCCGGCTACATGTTTTGTGAGTCTTTATTCACTGTTAAAGCTTTAAATTTATTTAACTAATTTTAAAGTATTTGTGTTTTGTTGCTGGTTGATTTGATCTTGGACTTTTTTGAGTGTTGTTAAACTGGTCATGTGACTTCCACATGGTAACCACCATGAATGAACAGCTCACCCGATGTCGTATCTAGGGTTAAGAATATCATAGAAACACCCTAGCAACTGCATAACAACACTAGACCATTCAGACTCCTGGAGGTCTCAACTATATAATAGCAAACCCCATTTGTAATTTGAATACACATCAATACCGTTTAATTCACTTGTAGTTAAAATTAAACACTACGGTCTATTTATCTTCATTGTTTCTCTCTTGGCAGGGTACATTTGCGTTCTCTCTGATCAAATACACGCCTCTGAAATATAATAATGAGTATGTGTACCCGTGGTGGGGTTACGCTCTTGGATGGCTGTTGGCTCTCTCCTCAATGATTTGTATTCCACTGTGGATTGTTTCTAAACTGAGCACGTCCAAAGGTTCCCTCAGGGAGGTGAGTGACATTTAATATGGCAATCAGGACTAAGTTTAGAAATAGCATACTTCCCTGATTATTCTGAAGTTTATAGTATGTGTACCATGTGTGGCATGTATGCAATAGCTGGATGATCTACTATATTTGTTGGAATATTACAGATACTGTATTCCAAAGAGTTCCCAAAATTTTGAATTTAGGAAATGGGTTCCTTTCAATTCATGAGAATCTGAATTGAATCTAAATGCCACACCCACAGGAAGCCAAACTGGAATGACAGGAAGTGGAATTTACTGAACTGAAATTTATAGAGATTTCATTGGCATTCTGGAACATGGTGTACAGTAATCCTTCTCCTTTGTTCAGGTTAAACTAATGTTATTAAACAATGAAATGCATGTAAATTAAAAATGAAATAAAAATAAATAAAATAAAAAATTAAAATCTATTTATCTGTTTGTCTGTAAGGCCTATGAAACCTTCAACTTAAAGACACTTTTTGTATACTTTCAAACGTGGCATTGTCAAGCCAGCATACAAAGTTTTTTCTTGACGAACACAAGTTTTATAGTTAATCTAGTTAATAATATACTTTTATATATTTATGTTTATTTAAAATCATTTGTATAAACCAGTGAGTGTGTCCCAATTAAACACACCAATATTTTTCTCTCTCTTTTCTTTATTGTCATCAGCGCTTTAATGAGCTCACCACACCGTCTCCAGACCTGCCCAAGACCCGACAAGAACAACAAAAACTTCAGGCCATTTTCATGGCTGATGGCGACAGTCTTCGTCAGAGAGGCGTCTCGACCAAAGATGGGTATTTTCCTGTCAGCGAGAAGGAATCTCACTGTTAGCCGAATGAGAAGGAACTGTGATGGACAACTGTGTGTTTCCCAGAGGGCTTCTGATAAACCTTCCCATGATACCTCACAATACTGGCAGCCAAATAAGCATTAAGTGTGTTTTGCTGGTTGATATGACAGTGGTCTTGGACTTTATACTTTACTGGGTTTTTAGAATTCCAAAAGTCATGTGACCTCCACATTGCAACCACCATTGATCAGCTTACCCCATGTGGCTTTAGGTCTTATCTAGGGTTAAGAATATAATGGAAACACCCTAGCAACTGCATAGCAACACACTCAAGACCATCAGACTCCTGTGGGTCTCAGCTATATCTTAGCAGCACAATATCATGGGGCACTCTTGTTAGCTTTTTTTTTGCTTCTGATAAACCTTCCCATGATACCATGATGTCCTGACATGAGAGGAATTTGATAATCTGACTGCACACTGAGAGCAGACTGTAAACAATCCAAACAATCATTTGAGTTTGATGGAGATTGTGTGCATGCAGACAGATTCTGTAATGTAAAATCAAAGTGAAATCTCATTGGTCTAAAATCCAGGAGTACTTTTACCATCAGTGAGACAGAAAACAAATACTTAATGCTCATATTCTAGTTGTCTAAACTTCTGTTGTCATTTATATCAACACAAATGTATTTTTTATAAATTGAGCTTTTTGATTGGTTGCAGTTGGCCAAAAATGAGCATGCCTTAACTTTACAATTTCTGCCCATAAATCAGTAAAACAGAGACATCCCTCTGAGTGAGTAATGGAGCACCCCCAAAGCCTTCTGGATCTCAAACCACAGAGATAATGGCTGAATTTTAATTTTAAAAACAAACTCTTGTGTAGTTTTAAAGTTCTCTCCTAAGTTCGCACCCTTTGCCCAGCTGGGGGCAGAGTGGAATAAAATCGAAACAGTAGATGTTAGAAAAAGAAGCTGGAATGTCTTATGACTGTTTCGGTTCAAACAATCAATACATCTGCTTTCTAAGGAAGCAAATTAGAGCTTTAGGATCCACATGGATACACATCCTTAATACAGTAGTGCCTGTAGGGTTTATACTCTTATAATCATGCAATAGAAAAGCCTATAGGTGGGCTGTAGACTTTCAATAGAACAGATTTGATAGAATTAAAGAAAGAGGCCTTTAGAAGAAGTATCAGTAGGAAGTGAGGTAATGTAATACAATTTACAGTGTTACACATGGTCAGTAATCAAGAATTAAATGTTTGCTGAAATGTAAGCTGGTAAATCATAATTTTGTATTTTTTTATTGTCATACCTGAATGTTTTTTAAGCATCTCTGGCAATTACTGTCTAACTATTTAGAGTTTATGATAAATGTATAAATATTATTATGTCTGCAAAAATCACATTAAGGACCAATCAAATGTACATACATACATACATACACACACACACACACACACACACACACACACACACACACACACACACACACACACACACACACACATATTACTCACGTATGATCATTACATAAATAAAAGAAACTGTTATCTACAAGTCAAAATTAATTAGTCACGATTTTGCAGATTATTGCAAGACCTGTTGCAATAAATTTATTGCCGCGTATACCCCGTACAAGTTGCTTCATGCTTATTGTCTTGCATAAAACCAGCTGCTAAATTAATAAATGTAAATGCATCTCTCAGATTAAAATATTAAAACCCTTACCCCAGTGCATTGACATCTATATCTTTGGAAATGCACGGCTGTCAGGTTACGTTCAATATTGCGATGAAATGCAAATCGTGTGTGCACAGTCCTGATAAGTGATCGGTCACTTTCATCAGGCCCCGTAAATCAAATCATTGCACTGCTGCTAAGTGCCCATGTGTGGGCGCCACTGCCCCTTCCCTGTTGCGGATCTGGTCAGTGTTTACGGAAGTGACGCATGCCGTGACGTGTCATTTTCCGCACAGGCATTATGGGATCTAGGAATGAAGAAAAAAATCATGAAACTCAGGCGTGAAGCGCACATATAGATCATAAAGATCATATATGTCAAAAAGATCATAAACATCATACACATCAGCATGAATAGGATCATGTTTACGGCATATAAGAGCAATTCCGGCTGAACGGAGGCACATTTATTGATGTGTGTGCTACACTGAGGGCTTTATTTATGTGTCTCGCTCTCAGTGTAATTTGATTTATTCGTCATTCATCAGAGTTTCATTAGAGTTGAGTGAGTGTGAAGATGTCGACCAGCAGTCCGGAAGCCGTGAAGAAACTCCTGGAGAACATGCAGACGGATCTGCGCTCTCTGTCCATGGAGTGCAAGAAGAAATTTCCTCCAGTCAAAGAGGTGAACACGTCTGCATATATACATCCTTTAATCTGTGTGTATATGTGTATGAATACATATGTCATACTTATAGCTTGATTTGACTGTATGTGCATGTATGTATGTATGTATGCATATACGCTGTGTGCGCGGGCGCCTGTATGTATATAGATTATAAATATCTACACGTTCAGAGAGACTTGTACTTGTATATCATATCACATATTGCATACTGCTGATATTATCATGGGCTGATGTTATGATTTATGGTTGCATGGTTGCATTCAATATTTAAATTGAATTTTATGAATATAGCGCTTTTTCACAATGTTGATTTGTTTCAGTGTTGCGCTGTTTCAAAGCAGCTTTACATCCGATATATAATATGAATGATAATAATTGTGACGTGTATGTTGTATGTAGTAAATATAATTATGATTACTAAATGTATTTTTATGAGGGGATACATATTTCATTTGCAAACATGCACACCCATTTATGTATAATAGTTATATATAATATATAATATGTATGTGTGTCCATTAGATCAAGTGTGTAATAACTCCATCATCTGTGCAGTATACATCTATTATCTATTATCCAGTTATCTGGGTTTTCAATCAATGTAATTAAAACAAAGACCAGAAAAATATCATACTGCAGCCATTAGACAGCTTTATATCAATGTAAGTGGCTGGTTTAAAACCTGAATCACAGCCTGAAAAGTCGAGCCCAGCACATGCTGATTTGTCAGGTGAATTAAGTGCGATTCCCCCAACACATTTGAGTAGAACATAATGCTGTTTAGACTGTTTAGATGGATGCAGCACTGCTGTAAATGAGAAATCTGTGTGTGTTTCACACACTGCACTGAGCTTTTGATTTGATGCTTTATTTGACAGTATTGAGAACTGATTTTCCACTTTGACATGTGCATAGATGTCTATAGCTTATCCGTTTTTCAGATAGTTCTGCGGTCAAAGTTTGAGATCAGAACATATTTCTGTGATTTTTTTTTTTTAGCTGAGGTATTTTTGGTACATGTGTTTGACAAGTATGTCTGTATGCAAAACATAAGAGTTCAGAGTCTAAAAGCTGATTGGATGAGCCACTGGGGGTGGGAATCAATACCCCATGATCATTCTGTTTTGCAGTATTTATGTTCAACAGGAATTCCTCTCTCTCTGCCCACTGTAGACATGATCCACTTAATCAGATGGTGTTTAGCTCCATTATAAACTTCAGCTGAGTGTGAGTTAAGCCCTGCTCAGCTGAGACTGTGTAAGAAACCTGCTTCTTCAAAATTCCCTCGTTTTGTTGCTGCATTTTTAAGCGGATGTAATACCTGTAATAACAACAGCAAACCTATGTCAACCTATGTTTTTGACGGGATGCATAATTTGCATGAAATCAGAGATAAAACATCCTTTTATAGACTGAACTGTAGAAATATAGAAAAACTGAACTGAGGTGCAGTCTGTTGCAGTTGCAGGTTAAAAGCGAAACCTCTTTTTCGCTTGTGTCTTGTTACATGAGCTAAACCTTTAAACGTGGCAGTTTACAGAGCTGTGAGGGTGTAACAGGATCAGGACATGATCTTTTGGTGTGGCTCTCTGAATTTACCCTGAGTGGGTCAGAAATGGGCTTTGCTTAATTAAAAGGTTTAATCATATTTCTGCACAACAGTGCAACAGTAGCACCGGTTCAATTTGACAGAGTAACTCTGACTCTAAGTTTCTCTGGAGATCTACTGTGAGAGGGTTAAGCAAGCTTTCCTTTGCTGAGTCAGAAATGTTTGTTGATTAATGATGGCTAGATTTAAAAGACAGTGTCGCTTTAAGGGACACACTGAAAAAAATATGTTAAAATTTGTGAGGTTTATGTTTAAAAAGATCTGGAACAAAACACACCAAATGTAATTTTAATTACATTTTTAGATAATGTATTATTATTGTTTAATGTGTAAACATCAAAAAAGTACTATGGTAATACCTTGGTATTCTTTAAAATAACTTTGTAAAATAACTAATATGATAATTAATCAGTACCAAGATATCTGATACTGTCACTTTATCATAGTAAATTCCTAATTTCTCAGGATTTACTTTCAAGCTACTTTTCAGGTGTTTTTTTTTTTTTTTTTTGCTGCTCTGTGACTGTGGAGCTTTTGAAGATTAACTGGAATCTGTGAGGTTAACCAACCCGGGGCTCTATAATTTACCAATCACTGTTACTGACAGTCGCTAGGCAACACTGTTGGGGTGAGAGGGTGCTAAGATAAAACATTTACAATATGACGGTGTGTTTACAGTTTACAAAGTTACAGCGCAAACTGTCTGTTTGTTTGTTAGACACATGCAAAAAAATGGTTTTAGAAATAGTCATTATTTTAATTCTTATTGGTGCTAGAAATGACAAACTGCACCTTTAAAATGTATTTTTTAAATCTATACTTTGAATTAAAAGCTAGTGAAAATGTTTTTCCTTTGTGTTTGGATAAGATCTACTCTGTGTCTGACAGCAGAAGAAGGTCGGTTTCCTCTTTAAGAACGCATCACCTTGAGCTAGGAAAGCATCATAGACTTTACCAGACACAGAGCTGTCAGATCCGTTCCCTGCAGAGACTGTGTTTATGTCTCTGTGTCTTCAACGGCCCGCGGATCTCTCCAGAGAGTGTGTCGTGTCAGGAGCGAGATGATCATGTGTGACAGCTGAGAGAGGCAGCGACAGGACAGATAGTGTCTTCATATGTGTGCTGTTCAGCTGTGGATTGTGAAGCAGTGGGCAGCAGCACTTGGCACTGGATGATTCTCTCTGAGACACTTAAGTTTGCAGGCCAGACTCTGACAAAAAACAACAGCTTCTTTGAAGAGTTTCAAAGCTGTTTTCTTATTCTGTTCATTCTTGATTAAAAACAAAGAGTGTTTGAGTTTGGCTCCTGAAGTGTGTTGAGCTTTGAAGAACTTCTGAACACGAAGCTGTGAACCTCACAAAACAAATCCAGTTGAGATTTTAGGGTACATCATATACAACATAAAGAATAATGGTTTGACTTCAAAATGATTCTTCTTGCATCCTAAAGTTATTGAGAAAGTACATAACAGATTAGAGTTCAAAACTGCCTCCTTTTCATACCCCAGTTCACAATGGTAAGCTTATAATAGTGATGTATAATTTGAGCTGTTTGTTTTGATAATTAAAATACTAAAAGCACATGATTGAATACTAAACACTGATATTATGTGATCTATGCATGAATCAGTTTTACAGTAGGCTGTTTTGGTAAGAATGTCACACACATTTGTTCTGATCCTTCAGGCCGCAGAGTCGGGCATTGTGAAGATCAAAACTATCGCCGCTAGAAACACAGACATCCTGACAGGTGGTGTGTGTGTGTGTGTGTGTGTGTGTGAAGCACATAACTGATTGATGAGTTCTTTGAGAAGATCTTCACAGGCTCTGGTGAAATAAAGCTCTTGTTGTCTTGTTTGTGGCAGCACTAAAGGAGAACAGTTCTGAGGTTGTCCAGCCGTTCCTCATGGGATGCGGAACTAAAGAACCCAAGATAACGCAGCTGTGCCTTGCTGCCATTCAGAGACTCATGTCACATGAGGTGGTTTCAGAGGTGAGACGGGCACACAGACACTTGTATGTGTGCTTTACAGGGACTCTCTGTAGGCATAATGATTTTTATAATGAGCTAATCAAACTTTCTGTCCCCTAACACCACCCCTAAACCTTGCAGAATACTTTTGGCATAATTTAATTAATTAAAAAAAACAACATTTAGTATGTTGTATGTTTGGTTTATGAGGACACAGAAAGTGTTGTCATAAACAATGTGTACATTGTACGCATTTGTGTCCTCGTAAACCACATTTAGATGCACAAACACACATGCACACACAAGCGTTTACACCAGAGTTTCAGTGTGTCTGTAATGAACAGTTTATTGGACTAGGACTACTTTTAGAATAGCTTCACAGCTCTGAAATTTAAAAACTGCTTTTTCAGCAGATTGCAGTGCAGAATAAACATTTTATGCATTTTATAACAAATTATACATATGCAGCTTTACAAAAAAGATTGAATGTGATTTAGTTGTGTATTTAAAAGTACTATAGTAAAGCGGCAGAGTGTTTTGTGAGGATTAAGTAGTCCTCAGTTCAGATGTGGTAATGAGTGTGTGTGTGTGTGTGTGCAGGCGGCTGCAGGGAACATCATTAACATGCTCTGGCAGCTGATGGAGAACGGACTGGAGGAGCTCAAACTATTGCAGACAGTTCTGGTGCTGCTCACCACCAACACTGTCGTACATGATGAGGTTCTGTCTAAGGTACCACACACACATGAACATATAGACACAGATACACACACACACACACTTTGATGTACTCTAACATTCACAACCTTCCTCTCCTCTCCAGTCCAATCAGATCATTTATTGATTATTATTTGATATGTTGAACGTTTGATATTTTTCTTATTGGTCCGACTATGTATATGGACCAATAATAATTCTCTGTGGGTGGAGCTACCAGCACTAAACAACAGTAATACAAACCAAGCAACAGACAAACAACTGTAGCAGGCGTAAACTAAAATGGACAGTTTTGTATCTTTTGTGTTCATTTTGTCAGGCGATCGTTCTGTGTTTCCGACTTCATTTCACGAAAGACAACATCACCAATAACACTGCAGCCGCCACTGTCCGGCAGGTTGTGACCGTGGTGTTCGAAAGGATGGTAGCTGAGGACCAGAAATTTAAAGGTTTCAATTATTACAGCTGATATGTTTTTTGTTGCTGACATCATCGTTTTATCGCTATTTCAAATACAGTTTTGCTTTATACGATTGATTATAACTTCCTATTGCTGTAGGTCTTGCAGAAGAACCTCCTGTCGTCCAGGGCAACAGTAACAGGCGCTCTGTCAGCACACTGAGACCCAGCGCTAAAGACGCGTACATGCTGTTCCAGGTGTGGCCACCATGGGCATCCTTCTGTTAGAGCTGAAAAAATTGATACACTTGCTAAATAATGCAATTTGCAACACCATTATGTTTAACTCTTTTAAAGTAAATTAAATTATTTAATAATATTTAAAAACCTGAAAATTAAATACTTCTGAAAGTGAACAGCCATGTTTCACTGTCATTTGTCAGTCTCTCTGCTGTTTGTGTCCACCTAAGCTTTAATTATGACACAACTGTAAGTTTTAGCCCTAGTTGCACTGAAATGGTGTTTACAGACAATGTTAGCCATATAAGAAGTTTCTGCACAAAAAAACAAACCAGAACCAAAATGAAAGTAATGGCACTCATAAAATCTAATTTAATTCATTAAAACTAGATTAATGAAATAGATTTGAATGCTGTAAATGGATGAATGTGGCTGTCTCTGCAGGATCTGTGTCAGCTGGTGAACGCTGACGCCCCCTATTGGTTAGTGGGAATGACAGAGATGACACGGACGTTTGGCTTGGAGCTGCTGGAATCTGTTTTGAATGACTTCCCGGAAGTTTTCCTGCAGGTGAACATGACACTCCCTTAATAACAAATATTCCACAATGTTCCCAACCGGATGACAAATACACCCATTCTGTTCTGCGCACTCACCACAGCTGTTGACCTTCCTGTTTGTTCTCCACAGCACCAGGAGTTCAGTTTCCTGCTGAAAGAGCGAGTCTGTCCTCTGGTCATCAAACTTTTCTCTCCAAACATCAAGTTCCGTCAGGGGAGCAGCTCCAGTGCGGCATCCCCGGCCCCCGTGGAGAAACCTTATTTCCCCATCTGCATGAGACTGCTGCGGGTCGTCTCTGTTCTGATCAAACACTTCTACAGTCTCCTGGTGAGACAGTCCAGTTCAAGCTAATGATTAGCTGGTTTAGCTCATTGTTGTTTATGGATGTGTTTGTGTGTAAATGTGGGGGTCATAGCTAACCTCTCATAAACTCAGTGGTTTGTAAATAAGTGTCTGTGTGTGTTGTAGGTAACAGAGTGTGAGATCTTCCTGTCTCTGCTGGTGAAGTTTTTGGATGGAGAGAAACCTCAGTGGCTGAGAGCTGTAGCAGTGGAATCTGTACACAGACTGTGTGTGCAGCCACATTTACTGCGGTGAGAGAACACACACACACACACACATACAGACTCACGCACAGACATATACAGACACACACACACATACAGGCAAACACACACAGACTTACTTTAAGTTTTGACAGATTTGTGCTTTGGTCCTGACCATATTTAAAAAGAAAGAAAGATTGATACTTGGATTCTTGGAAAAAAACATATTCCAAGAACTTCTTAAGGTCTAGTGTTTTTCTTAACAATGAATCAAAATCTCAGGGTCTTAAACTTTATTTCTGTCTGGTTTCTTTAATAGGGCTGCATGACCTACAGTCGTTTTTTATGACTGAGAATGTGTGCTTTTCACAGTAAAGAAACAGCAGAATGGAAAAATTACAATTTGTAATGACAGATGTGATATTTTATTAGCTTAAATGGTTTATAGCTTAATCATTTATCAGACACAAGAGATGTTACACAAATAGAGCTAGAGTGATTAAGTGTCACCCGTGTGTGTGTGTGCACGCAGGTCTTTCTGTCAGTCATATGATATGAAGCCACACTCCACTAAAGTTTTCAGAGATATTGTCAACGCTCTGGGATCCTTCATCCAGTCCCTCTTCATCCTTCCCAGCACAGGAAACACATCATCCACCAGCACACCTGCAGGTCAGACACACACAGTTTTATGTCTGTTTTAATATAATCACCTTTCAGTTTGAAAATGTAAACATTGCCTCACATTCCTCACAGAAACTCCTCCTTATTTGTAGTGCAAGGGATTGTGGGTAATATTAGCCCAAATCCAGTTGGCTTAGTACTCTGTGATTTTAATAACCTTCATAATACATATGGGAGAGAATTGCTCTTACTGTAGGCACCTGTGACAGATGGCTTTATTTACAGGGGAAATGTGTGTGTGTGTTTGTCAGGTGGCTCAGTTTCGGGTTCACAGACGTCTCAGGGAGTCTCAGGGGCAGCAGGGGCAGGTGGGGCTCTGACCATGCAAGCCGCCTTTGAGTACCGGGGCACCTGGATCCCCCTCATGAACGTCACTGTTCAGGGCAGTGCCAAAGCCACCTAGTGAGTGATCATAAACCCTTCATGTGTTCCAGCCGTGTTATTTAAACTTTTACTATTTACATAGTTTGTTGACCCTAGAACAACATTTCTGTAGAACAAACCCTACCTATAACCATAATTTATCCCTAAAATCAGAAGGAGATGATGAGGAGGTGAATAACAATGGTGTAGAAGCACCTTACCCTGGTTATTAGTCTAAACTTCATAGTAACTCTAACATTATCCCTCAGATCTGAGATCTTATCCCTTAATTGGCAAAATCAAGAAGGCCAATGATTAGTGTACATACACATGCAGAAGAGACCATTAGGATGACCATAGTGCTGTAGTATTTATGAAAGATGTTAATGTTTATTGTATTCAATCTTGTTATACAGATTGTTTTGAAAGTGTAATTTTTCCACCTCTTAGTCTGGAGATGTTGGATAAAGTGGAGCCTCCCTCCATCCCAGAAGGTTATGCCATGTCTGTGGCCTTCAGCGCCTTGTTGGACCTGGTCCGAGGCATCACCACCATGATAGAGAGAGAGCTCACCAAAGAAGAACAGGAAGCAGCCATGAGAGAGGGGACGGCACCTGTAATCCCGCCTCAGAATGACAATACCCCACAGGAGCCCAGTGAGTTTTTTCTCAGATCCAATAGGTCAAAAACATTATGAGAGTTGAATGCAGAATTGATTTGTCTGGTAAAAGTCAGTCTGTGTTTTTAGAATCAGTTAAGATCCTGTAACATTTGCTGCCCAAAATTATGTACCTAGATCAGGGTGCCCAGTCCTTCACCTGGAGGGCCAATGTCCTGCAGAGTTTAGCTGGACCACCTCTGCAAAACACTGACCCTCCAGGACTGAGTCTGGACACCCCTGACCTTGAGATTATAATCTCTTGCTCTTTGCTGACCTCTGCCTGTGAGGTGAGGAAATGCAAAGCAGGGCATTTCTGAATTATTGTAAGTAAGCTTTTGTTTGGCTACTGTGCTGTGTTTATTCTCTGTACAACCATGATGTGTGTGTGTTGTAGTTCATGAGGTTTGGGAGGAGATGGTGAATGCCTGCTGGTGTGGCCTACTGGCTGCTCTCTCACTACTGCTGGACGCCAGGTAACACACCCACACACACACACTTACTCTAAATCCTATTTACATAGAAAAACAATTTGTACTTAATTTTAATGTGTATGTGCTAGTACGGATGAGACGGCCACAGAGAACATTCTGAAGGCGGAGCTCTCCATGGCATCTCTGTGCGGTCGTCTGGGTTTGGTGACGCCGCGAGATGCTTTTATTACAGCTGTGTGTAAAGCGTCTCTGCCCCCCCATTACGCTCTCACTATCCTGAGCAGCAACACCACCAACCTCGCTAATAAAGGTACAAGAGCCCCAGTTTCATTTCATTTGTGTTTTTAAAAATAGAATCAGTGCTTGTGTGTAATTGTACAGTTATTAATGTGCGTGTGTGTGCATGTATGTGTGTGTATGTAGTGTACTCTATCCAGGGTCAGAGTGTACAGATTGTCAGCCCATCCAGTGAGTCTCACCAGCAGGTGGTAGCAGTGGGTCAACCCCTCACCGCACAGCCACAGGGGACCGTAGTGGTGAATCTCACTCATACACATACACACACACTTCTATATTTGTTTTTACGGGGACTCTACATAGGCGTAATGATTTTTATACTAAACTAATCAAATTTTCTATCCCCTCCCCCTAGCCTCACCCCTAAACCTAACCCTCAACCCTCAGAAATCTTTTAGCATTACTTAAATAAAAAACACCATTTGCTGTTTTTAAAGCCATTTAGTTTACAAGGACACAGAAAGTGTTATACACATGCCATTATACACATTTGTGTCCTCAAACCACATATATCAGTACAGACACATATACAGCTATCAAAATGAGAACATACACTTACAGTTTCTTCTCTCCCTCTCTCTGCCTCGCTCTCTCTGTCTCTCCCTTTCTCTCTCTGTTCATCTCTCAGCTCACAGCAAAGAACATTCAGTGTATGCGGACGCTGTTGAATTTGGCTCATTGTCATGGTGTTTATCTGGGAACCTCTTGGCAGCTGGTTTTAGCCACCCTGCAGGTACAAACATACACTTCATTCATTGTGTTTATCATCGTTTATGCAGATGTGATGATGATCAGTAATATGCTCTTGTCTCATCTGTGTCCCTTTCAGCATCTGGTGTGGATTCTGGGATTAAAACCAGCTGTCGGTGGGGTTCTGAAACCTGGACGGGCAGTTGAGGGTCCCAGCACGGTGAGTCTCATATAGCCTCTCGGTTGCTCCTTCATTCCTGCAGTACCCAGAAAGGCTGTATTTCTAGGCACCTCACAGCCTGTATCTCTGTGCATCTACTTTAAATTGTCCCATCATTTCTCTCTGACTGTGTTTGGTTCTCCTCTTTGGCAGGTTTTGACTACAGCGGTCATGACCGATTTGCCCGTCATATCAAACATTCTCTCCAGACTCTTTGAAAGCTCACAGTAAGAATATTTACATCAAAATACTGTATGAATGCGTTAAAATATTGAAGTCTTGATTGTACATGATTTGCCACATCTTGCGTGTGATTGTAGATACCTGGATGATGTTTCTCTGCATCACCTCATAAACGCTTTGTGCTCTTTATCGATGGAGGCCATGGAGATGGCATA
Organism: Chromobotia macracanthus; assembly: GCA_036877525.1. Lineage (NCBI taxonomy): Eukaryota > Metazoa > Chordata > Actinopteri > Cypriniformes > Botiidae > Chromobotia > Chromobotia macracanthus. Next base: position 6,021,639 of record JAZGTH010000021.1, on the reverse strand, counting down.
TGGGAACAACAAGGTGCTTTCTTGGTTAATTAGACACACTTTAGATTTTATAAAGATTTATTATAGATATATATCTAAATAAAATATCGATTTTGTTATGCAATAATGATGCTTATTAATGATTACCAACTGAAGATTAGGCTAAAAGGAAATCATCAACCTGAATTTGTTACTAGAGTTTTGATGTTTGACTTTTTTTTGTCTCTGCTGTTGTGTGTTTTATGATGTCTCTGTTGTCGTGTTTTTTTGTAATGTCTCTGTTGTCGTGTTTTTTTTTGTAATGTCTCTGTTGTCGTGTTTTTTTGTAATGTCTCTGTTGTCGTGTTTTTTTTGTAATGTCTCTGTTGTCGTGTTTTTTTGTAATGTCTCTGTTGTCGTGTTTTTTTTGTAATGTCTCTGTTGTCGTGTTTTTTTTGTAATGTCTCTGTTGTCGTGTTTTTTTTGTAATGTCTCTGTTGTCGTGTTTTTTTTGTAATGTCTCTGTTGTCTGATCAGGAACCGTCTCTGTTTGCTGTGGCCAAACTCTTGGAGACCGGGCTGGTGAACATGGATCGGATTGAAATTCTCTGGAGACCACTGACAGCTCATCTACTCGAGGTGAGACCAGTGACAAACCCACATTACTGACTTGTCATCTGGAGCAAAGAAAGTACAGTCATTACTAACAGCTGAACTAATCTGTGTTTGTAAAATATGAATCTGTGTCACCCAGAGTATATAATTAATCTGGGCATAATTAATCTTTCTAAGAGAATAAGGACATCAGAGTCTCATTATTTCCTTATTATATCTTTTTGCTTGTCTTTTCTTGGTCCTGCTTTAAGTCTTTATCTGCATGCAGTACTCAAACTGTCCCTCTGTAGTTTAATGTAGTTTTGAAGCTAAAACTACTAAATGTCCTTGTTGTCTTATTCAGTCTCTCTCTCTCTCTCTCTCTCTCTCTCTCTCTCTCTCTCTCTCTCTCTCTCTCTCTCTCTCTATGTCTGCAACATGTCTGTATTGTAGAAGGTAAGTTCTTCACTTTAAAAAGTCTCTATGATCAACTCATGATCTCTGTGAATCAACTGTATTGTTTCTGTCATTAATTGTCTATTAATGGGACTCCATTTCAAATTAAATTCTGCTAATTATTTTTTGTTTCCTCAGTTGTTTCCTGTTGGCCTCATTTTCTCCGTTTGTAATACCCATCAGTTACATAAACACAAACTCTGGATTGCTCCCTCTTGTGATTTAAAAAATCGTCTGTCAATCATTGTTTATAATCATTTGGCAGAGTTTAAATATATTGCATTTGCTTTGTTTTGTATCATTTATTTTTGTTGACCACAAATAGACAATAATACAGCCCAATTAAAATGTCCAGGTCATTTATACCCCAAAATCAAAATAAATGACAGTTCACTAGAGAAAATGAAGCCTAGTCAAGACTACATTGTTTTTTTGTTTTGTTTTTTTACAGGTGTGTCAGCACCCAAACACTCGTATGAGGGAGTGGGGAGCAGAGGCCATCACCTCTCTGATTAAAGCTGGACTCTCCTACAAACACGAGCCGCCACTCTCCCAGAACCTGGTAATCATTCAACCCGCTGGTCTGAAATCAGTGCCATCTACAGGATTCAGGTTCTGTGACAGTAATGTCTTGATTGATTAGCCAGTGTGGAAAAAACCTTTAACCAATAACTTTTCTTTCTCAGAGACTGCAGCTGCTCCTTTTGAATCCACTGAAGGAACTGTCCAACGTTCTTCACGCAGATATCAGACAGAAACAGCTGGAATGTGTTCTTCAGATCCTACAGAACCAGGGCGACAGTCTTGGCCCGGGATGGCCTCTGGTGTTGGGGGTCATCGGAGCAATTCGCAATGACCAGGGGTGAGACACACAGACATATGAACTTCCATGCTGGGTCTTACTGGTTTATTGGTTGTTGGTGCAGGTTTAGAAGTCTTGATGGTTATACTAGTTAGGCAGCCTTGTGAAGACCAGCAAACAGAATTAATTAAGGTGTGGCTATTGAATAAGGCTGAAACTGTGCCATTTGATGTGCTGTCAGTTTTGTTTTATACGTTTACTAAGTCACACTTGAATTGTTTGCTGTTCAACAGTGAATCCCTCATACGAACAGCCTTCCAGTGCCTGCAGTTGGTAGTGACTGACTTCTTACCCACAATGCCTTGCACATGCCTCCAAATAGTGGTGGACGTAGCTGGCAGCTTTGGGCTTCAGAACCAAGAGCTCAATATCAGTCTGACATCCATAGGCCTGCTGGTAAGGAGCCTGTACTGATATCTAAAATATCTTAAATCTATGGTTTAGATGGATTGATGGATGGATTATTGATGGATGTGTTCATGTTCCCCCAGTGGAATATCTCAGACTACTTCTTCCAAAGGGGAGAAACCATTACTGAAGAGCTGGAAAAAGAGGAAGCTCTGCTTGTGAAACAGGCCCAAGATAAAGGTGAACCTCTAAACAGACCCTTCCACCCTGCACCTCCCTTCGACTGCCTGTGGTTGTGCCTGTATGCCAAACTGGGTGAGCTGTGCGTGGACCCACGACCGGCTGTGAGGAAAAGTGCCGGCCAGACAATGTTCTCCACCATTACGGCTCACGGAACATTGCTACAACCGTCGACCTGGAACATTGTAGTTTGGAAGGTACTGGGTCACGTCTGCTCTTTTTATTTGTTTCAGTTCTTAAACTCATATTAAACCTCAAGTTTGGTATGGTTGAAGCTGTAGTTAAACTATTAAATTCAAGTCTAAGTTCCTGTTTTCTTTATTGTCATGTGGAGACATTGCAGAGGAACAAAATGTGTGCCTCACAAGGCCAACTTACACATAGCTAACTTAGATTAAGTATTCTAACTATACATATACAATACATAAATATTATAAACAAGTACTACATACTTTTGTTAATGTATTGTATAAACATTTAGAAATTCCTATGAGGTCAGGTATTCCTACTACAAAGCAAACACAGACGAACACTTTGCCAACACATTGCAATCATGTGTTTCTATTGTGCATAATGTGTTCCTGCCTTATTGTGGCTGTAACAAGCTTTAAGTTGTTTTCTACTTTAAAGCCAGTCAGCCTCTTTTTTTGGTCTGACGTGGCACTGCTGATTTTCTGTATCAATTAGTTCAGGCCCTCCAAACTCAACATTTATGGCTACAGCTGTATGACTCATAACAGCTCAGAGACCCGAGTGGAACGCCAACAAGTATACTTTTGGCTTAATTCAGGCATGCATGCTAAACGGTTAAAGGTAGGATGGACAGTTTCAGAAAGGCTAGCAAGAGCAAGCTAGCTTTGAAAGTATAAGATCCCTCCCTTTAGAATGCTCTCAAAAGCCACGCCTGCTCCAAAACACATGAACACATTCATAGTTTAATAGGCAAGTAGAACATCCTATCATTGGATTCAGACTGTATGCAATGATGGGACGAACATTTTATGCTCTTGGATCTTCCACAGCAGATAAATAAATCTATTTGGAACACTTTACGAACTTTACAGAGTTTTTCTTCTCTGTAATGTGGTTTCGTAGGTTCTGTTTCATCTACTAGACTGTGTGAGAAAATCCTCCACCACAGCTGACAAAGAGAAGATCGAGTCAGGGGGTGGGAACATCCTCATCCACCACTCACGAGACACAGCGGAAAAGCAGTGGGCGGAGACATGGGTTCTGACGCTTGCAGGTGTAGCTCGTATCTTCAACACCAGGAGATACTTGCTGCAGCAATTGGGTAAGTGTTGAGAAATGTTCTACTCAAAATGGGATGTCACAAAGTAACTTTTGATGTAAGACTTTCCCTCATGTGCCCCTTTCAGGTGACTTCTTTAAAGCTTGGGAAGTCCTGCTGGACCACATCCAGTCTGCAGCGCTCAGCAAAAACAATGAAGTTTCTCTCGCTGCCCTCAAAAGCTTTCAAGAAATCCTCCAACTTGTCACGCCCGTCAAAGACACAGATAAACCTGACGCTCTGGGCGCGATGGACGTTTCAGCCGTCCTCATGGAGTCTCTTCAAAGCTCCGGCCCTGGCAGACCCCTAGTCCGATCCGATTCCCTCGCAGAGCGACTAGCCCAACGCTATGGCGCCCAACTTCAGCTTCCTCCCCCCGGGGAGGAACAGGACGACTCCGCCCTCTGGTGGTCGGCGTGGAACACCTGGTACCGGATAGGAACTGAGTGCACACGTCCCCCAAGTGGTGGAACAAATAAATTTGCATTCGTACCCAGTCAGCCTTTCCTGACGGCATTGATACAGATTTTCCCCGCATTGTACCAGCACATTGCGGGTGGGTTCAGCATGGAAGATCTGCAGAAACTGGGTGTGATTCTCCACGGCGCTGTGTCGGTCCCCATAAGCTCTGATGCGTCACCCTTCATCTTGCCATCCTACACAGAGGCAGTGCTCACTAGTCTACAGGAGGCTGTGCTAACTAGCCTCGATGTCCTTCAGAAGGTAGGAGAACTTCTGCACCTTCTTAGGACGTTATATGAGCTTGTTTTTGTTTGGTTTATTGGTTGAGTATTTATGTCATGCCAAGAAGATCAATATGATCTTAGTAAGTCCTGGTCTATGTAAACACTTTTAAATTTTCTAGAATGTGTGGATGAGATGGTGTGCTTCTCCTCCAGGCAATTTGTGTAGGTTCAGAGAATCTTCAGGTCATGTATCCCGCCATCTTCCAGCAGCTTCTGCTCTTTGTGGAGTTTTCCTGCAAACCTCCTCAGTATGGAAAAATGGAGACCAAACACGTGGCTAATGCCAAATACAACCAAGTGAGCATCTCTCCTGTTTTCCATCTCAGTGCCTCATTCTTCTCCCGGTTTTAAGATGCTGTGTTTTAAATCAGTTCCTGGTAGTGTTTAGTAAGTTTGGACTGTTTTTCTTTGAGAAAACTCTGAACTCATTTGCTGATCAAGACTATTGCATTTTATCTTTAAGTTTTTCCTGTGTCTTGTCTCAGTATTTATGAGTCTGTGGATTATAAAATGTGATTTGAATATTTCTGGGTCATTTCAGTGGCTTTCTTTTGTTTGTGTGGTGTGTTTTTAGTTCATTTTTAGTTCATTTTTAGAGTCTCTCTCTAAGCAGAATTTGATTTCTTTGGACAATTTAATGTTTTTTAGCTTTAAAAGTATTTGGCCAACATTAATATTTGCAAACATTTGAGAGGGTTTAATTATACAGTTGTAGGCACATCGGCTCTGTTCCAAAACCTAGTGATTCTGTTCTAACAATTGGGTCTGTTAGCATGTTTAAGCTAACAACATAGTACTCTAACGAGCATACAAATACAGTGTGCATGTTGCAATGCATTCTGGGATTGTCTTCTTCACAATCCAATGCAGCTTTACAGTTTAGCCAATAGAAGTGATCTCAGAGTGTCTTCTAATCTTTGATCTATAATCTTACAACACCTTTCACATTAAAAGGTGTGTTGCTCTATTCATGCTGTCTTTGTAGGCAGCTCAGTATGTTTTAGAATAGAGCTGTTGTATTTACATATGTTAAATCAATTTTGGACATTTGTACAGTACTTATCAAATCTAGCACATTATAATAACTTTATATAACTTGTACATCTGTTGTTCATCATCACAAATCCATATTTGTCATCTTCTGAAGTAGCTGTTGCTGTTGTTTGGTCGCAGTAGAAAATGTTTGTCTGATCTTCTCTTGTTCTGTTTTTGTACCTCATATGGATCCACTGTAGATCCAACTGTTTGCACCGGTGAGTTCTTCCTCTCTCTGCTATCTTCCTCTTAATCTCCTGCCTGAAATCTTTCTTCTGGTCTTCTCAGCAGCTTCATTCCAGTTAACAGCCCTGATGACAAACATCTCGTATTCATATTCTTCTACATGAGTTGTTCCTTTCTGTCACTCATTCTGTGTTGTCTTGATGATGTGAACACTAGAAGTTGCGACCTTGGAAGACCATTCTCCACCCCAAATATCTGGGTATAAAAGGAAGAGTCATCTCCTTTCATACCCAGATATTTGGGGCGGAGACTGGCATGCAAATTCCACTCATCAATTCCCATTGGCTTTTAAAAAAAGAAGCAGAGGGATTGTTCTCCTAAGTTCGAACCCTTAGTGTCATGTCATAGACAAAGTCTTAGTCGTAAGGAAGACATTTTCTGTTCATTTCCATCAGTGTTTGTCATTAATTCTAAAACACTATTGTGTGTCTGTTACAGTGTGTTGTCTCTAGAGCTGTTTGGTATAACGTTATGAAATTTAGCTGACTAGTAGTAGAGTCTCAGTTTGGCAGTTTTTTATACTCTAGCTTATGACTTGTTATGGTCTTGAAACAAAGGCTGTCTTTGGAATATCATACTTGTTTACTACTCTCACTGTTGTTACAGTGTGTATTATGTTTACTGTGCACAGTTTGTAAATCTACTGTATGAATAGATTGCCTGGGTGAACTGCTACATGACTCACTGAGCAGCATGCCAAACACTGAGACACATTTACACAAAATTGAATTTAATAATAAAAACTACAGTGTTTCGGCTCTATTCATTTCACTGTTAGGAAGGGTGATATATTCTGCAAATGGACTCTTAATATTCAGTGTATGTTTTGATTCCTCACTATCCAAATCTGATATATTTTACAAATATTCAGCTTTATCTAAGCTTCTTCATAATGTATTTTCTTCTTCATAATGTATTTTATTTTCTTGTTATTTCCTTAATGTGTTTTCTATCTCTCTTTCTCTCTCTCTCCAGGCGGAGTGGGTTGCCTTAAACTATGTGCCGTTTGCAGAGCGATCTTTGGAGGTGGTGGTGGATCTATACCATAAAACGGCCTGTCATAAAGCTGTCATTAATGAGAAAGTTCTGCAGAACATTATCAAGGTATTTTTGCATCCTAGTGAGCTGACTACCTAGACAGCATTTTAAGGCATCATAGGCTCACTCCTATAAAATACCTCAGGGCCAAAATCTAAAGAAGCATCACATATAACTTTATTGGCTAAGGATGAATTGCAACAAGATGCGGTCTGTTCACACAGGTTGCATTCTTGCAAACATGGCCGACAACAAGACGACAGCCATATGCAAAAATGTGCCCACTGTCTTGCCTACAGATCTTTAAAAGTTCCCTGCCTATGTAGACTGTAGATCTACAATATTTTTATCATCAGCTGATAACTGCTTTTATAAACCCATCATCTCCATAAATATAAATAAAATGACTTAATGTTTTTTTAGTAATTATTTGACATTTCCAATTTAAACCAGATTTAATAAACGCATTTAAATTTTCAATGGCAAAATCAAATGCAGCTCTGGTAAAAAAATTTCTGTGGACTCTGTGTAGACTCTGAGGATTCCTCTAGGTCTAAAATACGCGTGTCCTGCCGAGAGCACCTGGAAACTCGCTGTTTCCTCACTGCTCAAAGTGCTTTCTATTGGACTCCCTGTTGCTCGGCAACAAGCATCCTCAGGCAAATTTGACACCATGTGGCCGGAGCTGGCGAATGCTTTCGAGGACTTTCTGTTTACCAAAAGGTGCTTAAACCTTCACATTTAGCATCTGGTTAAATAAAAAAAATCTCAGTATCATATCATGATATTGTAAAATAAACAAAAGCTTAAATCTATTCATATTTCCTTGTTTTCTTGTATCTCATAGCACTCCTCCAGATAATCTGTCCATACAGGAGTTCCAGAGGAATGAAGCTATAGATGTCGAGGTGATTTCATCGTAAACTGACAGTAGCTCCAGACACTCAAATATTACTTATAAAATGTACAAACACAGGCTGTAAATCTAGAATTCTGTAGCAATCAAGAATAGCGCAGAATTCCTGTTTTCTACTGCTTTTAGTGATTTTTAAGTCAAGTCAAATTGGTGTGAAAAGTGTTTTAAATTCAGCAAATGTATGTACATTTCCTTTGCTACCAATAATTACCATTAAATACTACAATTGTATTTTATATAAATACAATTCTGTATAATTATATATATATATAGATAGATAGATATAAAATTTCCTTTTTGGTCCACTAGGTGGTGCAGTTGATCAGCACAGAGATTTTACCGTTTGCCAATTTCATACCCAAAGAGTTTGTAGGTCGTATTATGAGCATGTTGAATAAAGGATCCATCCACTCTCAGTCGTCATCATTCACAGGTACGTGAAGAGAACAGAGTGACAGAGAACAAAAAGAACCATAAAAATACTGCGGTCAGGAATTGGTACACTAGATTGCAAACCAACAATACAATAACTTTGTTAAAGGTCCCTTTAAAGACTGACATTTAAGAAATTACTCAGTGATCTTGCACAGCTGTCAATCTCATTCAGATTTGTACAGATTCAAAATGCAGATATGTTCAACACAGCAGTGTTTGTTTTTAGTCGGTTTGGTGAGAAACAGGAAGTGTCCCCTCTCACCCCTCACAGAGGCTGAGATGGACATACGCATGCGGGAGGATTTCTCAAAGGTGTGTTTCGAGACTCTGCTGCAGTTCTCCTTTAGTAATAAGGTCTCGACGCCACAGGAGGGCTACATCTCCCGCATGGCACTGTCAGTGCTGCTACAGAGGGCACAAGATGTGCTCAGACGGTATGTGGACAACGAGAGGCTGAGCGGACGCTGCCCGCTGCCCAGGTAAGCATGCATACACACACTCTCACACAAACTCAAACACACACTTTCCTACAAACTCTCATACAAAGCCTCATACACACAATTTTTCAGTATCAGGCCATTGTTGTGAGGCTCTGTATCTTCTCATTGATTTGTCTCACAGAAATAAGTGGTCACATTTCAAACCAAATTAAAAAAAAATTGAATAAATTTTAAAACTTTAATGCAGAACATCAAAGCCTCCAAAACTAACATTTTTTGTTTGACAATTGAGAACATAATCTTACTAAATTGTCTTCTTGTCTACTGTAATACAATATTGAAAATGAGACTGTACAGATGCAATCATTTTTATTTTAATTTAAACCAGTATTTAATAATGTAATTAAGTATACCAAATGCTGATATGATGTATTAGTGCTTTGTTAATAATTTAAATAATGTATCATCATTACATTAATGAAAGTTTTTCATGTTATGGTGCTGGGATGTTTCTGGTTTCTGGGATTTTCATATTGTTAATTTTTTAATTGGGAAAAATGTGAACCAGACATGTTCTTGTCTATTTAATTTTCCTTGACCACATTATTGGCATTTGTCTCCAGATTTTCTTAGGCGTTTATCTGCAGTGAAACTATATTACACACAAATGTTTTCCCATTTCTGTTTTCTTTTTAAATCTTCAGGCAACAAGTGACTGAGATCATCTTTGTTTTAAAAGCCATTAGTACACTCATGGATTCTCTCAAAAAGACTCAACCGGAAAATGGTGAGTGCACTGTGTCTTAAAAATTTTAAAGTACTGCCCTTAAAAAAAACATTTTTGAATCTGCATAGTCTGTAGCAGTCACCTGGTTTGTCTCAAAACCTTGTGAGTGACTCACTAGATGGCACATTTAGGCAGCATTGGCATATTGCAAAATTGGCATCCCGTATTTTTGGGCATCATTTAGGCCAGTGTGTTGCATCAAAAATAATCAAAACTTGCCTTGGATGTGTAATAACGCATCAGGCAGCTCAGTGGATTCAGAAATAACTACTGGCTCCTTGCAGTGTCATATTATGCTCATTTTTCTCATTTTTCTGTCTGTCAGTGGATGGTAACACGTGGGCCCAGGTGATCGCGCTGTACCCCACACTGGTGGAGTGCATCACCTGCTCATCTCCTGAAGTAAGCGCCGCCCTTAAAGATGCCCTGGGGCCCTTTAAGGACTTCATGCAGCCGCCTGTCTCCAAAGTGCAGAACGGTGAATCGTGACTGAACGTTTTCTTTCCACCGCGATCATGAATGTGACTGTTTCATATGCCACGCGTGAGGACACAGACTCACCCCATCATGGCAAACGTCATGGTAACCATTGATTGATGGCTCCAAATCCCATTGTTCTAAGCTTCTAATATGAGCTGACATTAGATTCTGATTGGCCGAATTTAACAATGTATTAACAGCTACATTAAATTTGCAGTGTTTGTTGTTTTTAATGTTTTTTTCCCCTCATGTACAGTGTTTGGTATAGTGTTAAACATGTAATTAAGAATGACTTATTTGGGTTGAAAATGAGGTCAAATCTGAAAATCATTTGAAAACAGAGAATGAAAAAATCATAATAAATACATGAAGGATGGTCTTTTTGTGAAATTTTCTCAACAGCAATGGATTTTATGCAAGATTTTACTGTAACATTCCATGTCATCTTTAGTCGCATTAAGAAGGGTTGAACCCATGTGTGTACAATAATAAATGCTACAGTTCTATGAACATTACAAATGCCTCACTTTTCTGGTTACAAATAATTTAATTTCACAGGCTCTTCATCCTGCATTGACAGCAACCCTGCAGGTCAGTAGTTCTTTTAAATAGTTTACATTTACAAGTCAATACGTATGAAAAATGTGAATAGTTTCATAATATTTTAACCCTTTGAATGTAGAATTCCAGTCAAAGATTTGTATGTAACTACTTCATTATTTTTATTACCAATCTTTCACATTCTAGAATTTAATAGGCATTAAAATGAGGAAATATTAAATGGAAGCATTGAAATTATGAAGTGACTAGAAAGTCTTTAAACTACATTATATTTGAGTTTCTTCAGAGTTGCCGTGTTTTGGCCTGTGCAGGCAAACAGCTCTGCACACTTGAGTATTAACAGTATTAAATCAGAAGATATTAAATATTTTATTGCATGAATACTGGACACTTGGCTGATTTTCTTCACTATCTGCACAATATGGTTGACAGGAAAGAAAATCAGCCATATATCCAGCATACAATGGAAATCTTTCTTGACAGCATAAATTAAAAGCAGTCCAGCAGATATCATAATAATGTACGTGTAGTATCAACTTTGGTTTTTATATAGTTTTTATATTTAATATTTCATTTAATATGAACCTAATTTCCACCCAAAGCCCAACATTTTTTCATCACGACATTCGGTCTCGATTTGATCTCATTCATCGCTCATTCAAAGTCTCGTGTTAACCGAGGACCGCGCCATGTTGACGGAACCCTGCGGCTGAGGGGCGTGGCTTCAATGGGGGTGTGTGTGACGTGGGCGGTGCCCCTCTGACATCTCATTGGCTGCGCTCCGAGCCAATAGCAAAACGGCTGAAGGGAGTGTAGCCCGCTCACGAGTACTACGACCATTCACCCCGCGCTCCGCTCACGCGCGGGATTGCGGCACGAATTTTTGGGATTGTTTTAGACTCGGGTTCGGGTCGGCTGCGGATCCGCAACGATTCGGCCACGTACTGGCTGAGGTAGTAGTTTGTGCTGTTGGTTGGGATGTGACATTGCCCGTAATGGAGATGACTGCGCAAGCTACTCCCTTGCCAGTGCTGGTTACGCTCTTCCCACGCTGGAATTCGCTTTGGACTCCAGAATCGTCTGAAAAATCGTGCTGAATGAGTTTTTGTTCTTATATATCCGTGTTTTCATTTAATCCTACTTTTGATTGTGACATTCATTCTGATATGTAAATGTGTTCTGAATGGTAAGCTTGAATGAAATGAAATAAATATAGATTGCTTTTAAATTGCCGTCTAGTGTTGCTGTAATTTATCGTTTGTGTTTTTTCTTAACGCTGATGTAAAGATTTTGATTGTAAATGCATGGGGACCGGTCATATGCCCTAGTTTCTTTAAGGAAAGTACTGTTTTTTTGTCGAGCACAGTATAAAATCAGGTATTACCTTCGGGAGCAAGACGGCTAGGGTTATTAATTTTAAACAGAGGCTTGATTTTGCCCTTGAGAGGTGTAATACATGTAAATCGTACTCTACTGTTGCTATGAGGAGAGGTGTGACGTGGCTTCTTCTGCCCACTACAGTAGAATCATCGATCGTGATGTCACGAGGTACCTGTCATGCTTTTGGCCGGTAAGGTAGCGCACGTGCGTCAAAAATCGTCTCAAAAAAAGTGTATGAAACCTTGTGAAAGTAGTTTAATGTAAACGTGTGACCATTTTAATATTGCACACCTCTGACGTCAGCCTGATGTAAGCAGATGGATGGATGGATAGATAGATCAGATAGATAGGTGTATATATATATGTGTGTGTGTGTGTATATATATATATATACACACACACACACACACATATATATATATATATATATATATACTCAGTCAGACTCACATCTGTTGTACGTGTAGGTGGTCAACGAGGGATTTTAAAAAAGGAAGTATGATTAGTGAGATAATGTGCCGACCTCATTCTATCTTTGAATGTCGGTGTTTTTCAGTCTCGTCTAACCCTGATGTATGTAGGCTGAAAGCCTTTCATGTAAGTCTGAGAGATTGTTCAGTATTTTGGGGTCCATGAACTACAGATGAAGTTCAGATAGTTAAGTGCTGTTCATAAACTGATGGGGGTCTGTACATATTCCTGTTTAACTCAAATCAGCTGCAGACAAATAAGTTGTTAGGCGGTAGTTGTGAACTCTGTGCTCTCAGCTAGTTTTAATATAATGTATCCATTGATTAATGCTCAGGCAAAATGTTTAGTGTTAATAAACATTTTATTTTCATTTTAAAATGTTTTTCATGAGACAAAATCTATGGGCCTTTTTTATCAGCAAGTGAGCATTAATGAAGTTAATGCACTAGTAATTTATGAATCAATTTTTTCACACTTTATGTGTGCACACTTCCCAGAAAACATTTCCTTAGTGAGCATGTGACAGTCTTGCAGTGCAATACACCCACACAGCACTGAAGAGTGTTAGAACACAGCCCAGCCCCAAAACACAGACACACACTGTGCTGAAGTGTGCAAGAACACAACCCAGGCCCACAACACACACACCCAGCTAAATCTCTGGCCAAATGACTCTTGTGTTGATCACACTCAGGTTGTGCTGACCAGATGGCTGCTCGTGGGGAGTTTGTGTGTTTGTGTGTGTGTAGACCAGAGCTCCCCAACATTATCACAGCGGGTTTGTGCTGTAGAAGAGGAAGGTGCCACTGTGAACATGATCCGAGTTCTTCATCCTCCACACAGGAGCTCTGGAGAACAGACTGCAGGCAGGTTCATTTGTGATGTGTATAAAAATTAAAACAGACAGTTGCTGCAAATAAGACGTCTACCAGACACACAAGATATGATGACATTATCTTGCATGATTCTAAAAATCCTGAGGGAGGCCCACAAGTCATAATTTTTGTTAGGATAACAGCTTTGTTCCAGACATCTATTTCAAAGATGACAAATGGTAAAATAAAATATTGCTTCACTGCCATTTTAAAAATTAGGAAAACATTACATGCTACAAAACAAATGTGCACAATCATTTTTTGATCAAATCATTTTAGTTTTTGTTTTTTAATCAATGTGGGTTGTCTATGAATTGTAAGTTTAATCACCTATAACTGACTGTCAGTGTATTACACACGTAAGAGCTAAATCAAATATCTGTTAGTGTATTCTGTCAAAAGATCTACTTACGCTTGCTGTATTATTTGATAACATAGTGTGTGTGTCATTGTGGAATTATCCGTGTTGCTGTGTTACAGGGCTGAAAACAAACTACTAATACTACAAAATAAAGACTAGTCCTTTCTAAAGGTACAGATAAAAAAACTAGAAACTGAAAAGAAACTAAAACTGAAAAAGAAAAGTTATATTATAATTAATATAACTCCAGTATGCAAGCTGTATTTTCCAGTATGCTATCATATTGATCTCTAAAGATCAGACAGCATAATTTACTGCATAATTGTTGGGGCAGTTGTGGCCTGTTGTAACCAGAATGTCGCCAGTTTGATTCGCATTGTCGACAGGAAACAACTGAGGTGCCCTCTGGGAGCCGCAGTAAATGGCTGCCCACTGCTCTAGGTGTGTGTTCATGACTCACTACTCCAATGTGTGTGCACTGGATGGGATAAATGCAGAGGACAAATTCCGTCACCATACTTGGCCTGCACATTACTTTACATTTAGCTTTTATCTATGGCAAATATACAAAGCACAGGTGAAACAAACCAAACAGTAATATTTCAAATACGTCTTTCCATACACAGTAACCTGGAGTAATTCAGCCAAACAGGATATACAAATTGCAGCCAGAATTGCTTTGATTTTTGCGGAAAAGGAAAACCGCTAAATAAACACATTGAGAGGATAAATGAATAAAAAACAAAACATGGTTAGTTCCGCCTAGCTGCCAAATGAGTTTTCTGTGGATAAACAAACTGTGGAGGGTGTACATCTGTCCACAGAGAACTTCAAAGAACTTCAGGGCCTCCTGGAGTCATTGTGCAAACGTATAACTTATATCCTGATCCCACAAACACAGAAACGTTTGGAATATTGCCGTGGGTCTTCAAAGCAGTCATCTACTTTTAACTTGGTCTTAAAAGCAAGTAGTCAAGATCATTTTTTAACTAAGGTCAAACGCAGCAGAATCTTTCAAATCCAGCAGACTGCTGTGTGACCATATAAAGGTTGGGGTATAAACTGAATTGGCTGCATTTATTTGGCGCTCTGCCTCCTGATTGGTCAGCTTGGTTGGGGTTGTGTATTGCTGTGCATCAGAGGAATTATGAACACTGAGATGTCATCTCCTGATCCCAGTCTGTCCCCGGCTATTCTCCAACCTCTGTCCCTCAGAACACCTCTGGCTTTCATGACCAGGTCTTGGGCAGCCATGGTGTACCTGAAAAATGACGGTGAATGGACAATGTTTGTGTGATGTTATCTAAAGCGAGAGTAGATCTCTCAAAAATATAAAATATCATCAATTGATTTCTCTTTCGCCGAACACCAACACTTCATAATGACCATGTCAGAATTTTACTTTTTTCAAAGACTGAACATGTTATGATCTACAACATTTTTAACCACCACACCGTTATACTGCTGTCTCTCGCTCTCTATATACATATATATATTTTTTGTGGGGTTGCGTAAGTGGATGGTTGGCAAAGCTTAACCAACACAGATGAACCTGCCTGTGTTGGTCATCAGGGTCACAGTTTCCAAGGAAACAAGAGACCACCTCTGCCACTTCCTGATTAGACAGCACATCCCAGAGCCCATCTGTAGCGAGGATCATGACATCATCAGCAGCATGTTCATATTGGGAGAGGTTATATACCTTCACCTGTTGAAATAACAACATTCATTAGCTGCTATTGGGCAAAAGTATTTCAGAAGACAGTAAACTCAACTTTGTATATCTATAACCTTATGAAAATGCCCAGCGCTTCCAACTTGTATAATGATATAAATCCCTGGCCAGCAGTCACATATATTGACATTTTCAATTATCTTATTTTGTCCGAGGGTGTAGATAAAGGATCCCAGAAATTATAAATGTGCGGGTTCTGTTGCACAATAACTAAGTGGACAGAGCTGGATGTTCCTGCATAGCTGGCCCGGGTAGGCTGTAAATGTTGTGACACTGTGTAATGTCACAAATTCTTTCAGAGCCTCCACTAATCACCATCCTCAGAGACATTCTTTAGCTGCTAACAAATACTAAACAGAAATGCTGAGCATCGTACAGGCCCTCAACTTAAACGTGAGGAAAAAGTAAATAAAGCAAATAGTTCCAGCAAAAGGATGAGCCACGTTCAAAGCCACTGCAAAATGAGGTACTGCGTCACATGAGGTCATGGATTACAGTCTTTTAACCCTGATGTTCTGAATAGAAAAGTAAGAAGAACTTAACATTAATATTAGGTGTGACTTTGCCATTCTTAACAGCTTTGTTTGTTACTCCAATCAGAATCCAATCAGAATTCAAAGTTTGAACTGTATGTTTTATAATCGCTGATATACACAATCCTAGTCAAACATTATACCATAAACAGCCAACAGATTAAAAATGAACTATACTGGGGAAGATCTGTTTATTGTGCTTGTTTCCACTGGCTTATCAACACCTCTTAACCAAACATACAGTATGGCAATTTAACTTGATTTTAATGCAAGAACTTACAAAATGTTTTAGCACTGGGTAATGCCAAAATAACTGATCATTTTAAATCCATTATTAGGTCAAATGACAAACTTTCCTCTTTCAACACAGAAACGTTTGAGAAAGCATCATGTGTGTAGATCTTACAGATTATTTTATTTTGTAGATTACAGTAAAGAGTTGGGATGATTTAACTGTATTTCATTGGCAGATAATCTCTTTTTAATGCTGGTGTTCTTACAGTACCAGTGTTGATGTTCAACTGTCTGCATGAGGCGAGTACAGCTACCGTCTGATGAAATACAGTCATGTTCTGTCTGCAGTCACACCGTCTGCAGAATCTAACAGGCTTATGGGAGCGTGAGTGACTGTGAGACCGTGTCTTTAAAGAAAACCTACCACAACAGACACTGAAGATTCGTCTCAGCCCGCCCACATGGACACATGACTAAAGCAGTTGGCTTTGGGAGCTTGTGTGTTCATGTATTTTTACCACGGTTACAGGGTGGTGTTGGGCATGAGGTGAATATGACATGCACATCAATGTTCAGTCAGCTTATTAAAGCTGAAGCGTGTCACTTCTGGCTCTTTCAAATACTTTCCATCATGATTTAATATAGAGAATTTTCAGTTAGTAGGTTGGGTTCAGAATGGGTTCAGAATGTAGAACCAGAAATGTTTATGTTTAACGCTGTTTATGACCTAAAAAACATAAAATAACCACTTGATGTGAAAATGTCACAAAAGTCTGGTCCTCTTCGATGACCCAGCCTTGACTTTTCACCTAATCACCAGTGTTTGTGCAACAGACAGGAAATGAGTGACTCGACCCCACCACAACCCCAGAGAACACAGCATACATAGTTTACATAGTTCTACACATTACACAGACACATAACGGGGGGAAAGTGCATCGTTGAAAAGGATGGATAAGAGGAGGAGATCAAAGAAAAGCTATACCAGCAAAAAAACTCTGCTAAGGTAGAGACAGCTGAACCATGGCTGAACTCTACACAGTGTGTGAATTAAAGATCAAGAGAGCTTTAGAAGATTTGAGAACGCAGCCGAGAGGAGGGGAGAAACTCTTGTCACTAGAGGGAGAGTTCTGTACTGCTTTAAGACCGGAACTTTAGTTTGAGAGGGAAGAAAACTGTCTTAGAGGCAACAAGTAAATAAATTAAAAATAAATTAATTAAAAGGTGAAAAATATGCTGAGAAATGTGAATTTTAGGTTTGCTGTTTAAACGTTTTATGAAGTTATGTAAATATGCAGGACAATATCTGACTTCCAGATGATTACATACTAGGCAGACCTGACCCACAAACCTCAAACAAAAAAGTACTGTGGTGGTACCATGGTACAGCAATGCTAGCAGACAGTAATAACTTGGTCATCTGATACATAATTACAAACGTGGGGGAGTGGTTGGATATACAGTACTGATCACACTGTATTTTTGATCACGGCAGCATGTATTTTGCGGGAAAGAAGCTTTTTAATGAAAAGTTAATTTCGGGTTCATTGAATTTTTCTCCACCAGTTGGACCTAAACATGTTTCAGAGGAAGTTAAATTTGAATAAAAGGCACATCTTTTCTCTTTAGTTTAACTTGCACTGATGAATCATTTTATGAAACATGTTATTGCATGTTGATATATTGTGACCATAAAAGAAGGTGTTTCAAGGGATGAACGATTTGGCGCAGTTTGGCGAGAGCCCAAATAAATAAACACCCAATAGAGAAGGTGATTTTAGGGACAATTAGGACTGAACAGTTTTGTGAGAGCCAATATAGGACCATCACCCACTGTCACAATAAAAACAGAAAATTCTGTGCACCCATATATTGTCAATTGATTACTAAAATTTGAGAAGATGGGGGGTTAGATATCAAGACCTCTACCTGGAAAAACAACAGTCAATTGTGTGTACAGAAATAATCAGGAAATTTATGTTGAACCATATTTCAGTAATCTGGCTGGGTGGTCAGAGCAAATGAAACTGCAAACTGAAATACCATACCCACGCGAGGGCTCATTCACTGAAGAAGGCATGAGATTGGTTAAAAGTATGGTTAAAAAAGGATGGGGTGACCCACAATTGCACTATAAAAATATGACTAAATATTACGATATATAGAAAGACATGATAAAGGTCTGGGATCAGGGCCCAGAATTGCCCCACACTAGAAAAACCGCCACCATACTGCATGCCTGACCCTTCAGCACCACTATCGGCAAAATCGTACGGTCACCTATCTGGCAACGAAACTGAAACAGCCAATTCAAAATGCAGTGGTATGGGTAAGAGCTGGAAATAATATTCATGTTAGACAATTAAAAATGTCTGACATGACCGATATGCAAGAGTTTGCCTTCTCGAAACCCTGGCAAATTTGTAACTATTCTGCAAACACATACGAAATATGCTCATTTTTCTGGTGCAGATTACAAAGCGGTTCTGTTAAGAACATTGGAGGGTGATGTCACTGACGCGATGCTAATTACGGAGTGCCCAACGCTGAGTCATGATAATGATAAAATTACAGGCTCAGGAACGGCTTCAACTCCCCACGAGTATTTCCGGTAGAACAATTACTATGCTACAATTACAGTTCAATTACAGTGTATGTAGCATAGTGCTACAATAAAAAACATGACATTTCACTTTTTGTAAGCGAAATCAAACATATGATGATATACTATAATATCATTATGGAACCCATAACAATGATGATGTGTTCAGGACTGTGTGAATGTAAAGTGATTTGAAAGCATTTGACCTCTGGAGAACAGGAGAGAAACGGTTTGATCGAGATGTCCGAGTCGTGAACTTTCAGGTCATGATCACCGAGCCCACGCGTGATGCCGATAGTGGCCAGAACACGAGCCTGCACAGCACAAACATACAATTTCAATATAAACAATACATATATCAACACATCATACAAAAGCATATGCAAACGATTCTACTTCTGTAATATAAATCGTCATGTCCAACTCAACCTAGAAAATCAACATTGATTATTATTAATATAATTTTTCTCCACCAGTTGGACCTAAAAATGTTTCAGAGGAAGCTAAATTTGAATAAAAGGCACATCTTTTCTCTTTAGTTTAACATACGCTGATGAATCATTTACTAGAAACATGTATGAAGAAAGTCAACAGAGTAATTACGTATTCCTGTGAGTCATGATCAAGTAAAACTAGATTTTCTCCTGTAAAACTCTAGAGTGAGAGAATCGTCTATAGTAACAGGGAGAGACTCCTTCATACAGTTTTACACAGTTCATACTGTCTGCTGGTTGAGAACAGTCCCTGCTGGTTAATAATACACAGGCCCTTCACCGTCTGTTTCTCAGACTCCTCTCATTTCTACACATCGTGGAGTTGTTTTTGATATCTGCTCTCATCCAGCCTCCCACAGACAGCTGAGAGGTGCCATCACAACTTTATCAAACCAGAAATGAGGTGAGGAGGGACCAGCATGCCGAGCAGATGCCCTGTGAAGCTGGGACCTTCTCTGAGTTAATTGGAGGCCAGTTTCATGGATTCATCCACTGAAGGATGGCCGAAAAAACTGATCTCAGTTCAGTGCAAATGGTTAATGCTCATTAACACTGTTAGAACTGCAGAGCTGGGGAAAATAATATTTTTTTACATTGTCTAAAGAAACATGAATGCATAAATTCATTGTTTGGAGTGCTAGGGAATTACTAGGGTTTTCTGGATGACTGCTAGAGTGATGACCAAAGTCATAAGTACTAATAGGCAACAGTGATAAAGATGTTTAACTTTTAATATCTACTGATAATTAATCCCTCAGACCACAGTGACCCGAAAGTGACCAGAGACAAAACTGCAAGTTTCTCTGTTTCACCCACACAAGAACATTCAAGATGTCACAGCACAATTTGTTCTTTTTTCTGGCCTTAATGCAGATTTGTTCTAAACTTCTAAAGAAGGTCCTCTGATGCTTGTTAAACTGAGCTTTTGAGGCTAAATCCAGCTTGTGATAAACTGTTGAAACAACTGCTTGTCTGTTTTAAACTTTGTAATTCTTTCATAAAAACATGAATAAGCATTTCTGACACATTTAACATGTTTTTGTATTAAAACTAAATCAGTTGGAAATAATACAGAACAGGATTTGTGCAGAATAAAAACGACTTCTGTCTGGTTTGAGATCATGTCAGTATGTGGTCATTGACAGATGGTCGCGCATGACTGTACTGTATTCTACTGTAAATGTTGTTGGGCTGTAAAACAGGAACATGTTTGATGACAGTCTTACCTTTTTCCCTTCACCATATATGAGAGGAAACTTCAGATCGTCCTCTTGCACAGTTTTATACGCCCTGCACAAAACAACACAAACATGAAATTTCAGGCAAATTTTCAGGCATTTACAAGTGTAGCTCAGATCATTTGGCCTTTCTACAGCTCCAGAGTACTGACCACCCGTTCATTGTGAAGTCTCTGTACAAAATTCTCTTCCCCACTTCTTTCTTTGTGACTCTTCTAGGGAACTCCAAGTGTGTGAACTCGTTTCCTAAGAGGGAAGGCTGAAGATGAGCCTGGAGAGAACAAAAAATGAATTAGGGAAAATGCTGAAGTCTTGCTTTTGCCCTTTTAAATATGTAAACATCTAGTGAAAACACTTTCCCAAGGTCAGAAACACCATGTTCCTTCCCCACATAACAAGCCCCATGTCCTGCTTCTTCTCACTCATTTCACCATAATAGGTGCCAGGAGCAATAGGTATATATGTCATATTACGTCACTGGAAATTACACTGATATAAAAATGACAAACTTTAAACTAAATACTTCTACATGCAAGTCATCACAGCCAAGAACGTAATACAAAAGAACTTTTGCAAATACAAAGCATTTATTATATTAATGCTCCTACAGAGTTTGACTGTTCTTCTCACCAGGAACTGAAGTCTCTGGCGCTCTGATTCTGGAGTGAAAGAGTTAGACATGGGGATAATCTCTCCTCCACGGATGATGAGAGCTCTTCCAAACAAAACAGGGCGTGAAAGCATTCACATTTTTAAAAGAAGAGAAAAAGCTTAATTTACACAATGTCAACGTTTAAACCTGGTATTTAAATAAAGATACTTTAAAAAGCACATCACAATTAATAAAGTCATTTAAAGTTCAAAATAAAATATATAGCATTAATTGTTACCATCACAGTAATCTAGACATTAGCATGCTTACAAATGCTTTATCAAATGGTCAATGAATGTGTGTAAATCTGACCTGCTGTCACCAGCGTTTGCCACATACAATTTTCCCAGTAGACACATCACCACTAGAGCAGTGCACCCTCCAGAGATAAAATACACAGATCTCTCTCTGGCTATATGTGCATCCTGAACGTATTTAAACACGAAGAGATGCTGTTTTAATGCACTTATAAAATGAATTCTATGTCTGGATTTTGCAGATGCTCAAATTAAAACAAACATATCATGAAAAGAAGCAGCAGCAATATAGGATCTTTGCCTGCCATCTAGTGTCCATGTGCGTGTACTACAGTACTGAGCCTGACGTAAGATTGGACGTTCTGAATAAGACGCGCAATATGCAATAAGTTTGTTTGCGCATTCAATAACCTATTGCATTTGCTAAAAGGTGCGATATATAACAAAACATCGTTATATTATATTATATTATATTATATTATATTATAATTGGTTTAAATTGTTTTATTTCATCAGAATACACAGCAACTTTGGGGCAATTCTATTATATTTAGGCATTCAGCAGATGCTTTTTTTCAGTGACTTACAAAGGTGGAAAATAATGTGATAAAGTGATTCACCCTAAACATGCAATAATATTATACATGTTATTATAGTGAGCATTCAGCATGTTCCTTAATGCATAAACTAGCTTTAGGTACCCTGCGTCATGTTAAAGCGCTTTATTACTCACCATCTCTTTGAAGGCATTCTCAATCGCTCCCACCACTAGACTCTCCTGTTTGATTTTTTTCTCCATGAAGAACCGTGGGGCCATGGTGTTAGGGGACCCTGGGGCCCCCGCGGCCCCACGGAGAGAGGCTGCCCTGGACAGGCCTCGCTGGGAGGAGCTGGAAGTTGGATGAAGGTGATGTGAAGTGTTCTCCTCCCCCAGGCAGGTGGGTGGCTGTAGGGAAGGGTTCTGCAGGATGTCCAACACCTCCTGAAGTTGCTCTTCAATGTGAAGGTGAAGGAACTTTGATGCAAAGATAGCAGCCCCAGAACCTCCATGACCATCAAACAGACCCCAGTAGTGGAAGTGCAGTTCTTTTACCTCCTAAAAACACAGACCACATTAACATCAACATACTTGCCTAATACAAAAAACAGAACTCAGATACATATTTCTTCAAGGTTAATAAAGCAATAAAGCACAAGGTTATATAATTTCTTTCTGTTGTTTTTCAGATTGCTAACCAATGAGCAAAGCATTTTAGAACTATGTGGTAAAATGTTTGCTTTTGTTTTCTCTTTGTGTAAACAGCCCATAAAAATATGGAAATTAAAAAAAGGAACAGAATGAAATAAAGAAAAACATTGATATGTTGGTTAAGAAACTCACTGTGCTCTCAATGGTCTCCAGAATATCTGTGCTGGGCAGGGAAGACCGCCTCCTGCTGGTGGGGGTGTAACTGGGGCTGGAGAGGTCTGCAGGTCTTTTCCTGAGCTCCACCACCTCACAGCACGCCTGGTCCTCATTCAGCACACTTTTACCTGCATTGATCACTCTGAGGTTGGAAAGACAGATAATGTCATTGTTGTTTTTCGGTCCGAATGCAATGATGTCCTACTTGCCTGTCAAACTATATATGCATTTATGTGTTGGAGGAGACATGGCTTTGGAGAGCACTATGAAGGGACGATGGGATCTTATGCTTTCGGAAAACTGCCTACCCTGCAGTTGTTCAGGAATATTATATATACTAAGAATCTCTTCAAAGCAGAGCATCTTTCTCAAGGACACAATTCACAGATTAGTTCACAGTTTCACCTTGCTTGGGTTTGATCCTACAAACTTTTAGTCCATTCCAGGTGGATCTTCATCCACACCCACTGGCCTTCACCAGCCCAACTTAATGAAACTAATTACAACCAGCCTTGTAAGTTAATGAGGATCTACTGGGGTCCAATCGACATTTGACAGTCTGCTAGTTCTGTTTGATCTTCTGATGCTCACTCTTGATACTATAGTATGGATATGGGATAGGATATGTCTCTGGAACAACACTCTCTTCTTAACTAATAAGATTTAGGGTTATATTTCAACATTATGGTTAAACTCTTATATTTTGACTTTGGACAATATAAAAAGCATACAGTATAAAGAGTCAAATGTAAGTAAAGCCACAGTCCATTGACAGGTAGATTACACACTCTGGTTTCAAAAGCTCAAAACCACATACATCAGTCTAGTGATATCTGGGTTATTTCACAGGCCACTTTGCAGAAAACTGAGGTTATGTGGGACACATAAATGCTGATCACAGTAAACTGCAGAATTCAAAGGGATTTAAGCTCCTGCACTTTTGTTGACAGTCATTTTACTGGTTAATACTCTACTTCCAAGTTAAACAATAACCTCATACCACCATTAGAACTAACCAACCCATCAGCAATGGACATGCAGAGAAACCTGCAGAGCACAGAACCCAGAGGAACATAATGATCTGCTGAGATGGTAAATGTTCTTGTGCTATTATATTATTACAACTGAGGCAGGTCACATGACCGGGTGGAGATCTCTCGTCCCTTTGAATCTCAGTTCTGCAGAAGTAGAGTACAGTAGGGGAAGTGAGTGAACCACACTATATGCTTCTCGTTTTAGGGAACTAAACATTCAGATTTTTAAGATATTGGACTATAGAAAAAAGTATTTTCTCTGTCATGTTCTCCAAAGTTTTTCAGTGAGGAGTTTTACAGTAAGCCACAAACCAAACCACGCAACACTGTATCAGTGTCTTGACTCTTATTTACCGTAAGAATAGTAATATGGACATCATGCTAAAATATTTTTATGTGTAAAACAAAGACAGTGGTAATCGACAGCATACTTCAGATGGTGCATTATAAAGTTAAAACCCTTATTTTAAATGCTTACACCAGTCTAAGATGTTTTGCTGGTCTTAGCTGGTTACCCAGTCTGGTCAGGTTGGCCTGTTAGCTGGTAGCTAGAGAAATTTAGTTATTTTTTTAGCTGGTCAGCCTAAGAAACCAGCCATCTGACCACCTAAACTAGCTGAACACCAGACTAACAGACCAGCCCCTCACGAAGACCTGAATCAGCTGACATACAGTAAGAGTACAGCGCTATAGGATGAAAGTGGATAACAGAATCTCTGACATCTCATTCTTGCTCGTAAGAGCTTTAAATAGATAGAAAAAATCAAACAAATTAAGCTGATTTAAGCTGTTTTATGTAGAAAGGGAACTTGTAATTATAATAAGGGAACAGTTTCACATGATCATGACAATAATAAAATGTGCAAAATGCGCACATGCGCCCTAGACAACCCGCATAACATGAGCATGGATGTTTCATTCGAGCACACATAACTATGAATCATGATCTCTGTTCCTTATGACAACTTGCATGCGATTATTATTATTATTATTATTATTATTAGGCACCAAAACAACCACAGCATCCGCGCACATGACCGCGGTCCCTCACATGTCCCTGAACCGAACCCATCCGCACTCACTCTGCGTATCCGGTGGCCCAGGGTAGCTTCATCTCCTTCAGGATGACTATGGGCCGTGACATATGATCCGCCGAACACTCCACCTCATCCAGAGACAGCGCGAGAAAATCCGGCCTGTTGTACCGAAACCGGAGCGGCAGATCCGGGCGATCCGGTTGATTCTCCTCCCCGCCGGAGTTTGAAGCCATGATGCCGCCGACGATGCTGGAGACGGCCGATCTCACGCGTGTGATCATGATGATGGTGGTGTGTGTGTGTGTTTACAAACCAGTGTGTCCCCGCCTGCGCTGAAACGCCGGAGTTTTAACGCAACGCAGTCTGTTACTAATGCACCTTCATTCAGAACACACACACACACACACACACACACACACACACACACGTCATGTGACAGACTACTGCGGGTCAATGCGAGTCACTCGAGTTTAACTTTCATTTGTTGCTCTGAACATAAAGAACTGTGTCAGAGTTTTATCATCGGTGTCTTTTATTGATGCACGAATTATGTGGCGTATGCTGGTTCAGAAAATGTTACATGCAGTTTTAAAAATGTCAAAATGTAAGGATGCATTCCTGTCTCAAAGGCAAACTGTATTAGATTAATTATTAACTTTTATTTGGAGTTTTGGTTCCTTACCACTGTCACCTTTGGCTTGCAACTGAGAGACTGCGAACACATATGTGTTTGTGTAATTGTTTGTTTGTTTATCTTTCCAGTTTTTGGTACTGTACATTTTTATTTTTGTATGATTCCATTTCCCGTTTTTCCACTTCCTGTCCTTCATCATTTAATTTCACAGTACTACCACGTACTCCATAACACCATATATATTTTCCCAGTTTTCTATCTTTTTTCCTTATTTCTATTCTTCTTTCATAACTTGGCTAGTTTATATATATATATATATATATATTGCGATTTTTATTATTTTATTGCGATTTCACTTATAGTTCAAAAAGCAGCTTTATAAAGCTGCTTTGCAACTGGTTGATTATGCAAAGCAGCTTTATAAATACTGTGCAACTGTAAGGTGAGAATCGCAATAGAAATAAACTTGAAACTTGTCAGCGCTTGTTAAGTTAAGTTGAAATGTCCCTGTAACAGAGTAGTAACAGAACTGTAACTTTTGTAACAGAATGTTACAAAAAAATAAAGTTTACAAAAGTATTGTTTTCATTTATTTAACAGTAAGTCAGAAGAACAGCAGCTGTTGAATTGATTTCAGAGGTGACAAGATTTGTAAGCAGTTGTGCAAATGCTCTTATCTGTTGTCACTTGGATCACAGGATCAACCTTTAATCCATGTCAACAAAGAGATGCAGATTAAATGAAAAAATCCCTCTGGGGAATGGAAATTCTGTCCTTATTTTCTGATCATCATGTTGTTCCAAACCTGTCTGATCATATTTTTTTCCATGAGGAAGTACAGTTCATTTGTACCTTCTGTACAGATTATTCATCAGGTTAAAAATAAATATATTCATATTAAACTTACAAAGCAATTCTCTGTTCTTTAAATAAAGTACACTCCAAAACAGCTGTTATTATAAAATACATACATACATAAACCAAACCAAACAGACCTACGTTTCATGCTGTTTCTCATGTAAAGCTATCACATGCATAAATTATTTTTCTCATTATGAAGTGTTGTGAATAAGATGCATGATAATGCTCCTTTTTGTGCCAATTTCATTTTTGGTTGAACATTTTCTTTAAACCGCTGTTGTGTCTCATAGTCGCCACCAGAGGTCGCTATGGATAAATGTCCCACACTCGGTACAGCCAGCAAGAGTGGATCCCACGGTATGGGCATTGTCCCATGCCTTTACAAACACACAGCCAAGGATCTTCTAGGATCTTTGTAGATGAATTGCGTGGGTTGTTTATATTTTCAACTCTGGCCCTCATGCAGCCGCAGGGACCCTGAAGAAACTGGGGGCCGGTGCTGATGGGTAGTGTTATGAACTTTGCCGTGCCAAATGCATTAGCAACCCTTCAAATACTGAGATTATGAATGGTCTGTGAGCAGGATTTAGGATTTGACTTGAGACATTTGTTAATTTTATTGGTTTTTGGTCCACTTAGTCCTGGCTGTTGTGTGCTGGTGAGACATTTAGACGGCATGTATTTACTGCTGCTTAGCTGCATGTTTTGGACATCTGTGCAAATGCTTTCTGGTTGTTTTGGATGGATTAATGTTTATTAAAAAGAAACAAATCATGATAACTACTGCAGAGTCTGTACATGATTTATATCCTGGATATTTGATATTTTGGAAGCTGTAATTGATTACTTACTGACACAAGTCAAAAGAGGTCCAGCCCCAAGTCTTATAATATTCTGCTCTCTGGATATGACTCTCAGATCTCTCCTTCAATGAAAGTCTATAAGACGTTTATCATCCTGTTTTATCACCCACAATGGAAGTTGTACGTCTGTAATAAAGTAATTTAGAAAAGTAATAACACCTCTCTCTTGTGGTACATGAACATGGTAATCATTCAATACCATAGTATTGAATAATTCATTAAAGTACCATGGTATAAAAGTACCATGATAATATCTAATACACCATCACTGTATTATGGTCCTGCACCAGTACTTTGATTGTAAGGGATACAGAATGTATACTACACCACAATGCGGTAACTTTGTAGTTTAGAAAAACTTTAATATATCTTTTCTCATCACTATAAAAAATCTCTCAATCTTTTGTAAGTTGTCACAGTGAGCTGGCTGACCACACATTAAAATTCCTTAAGGTTTTCCTCAGTCCATCTGGGAAGAATTAATTTGTCATCGTTCAGAAGTCGATCCTCTTAGACTGATCCAAGATCAGCTTCCTTAAGCCAGATCCTCATTCAAACTCAATGGAAACTGATCTACAATCAGGACAAACATCTATCAACAAATACTCATTAAGCACCTCTGACCCTGTGTCAGTGAGCGGATAGTTTCACAGGGTGACATTTCTCAGACCTAAGAGGATTGGAAATGTCAGGTGTCTGTGTGTTTGGAGACTGGCTTGCTGCTTGGTGATGATTTAATATGTTTGCACAATGCATTGAACTTTCTGCAGCAGGTCGCCGACATTTGATTGCTAGTGATATCATCACAGATTTATTAATACATTAAATATGGAGACTGCAACGCAAACCTTTTACTCCTTTTACTACAATTTGCAGCAATGGCTTGTGGTCTGAGTGTACACAATTACACAAACTGTCTATGAAACTTTGATGTCTGGATGTGTCTAAACTCAAGGTTGTTCCATGTTCAGACAGGCTCTTCAACTAATCACTGATTTCCAATAATTGTATACAGCCTTGACACTTATCCTGACCTAACCACAACCCACCCCAATCCCTAAGGAGGGTCACACGCCATCTACATCATGATAGATAGTTGGGGGGTGGAGCTCTTTTGACTTGAACTAGCAATCCAGAACACCCACCAAACAACATGTTTAAAGACCCTCAGAACCCTGTACCTTTGAATACTATTTACATAAATTAATTTGCACATTAATTATGCTAATCATTCTGCAATGTGGTATGACCTGGTATTCTGATTACATTACATTACATTCTGATAACATTACATATTGTACTACCACCACAGTACTATTTTATAACAATTCAATATTTGATTATTTAAAAAAGAATTAATCAGTCTTACTAAACAAAATAAAACATTTCTGACCCAAATAAAGTCTTGACTTTAATTAGAAGTACAAATATAATTGTATCTTTATAACCGTAATCTGCAATTTTGCCTCTCTCTCGCCATCTCTGTTTGAAACATAGAATTTCAGATTACATTATGTACTATATTGTCAAATTAAGCCAAACTGACATTACCTGTGAAATCTGACCTGACAGCTCAAATTATTAATCATTATTATAAGCTTACCATTTTAAGTTAGGATGAAGTAAGGAGTTTTGAACACTGATCTGTTATGTACTTGCACAATAACTGATTTTTGTTCATTTTTGTAAAAAAGGTTACAAATTGCAGCTTTAAACATATTACTTGGCCAGCGTTGTTTCAGCTCAAGTCACACATTATAAATTCAGGTTATTAATTCAATCTTCTCATCAGTAATATAATGGAGATGTGTCATTATTCAACCCCCCAAGCCTTTGAAGACAAACAGGTGTGAAAATCTTTATTCACACCTCAGAAGATCAAAGAATGAATCATCCACAAAGAGACTCTATGAGGCAAATAAAGACAGACTGTCTTTGTTAAGAGACATCAGAAAAAGTCCTTACAGCACACAATTTTTAAAAAACAATTTGTTTTCTTATTTTATTGCAGTTTCCTGAAGTTCAAACGTGATTTTTTAATGGAAAATGGCATCAGACAATGAACATTCAGTGGGAGGAAAACAGCATCTTTTGTTCCAGATGTCATTTTGAAGAGTGTGAGGAATGTCAGGTCAATTTTCAATTGTGTTATCTTTTGACTTGAAGGGAATCTAGTCTTCTGTACAAAGAAAATAATAATCACAGTTCACAAAGATTCTTACATGTGATTAATGATCCGGAAATACTATGGATTTTCCAATTCCCTTTTCCTTGTTTTTATCCTAAATGCTTTATTTTTGGTTTAAAACAGATTTAAAATGTTGAATGTGATTTCAGACTGTTATACAAATATACAATATGACATAGACAAACATGTCTGGTTTTGATCAAGAAGTCTGGAAAACCTTCATTCATCAACTGTGGCTTGTTAAGTGCACTAGACAGCCATTAACCATATTTAAAGAACATATATTTACATATAGATGAGAGAGAGAGAAAGTTTCTCTTCTGTCTTCTCAAACTTACACTTAATCCATCATTCATGACCTGTAATGAACTTCTGTACGTAATATTCAAACAAGGATGATTAATGAATGGTTCCCATGACAACAGTCATATCGCACGGACACAGCAGGACAAGAGAAACAAGCCCACCGATTGCTATTATGAGACGGAAGTTGTAGGGAAGGAACTAGGAAACTCTTTCATATGGACCTTCGGTTTGTCAACAAAGTGACCAGTTACATCTGAGCCGATCTGAAACACAGAGAATCACAATTATTCTCTAAGCTTTTTAATTGTTTAGGTAAAAACAAAGAACTAGAACATGGGTGGTTGCTAGGTTATTGTGTCCTGGAGACACGTAATAAAGGGCTCCTTCCAAATTTACCATAGTAATCACTGTAGTTTCTGCACCAGTTTTTAATCCCGTCACTACAATTAGTGTTAGTAATGTAAAACCATAAACTAATATCAAACCTGCTTAGTGTAAGATTTATTTGTTATACGTCTCGGCTCGCAGAAGGTTAAACCAGTTTAAAACTAACTATTACAAATAGTGGTTCCCTATCCAAAAAACACACATAGCCAAATAAGTTCAAGAGGGATAGAAATTCTTTCCAACACAACTGTCACATGTGGACGCAGGATTTTAACAAAGGAGTTTACGTCAGTTTAATCTATTGTAAAACCTGTGCGTCTTTAAGGGTTCATACATGTGACACATTAATGCAGTCTTCTGTATGTTTTATGACTGTTGGTTTACTATTAGGACTACTGGAGTTGGGTGTTGCCTGAGTCACTGGGGTTGAGTCACTTAGTGAGACTGTGATTAAATTTGACATTGTTTTGGTATCTTATAGCATTGTGCACAGTCAGCCTTGCAGACAACATCTAACATCATATTTAAAAAGTAAACCAAAGGTTTGGATGCTTAAATAATTTAAAATGAACAACTATTCAAGCTCTGTGAATTGTACCACTCAGTGTGATCTAAAGGGTGGTGAGATACGGATTCTCTCACTTGTTGAGTTCACACATATGGAACTTACCACAGTCACGTCAAACAGATTTATCTGGAAACGTTTAATGGAAAGGTGTCTGCCGACTAGAACAAACAATTCATCTAGATGATGACAAGACAGAAATCTGGTATTTAAAATCCAGATGTGTTCCTCACACTGGTGAGACAGTATATTGGAGTCTGGTAACATCACACAGCAAGAGATTTAGCTAAAAAAGCTGACATTTTTAGCAATTTCTCTTTCGAGTGTAGTCCTAAAATGCAACATGTACTTGTATTGTATTTTCATATTTCAGAACACAGCAATGCATCAAAATGGGTTTGTTGCTAGTCTTCACATACTGGAAGTGTTACTGTACATGGAGACAGAATAAAAAGCACAATATGATACTGTTGTGAGCTTAAAACCTTTGGAGGAATGAAAGAGGACCTGAGGCAGAATCAGACTCTATCTACACCTGCTGTGACAGATCACGGTCTTTCCTCAGAACAGTGACCCTCTCTCACCAGCCTGTTTCATCTCCACGGTCATTCTTCTGATGTGGCGTCGGCTCAAAGGATTACTTCTCATCTTAAAAGCGCTGTGCAGGCTTTTTTCAGCTGAAATAAGTGGAGAGAAAATTATACCTTCTTGCAATTTACACATTCCTACAGTAAATCTTCCAGTGAGGGGAGAGCAAAGAGAACATTTTAATTTCCCTCAGAACATCAGGATATATCTAGAATAATACATAATTTAAACCTGTAAGAATAATATGAGTTGGACTCTGATCTTTAATTGTGAACAGATGGAAAAATTAAACCAGTCTGTGGTAGTTTAAGTTCAATCCAACCCTGTTTCCCTGTCCACTGGGTCCTTTTGGTGTGGATCTGAAATACATTAAGGTCAAAGGTGACAAAAGAGAATGTTACCACAGCAACATGCAAGTCTGTTATGAGAAGCTTCAGATGTACATTACATATCTCTCTCTCTCTCTCTCTCTCTCTCTCTCTCACACACACACACACAACATACACAAATATAATTGAGGATATCCCCAAAAGGAGGTTTTGCTCAGATTTCTCAGGTTTTGCTGACTTTTGGGTACAAATTTGTTAAACCAAAGCCATTTGGTTTATGGGGACACAGGAAATGTTATACACGTCATTATACACATTTGTGTCCTCATAAACCACATATGCCAGTACACACATATTCATGCACAGACCGCAGCTGTCTCGTCTCTGGGCTCATTGCTTAAGGAGAGAGGATATGTCTGTGAAACAAACAGGAAACCCATAAGCTATTATAGGATGTTTGGAAAGGGTCCTAGTAGGCGATTTGCATTGTGCAACTTAAGAGCACTCATATGGGGCATTGTATTCTGTACCAGAACTTTATGTCCGAACAGAGAAGAAATATTCCCTTTACTTCCCCTTACAAAAATAAATAATTAAAAAAAAAATAACTATGGTAAGTTAGTGAATTAAAAATTTTCCTCCAACCCTAGGTTTTAAATCTCAGTGGTAACTTGTCACAGTTTTCCTGTAGGTGTTCCAACATGGTCCAACATTTTACAAGATTGGAAAGCCCTGCACAATTGTTCTTACCGTTTATGAATTGTTATAATCTGTTATTGTAAAAATAATAATGGCATTAAAATGACAGAAAGATTCTGGAAGCTTTTAACCACCACTTGAAGGAGATTCAATATTTATTTACTATGATCTTACAGTAGAAACAATAACTGAGGTAACTATGGTATTTTGGAAAACCTCTGTTTACTCTGTAAATTTATAAAGATCCCTTCAAGAAATAGTTGCGTTTGAATAACATTAGCCAAAAATAACATCTTGGTTGTTACAACATCAGCACAGATGCAGAACTAATATTTCTTCAAGGTTTTATTTATTAGATTTGGCACATTAATACATGGAGACATTCGTGAGAGGTGCAACACATTTAAAGCTGGCTATAAAAACTGATACAGCAAAATTCTTCTTATAAAATCAAATTCTCAAAAACATTCACTTTAACACAAACACAGAGCAACTGATATGGTCAATTAAACTATTAGCATTGGTGTCGTTGTGCATGCGGTTACAATTCTGTAGTAATATGTACATCTAAACAGCTTGAATTGCAATATTATCTCAGTAAATGCACAAAATGAATGTAAAATCACCTGAATAAAGTACAAACCTCACACAAGAGCAGTGAAGACATACATGGTCATATGGAAACATTCATTTCTAGCAGTGGTTTCTACTGCTTTGGCCTAATTTATAAATGGAGGATATGCATATGCACAGGTTTGATCATAAGAGTGTGTACGTTAAAACCCAAGCCAATAGTTCATATTTAAAAACATGGAAAAGTGCTTAGCGCCACGTCAGGGTCTAGGCAGTTGTACACACTTTTTCTTTAACTATCCTTGTGTTCCTTTTGAGTCAGAGTACTGCAGGTATTTGGAAATTTAAGCAATTCTTTCTGTTCGCGATTCTTAGGTAAAAAATTTGGAAAAAAGTTGGCTGGTGCTCTTGTATATGTTAATGATATTAATTAGGCTATTAATTAGATATTAATATATTAATTAGTTTATAAGACAGAGATTTGAAACTATTCAGCTGCGCACAATTACAAGATAATTTGTGATTTTTACATTTTCACATCCGGAAGAGAGGTGTACACACATTTTTTGTGCGTTCGTTCGTATCACACGCACACATATTTGAGAAATGATTGTAAGATCAAATATAAGATGGTTTCTATGCGACATTTTATAAAAGAGGTTGCGTATCTGCTCTGAGAGATCTGCATACAAAGCTCAATGCAGACATTACAAATAATATCAACTAACCATATTATCAAGCAAAGTTAGCATAGCAAAATAAATTATTTTAAACAGGAGGTTACAAAGCTTCTTATATCCATTAACTCTACAGCAAATAAAGCTTGTTTATCTTTATAAACAATTATGGAACTGCATCGTTTGCTACTTGATGTTCAAAGTTCAAAATCTTTGTCCTGAAACAAAACCAGTTGATTTATATGACGTGTCAGAACGTAAATAAAACATCTTTTCTGCTCAACAGTTTTTGTGCTACACTGTAACGTTTGATAAAGCCTGCCGTTTCCTGTGTTTTTTTTAGTGAAACATTAATTTCTTTTTTTTGAAACAGGTATGTTTTGATTACAGTGTGACCTGCACATGCATGATCTTGGCTCTGTTCCATGCAACAGGTGTCTGCTTTACTTTGGCATTAAGTAGCCAGTAACCGGGGCCAAAATAAATGGTGTTTGGGTCTTAAGTTGATGCTTATCGCAGGAAATGCCTGACAGTTTTCACTATTGTACCACAGTCCCGAGAGAGATTTACTGTGCTTACAATGTTCCCACTGTTTTGCAGATGGACAGCATATACTGAAGCAGAAAGCTATGAGAGACTGAGCTATATTATTAATACTGTCAAGGCCAAAGGTCATAATTAGGCATGACACAGAGCAGAGTGTATTAATAATATAAGCCAGCAATAACAGTAAATGGAGAATTGTTCTTAGATGTTTCTCCTGAAAAGAGACACGAGTATATTTAAGAAGAAATCTCAACAATGTCAAAGTGTGGATCTGAACGATACTGTCCATGTTGATTTTTACAGAGCTACTTTTTTTAATGTATGACTGCAATCAATACATTTGTGTCTCTTAAGGAAACATCTGAGACAAGATGAGATGTAAATGAACTGCAATTAAAAAATCTCCATTAAGTCTCATAAGCAACAAAACAGAAACCTCTGAGCAATAACATTTTTAATTGGGACTGTGTATTAGCATGACTGAAACACTGTACTGACCAATCAGCATTCAGCACCGGAACACTGTAAACACATGTTCACATTATGCTCCTGTGAAATCATTCTTATCAAAGTGCGGATTAATAACATCACATTTTGAAGGGCCACTTGTGTTACGTTCCTGTCTGAGCCGATCTGTTGAATTTTGGCGAATGTTCGAGTTCCTTCCAGGTGGAGGAGCTGCATGTGGGACTGCGATTGGTGATTTTGGTGAGCAGAGTCGTTCTGCGGAAGCTGCTGTCTGAATCCTCCTTCTTAAAGCTCTGTGGGATTTGGTGGCAGCAGGGAAAACAGTGGGCAAAGTCCTGCAGGAGATGTCCACTGAAGATCATGTAGATCCACGGGTTACAGCAGCTGTTGAGACTGGCAAGCAGCGCAGACAGAGTGACGGCCATATTCTCTGAATCTAGAAAAAACACACACATGATAAAGTGTTTTATTAAAGCAATAAACCACGAGAGGTTTTGCATTAGTAATTTTTAACTTAGATAAGCATGCAGACACTATTGTTTGGCCAATAGAATGCAAGCTTGCTGCCAGCTTTCCTATAGAATGTGCAGTTGTGTGTGTATAGAGGTGTTAATCTAGTATGAAAATCTAGTATGAAAATCTCCTTATCTTCTTATTTCTTTGTGTTTCATTAAATTTGAGCATAAATTTGTGACCAGGTGTTTTGCTTATTTGCTTGTTTGTGTTATTGCCAGATATAAAAATGCAAAATATGAAAAAGATTAATATTTTATTAATCTTCTTTTATTAACCTTAAATAATGAGTTGAAAGGGGGTCAAATCAAGTAAAACATCTCATTAACTTTACATAGATTTTACTGAGACATACAAACACAAAATCCACCTTCCCTTGCTGTTGTCCCCTCACACACTATTCAAATCTCACAATATAATATCTAAAAAAACCTTTATAAGCATAACAGAGTGATTCTGTTTATCACATTAGCACCTCTGTCCATTAACACACGTCTGTCCACTTCTTGCACTTGGAAGATCTTGCAAAGCTGTTGTGCAAATAGCCAAAATACTTAATGATTTAAATATAATATATATTTATAGATTTATATTCCTATGTCTATAATTTTGCAATGGCACATAGATCTAAAGTGTCTGCATAGACCATAATCGGTGCTGTAGGTGATGTGTGCTATTTAAAACTTTGATCACTTTTTACAGTGTACACATCCATATGAATAGTTCATATGTGATACTTCAAACATTTCTATTTTTTGATTGCATAATAACTATGTTAAGCATTACATCATTTAATAATGGATGTATAGTTTGTTTGACGATATGAAAGTTATTAGATTCTGCTACCCAATATAATAAATTAAAGTTGATTTTTCTATCTAAATGCACATTCACTGATCATTTGTTAGGACTTTGAGAATGCAATAATGTAACAGTCTTGAATGGCAGTACAATTTAATAGCACATTTTATGCATAACGCTTTTACGCAATTGACTCACCATCCCATTTGAAGTTTTTGTCCCAGACTGACCACATCTGCACGGTGAAAAACGGCGCCCAGCAGATGATATAAGCAAGTACAATAACGAAAGTCATCTTCACGGTCCTTAACTTCGCTCTGGATATAGTAGTGACACTGCTGACCGAATTCTTCCCAACCAACCCGCTCTTACAAGCGCCATCAGTCTTTTTGGTTTTATATCTGATATTCTTCCTGATGCTGTGACATATAAATCCATAACAAGTCATCAGTATAATGACGGGGACCAGAAAAATGCCCACGGTGATCCAGGTGATGTACGCTTGGACTCCCCACGGCTGGATAAAGTGCGCCCAGCAGTCGTAAACCTCTGAGCCCTTCTGGATCTCACTGAGGGAGAAGATGAAGTACTGCGGGGTGCTGAGGACCAGGCTGCTGATCCATGTGCCCCCGATCATGATGCGAGACCTTCTGGTGGACTGCTGGAGGGTCTTGAGAGGATGGCAGATGGCGATATATCGATCCAGGGTCATCATGACCATCATATACGTTGAGGCGAACATGCCCATCACCTGCAGGTGCTTCACGATCCTGCACAGAAAATCTGGGCCATAGAAACGGAAGGTTATTTCCCAGCACAGCTGTGGAAGGACTTGGAAAAACGCGACTACCAGGTCCGCCAGGCTGAGGTGTTTAATAAACAGATGCATGCGTGAAGTCTTTTTCTTTGTGTTGTGAATGGCCACCAGGACGCTGCAGTTTCCGATCACCGCTATCACGAAGGTGACGCTTAGAACCGCGATCTCGATTTTGGCGACCTCTTCATCCCGGCCAAACGGGTCGGTGGAGTTGACGTGTTGGGATGTGTTGCTAAAGTGACTCATTTTATAAGCAACCAAAAAGTAGTCCGACGTGTTGTAAAGTGCGCAAACGACCCTTTTCCGTGCGTAAATGGAAACGCCGGTGTCCCGGTGCGTGCTGCTCCGTTCCAAAAATACACAGGATCGATCAGAGTTGATGTAGCCAGTGGTTAAAAATCTGAGCTAGTGCCCAAAAGGTTTGGGACTGAAACCTCACAACAAGTGAATTAATAACTATCACCATTTTGCTTCCGATGGATATCAGAAACCCCTGTGATAAATATTTAGTCGTTTCTAATTATTTGACTAATGGACAGATTTGCAAAACATAAGAGTGCGCAAACGTCTCTCCTCACCGTCTCTGGTTCTGCTCAAAGTCAGTGAGCTTTTTAAACCCGCGTCAGATTTCACTCACAGTGCGTAATGTGCGCAGAGCCAAACCCACCAGCCTTTAATAACTGAATTCAGCTTAATAGAGCTGAAGTCTAAATACAGTATTTACGGTGCTCCACAGAGGACACCCTGGAGTCGCCACCCCTTTTAATGTCTGCATTGTGTTACTGGCACGTACTGCAGGGATATACACCCTTGACACATTCCCACACAGTGCAGTCATTAAACGTGTAAAGTTAAAGCACTTACAAAAATGTCAAGTGAGACAAAAGATTAAAATAGTTTTGCTTTTTTATTTTTTGCTGATATCATTTAATGGTTGACAAACAACACCGAACTGGATTCATCACTTTTTTGTGCAACGTGAGATCTAAATCAAATGTCAAGGTAAAAAAGATGCTTGATGAAGTTGCTTGCTTTTGCAAAAATCATACTGCACGGTGTTGTGGGTGGTTGCCAGGGCTTTGATACCATGTTAGGGCTGGTTGCTAGGGAGCTGCTTACTGGTACAAAGTCAGTGCTTTACTCAATGAATGATGAAAAGTCATTATTTGTGCAAATCCATTTTGTGCCATAGATGACCAGAGTTGGGCAGTATTTTTCACACCTGGGCAAGAAGAAAGCCATTAAAAGCAATAGCATTAAACAATTCTTTCATATCAGCTTTTATTAAATTGAATATTTATATTTAATTTGGGTTCACTCCAGTGTTTTCCTTTTATCATCTCAACAACATTAAACCTACTGCACCTCCTGTCACTAACTCTCTCTCTCTCTCTCTCTCTCTCTCTCTCTCCTACCTCCTTCTTTCATCCTCTCTATCCCTCACTTGTGATACATGAATTATTAAACACTCTGTGATACAGGAATTATTCAATTACAACAGAAAAGTAATTGTAAAGAAACAATACTCTGTAAAACCTTTTTTGCATTTTACAGATAAAACAAGAATGAAAACATTATTTATTATGTTTATTAAGTTTCAGTGTTAATAAAAAAAACTATCAAGAAATGTTATATTTCCACTCAAAATCAAAAGAACAATTAAAAAATCTATATTTTATGAATTTAAATGTAGTAAATTAAATGTCAGTTTGGAAAAAGAAGCATTTGCCTTGTGACATTATTTGATTGACAATGTAACCAAATATTTGTATTACAATTGTTAAACAATTGTTACGTATGTTCACTTTGCTATAATGAATGTACTGTATTCTGATTTTAAGATATTGTGTCTATATGCATTACACAAATGAGAATATTGCTCTTTGTTTGCTTAGCAAGGTGCTTAATTGAAAAAATGCCAAACAAATCTAAATGGTATCTTGGTTTTCTTATGCTTTCTTGTGTTAAAATATGTTTTATGATTCAGGCTCTAATTAACATCAAACCTGAACAACAAGGTCTCTTCATGAGACACAATAAGCTCTGATTAAGATGTGTGTCATGGTAATGTGCTGACGTGTTGCTGTAACATCTCTGATGATGGGAACCGCGACTGTCCTGCTGATACTGTATCAAAGCACACGCTTCATCTCTGTGAGGCTCCAGCAGAGATACTGAGAACTTCTGCCCTGACCAGGATTATAAATCACTGCCAACACATTTCATTGTCTGTCAAAACAGTCCAAAACTTCCCATCAGAACAGGAACACAAAGCACAGACACTTAATTCCCAGAAAGAGCACATCCTGTGGCTTGACTTTGGATATAACGGGGAAGTCTGTGTTTGCCTTTATGAGTGTGTGTGATTGTTTAAAAGGGCAAACCACAGATATCAATTCCTGATGTTTGACTTGAGGACAAGTCCAGCATGTCTTCATATGTCTTGGGGGATTAGTTCAAGTTTTATTAGTGGTATGTGCTCATACTTTTAAGTAATATGTTGGGTACATAGTGTAAGTTTATGCTTCAGACAATTTTGTCTGGTGGAAAAAATACCATAGATGTACGCTGAAAGATCTGAGGCTGATGTTATGTAAAACAAGAGAATCATAGAGGTTTGGATCTTTTTACATGGGACACTTACCATCAAACAACCAAACAAACAGCTTCAGCAGGTGCATAGCAGAGCCCTAGAAACCACCCAGACTACTCTAGTAGGTCCAAAGAAATGTGCTAAACACCCTCACAACACCTTAGCAACAGCACAAGAAAGCCCCAGCAACCACAAGGAAGACTTTATAAACTGCATAATTCTATTAAAAAAGATTATTTAAATCTATTTTACAGAAACTCATGAGCAAAGAGAGATAAAAGACCTGGTTAAAAGTTGCTAGAAAGATCTGCTTCAGAAAAATTGTATTCAACAAAGGTCACAATAAATATTCAACAAAATAAAGGCTCAAAATCAAGAACAGATCATTTGGTTGCAGTATGAAATTTTAACCGAACTGCTGTTTGTAACATATTTCTTAGCATAAAACGACCAGAGCCAGACAAGCAAACGGCAGACTTGGTAATGTCAAAGCTGATTAGATGACCCACATTTGTGCTTTAAATTAAAATCAAAAATTAAATGTAACCTTTTATGAGACTTCGCCAATCAAAGCCACGCAGAACACACAAAGATTGACCCATAAACCGATATTCAGAAATGACAACTTATGCGAGTTTTATAGATAAATATATACATATATATTATAGATGTGCTCCCTTTGTACCATACACATGGATACCACAAACAAGATAACGATTTTATTGCCCTTTGCAGATATGGATCTTATATAACATAAGTGAGTGTGCATATAAGCATTTAAACAGTTACATAACGCTATGCCTGACAGCTGATATTAAAAAAGCTGCATGTGGAAATGATCCAGACACAGAGATGAAAAGCATTATCGGAAAAATATGTTCAAAACCTTTTTAGTGTGGGGCATAATATCTGAGCTGACCGTTGGATACAATGATTAATGACTGATATAACATATCAAGATTAAATCAACTCCAGAAACCAGTGTGTACAGATTCTGGATTTACTTAATATAATGTATGCAGATATAAGCGATATGATCTACTTTTGTGTGAACACTGCACAGATATTTTAAATAATGAAGAGCTTTAATTTCATGAATTCATGAATTTCTTTTCTCTTGTGGGCTATTTATTCTGAGATACGATCAAAGTGGTACATGGTATATTGAACAGAGATCTGGAAGTGTTTTAAATGTCCTACAACATTAACTTTTTAACAGTAGTTCCTATTGAACTTTTAAATGCAAACATTAGATTTTAACTCCTAAACCAGAACAGCAGATAAAGAATCAAAACAAGTTGCAAACCCTGCAAATCTGCAAACAAATGATGCTACAGTTTTTCTCACAAAGAACATAACTTTTCGGTATAAGTTGCTTCAATTAATTCTGAACAAATGGTATTAATTATTAATTCTATGAAGAACATTTCATTCTATTTAACTCAAAAAATCTTAAGTTCATACTTCCTTGTACAGATGCAACAGAAAGTCGGACTCATTAGGAATTCTAGTAATTTAACACGGATGTATGGTATGGCTTTTATGATGTAAAATACTCTTCTTTGACAGTGATACATTATGACTTTGGGAACATTAGTTCTGAACCTCAGTTATGTCCAGAGCTCCTGGGATCTTGTGTTCCCAGGAAAGTTCAGGTCAGATCAAAACTCTAATACACTTTCATGTTTTTACAACTTATCATGGGGACAAAAACAAACTCAGTTCATGTTCTAAACACATATTGACAGATTTCTACTTAACAGAGATTGGTTAAAACCCTGTAGCTGTATTTAGTTAATTCTATATAAACTGGTCATTTTCTACCATGTCATGTCCAATATGACTTGACACGTAGCACACTGTGGGGTTTTTGAGAGCAAACTTTCAGAAAGTACATTAAGAGAGGTTTTCCACAAACAAGCTCCAAGCAAAATAGTCTTTGAAACCCCCCCACCAGCTCTCGGATGGCGGTTTGAGGGAAGATGATTTACACTAATACAGAGAAATAACATTTGAATGTAGAATGTCATGTGAATTTAGCCTTTTATTAGGACTCATGGGATATTGTGGACATTTCTCGCTGGCATCATAAAATATCTGCTTCAAACTGACCTTTCAATCCGAGATGAAGAGCTAATTAACATTTACGAGAACAATACCAGCATTGGGAGGTTGTTTTAAACTATAGCTTACCAAGCTAAGT
Source organism: Chromobotia macracanthus (assembly GCA_036877525.1). Taxonomy (NCBI): domain Eukaryota; kingdom Metazoa; phylum Chordata; class Actinopteri; order Cypriniformes; family Botiidae; genus Chromobotia; species Chromobotia macracanthus. The sequence goes on along the minus strand of JAZGTH010000021.1, from coordinate 5,980,287 downwards.
CAAATAAGTTAAACTACAGTTTAAGAAATACATAACTGCATTATAAGTACATACAAAAGGTAGTTAACTACATCAATGCTGTCTCAACAGACATTATATTTTGGTAATCATTGATATCAATTATAAAATCAAAAAGAGTGAAATAATATACAAATACATACTTAATGTATTTAATTACAAAAGGAAATAAGTTATACACATGAAATATCTATATGGCAATTTTGTATAGGTCTATGTTGTAAATTGCATTTCTATAACTGGGTTTCCCTACACCACTATCTGTAAAAATGACCTTGAGAAGCTAAACTACTTTAAGTACTAGTTAGTAGCTTTGTTCTTTTAGTTAGTTACTTCCCAATTCTGACCTTCTCAGGTCAGTGTGACAGAAATGAGATCAAGAGATGGAGCAACTATTTGTTTTCCAACCACAGACCACCCCACTGTCTCCTGGGTAAAGACTTTCTCTCTGAATTCTTTTACTGGGGCGGGTGTCTGCTATTTTAAGACTAAACGCTCCCTTAATAGAAAGCAGTTCTGTTTATGTTTCTTCCGCGTCTGGTAAAACGTACAGAAACATACATGCTCACACATGACAGGATGCAGAACAAACATCTGGTCTTGACCCCAAGAAACAAATTAGAGGATGGGAGCTGTTTGGAATCAGAGTTTCCTCTGGTGAAGACATTGTGAGACTAGTGTCCTTCCAGTCAGAAACTCTTTGACTTCACAGTCAAAGACATTCACAGTGCTCTGCCGGATCTTGTAATTGATCATATTTAGCAAAAGTGATTTGAATCGCTCTTCTCTAACAACTATTGCTCCCCGGGCGCAGTAGTGTGCTGCCCACTGCTAAGGGTGTGTGTGTGTTCACAGCTTGCAGTGTGTGTTCACTCCTCAGCAGTGATGGGTTAAATGCAGAGGTCAAATTTACGGGTATCTGACAAATATGTCACTTTCACTTAAAGCACATAATATACAACAATACGTGAAATACACAGTTTATACTACAGACCTGGACTTTGTTGAGGAATAAACAAAAGCAGCAAAGTCCACCAACCACAGCTGCATTTACAGTTGCAAAACATTTACTGTAATATACATATTTATATTTTACATATAAAAAAATATACAATATATTTTTGGATAGATTTGCTGGGTTGTTTCAACCCATGGTTGGGTAACAACAACCCAGAATTTGATGAGTGAGAATGTTATTATTTGTAAATGATGAAAGTTTGACGAACACCAAATATATTGGTCGAGTAATTTGATTGGATCATTTATTTCTTACAGAGAGTTAATGAACTCGTCAGGCTGACATTGTAGAAAAACAGAGTCACATGTCATCTGGACTGGCAGACATGTTATCACAGTTCATTATGGGTTGATAAGTGTTTCAGAGCTGATATAGACCCCATCTGGAGTGGAGAGAGCATTTACCATTACAAACCACTTTACCTTCTTCAGTCTCCTCCTATTAAAATAATCTTCTGAGCTTTCTCGAAAAGTATTTGGGTTATTTCTGTTCTGCAGTGCTTTTTCAATGCTGTAACCTTTAATAAGTGAATGTGTCTGTAATGTCTCTTAAGTATTGCTATAAAAGGGTAAAAATACTTGCAAAAACATGCTCTGGTCAAACTCAGGCCCTTTAGCTTTATTAATTATAAGTGGATTATTTACATAAAAGCAAGAAATGAACAGGATGGCAATAAAATCTTAAAAATCTTCTTAAAGAGGAATTGGCATTTAGCTTACATGGGCATGTCACCTTGAAGTAAATTTTTACCCATGTTTAACCATGTTTAGATTTTTCATACTTAAAGGCAGGCAATTTTGGAGATGTTAGCAATAGCAAGCTAGATTTGAAAGCATAAAATTCCATCCTCCCTTCTGAGCCAAAGCCACGTCTCCGCCAGCACATGAATGCATACATAGTTTTACAGGCAAGCTGGACATATTTAAATAAATATATTAAGACCATTTAACTTGATTGCTATCAGGATGTGAATTGCCTACCCTCCCTTTAATTACTGTAGTTTTATCTAAAAGGCTGGAATGTTTTAGAGAGAGGTAAAGGCAGCTAACACCACAGAACTGTAATACGGATGTTTTTGTTTCCCCACAAATGCTGATGTCACTTTCTCGAAAATAATAGCATTAAGTAACTGATCATATTCCCAACAAAACATATTTTAATAAGACTTAAAATTATAAAACACCATAGGTATTTCGAAGTTAATTGTCAGTTTTTTGTTTTTTAAGTAATTTGACCCCTTTCTATCACAAATTGCAAAGCATTTCAAACAGTACTGTGGAATTCTGGGCTGTGGCTGGTGTGGGTTAACCCAACCTGACCCCAGGAGTCTTTACAGTGACGTGTTAGTTAAAAACCACACTTAATAATCTGCATCATTTGAGAAGAGTGATGGACAGCTACACAGACACAGACATACCGTGGCTGGATCGTTGGATTCAGGATGTAGAACTGCAAAGCACAAATATTCTAGCATTAAATGGTGGACACAATTCAATGGTTTGGCTGGGCTGGTTAGTATGCTCAAGTTAGCCCCTGCTGGTAGACCCTGTAACCACACGACTAAACTCTATTGACAGCCATGCAAATGTTCATCTTTACTAACACTGTTAATTTGGCTTTTTGTACTCAGTTCATACAAAAACTCATGACACACGCATTCAAGAGTAAACAAACTGTTGGCGAAAAGACAATGTGCTCTTTCAGTTGAATTGTGACATCAGTGTTAAGTGTTGCAATTTCTCCTGTTTATTTCGAGTGGCCTGTGGCCCATTTTAACAGTTGATAAAGCAGTTTCGAACAAATGAACGACATGTCTGTGGGAGATCTCTAAATATCATACGTTTCTACATGTGTGTGCACACAGGTTTAACTCTTGTCCTTCTGTGTGGAGTCCTGCATTGTCTTACACAACTGTCTTTGGACAAATCTGTGTTCTGTTCACCCACAACATGCATGTGCACAGTTCACACTCAGATTCATTAACGTTCCTTGTGTTTCATCTGTTCTGTGTCTCTCCTGTCCATCTTTTTGAGGTCTTATCCTAACCCAAAGGTTTCATGCAGTAATGAAATGAAGTAGATCTTGTGGCATTTTTGAACAGATGGTGGTGAGTAATGAGGCTCAGCATTGTGGAAATTGTGAATTCTGATTGGCTGCAGGTGGCAGAAAGATAAACATGTGAAAGACATGTTTATTTGAGCACAGGGTTGTTTTCTAAAACTAAAGCTAAGATGAAATTTATTGATTTTATATGTGCTTTGAAGAATGTTGCTATCATATTTTTATATTTAATGCTTTCCAATATTACATGACTTGTCTGGTTTTACTGAGAGATTTTCAGACTCATTCCTGATGCTTTGCGATGGATCAACATGCACAGGAGATTTCACACATTTTTAATTCTGAGCAGAGGAGTTGCAACAGAAACACTTAACTCAGAACTGCTGGGCGTCTTTTTGGACTCCTGGAAACTGTTTTTATTCAACCTGACACATCTTTGGATGGTTCCCTTCCTAAAAATACGATGCCTGCTCATTATGGAAGAGGAATATGTGTTGCGTAAATAAATGTCTGGTCAAAAGGTCATGAGACATTTGTGGGATATCAGATATTCAGCGTGATGCACATTTGTTTTACACCATATCTTCGAGTGAGAAGCACTGTCATTCTGCCTTTAAAAAAACAGAGATGTTGCACAATTCAAAACTTCTCCTCCACAACCTGTACCAGTAAAATCAGGCTGTAAATGCTTGAGGTATATGATAGTTGGGCAAGAAAAACTCCACATTTAGTACATTCCTTTAAGAAAATCAACCTTATTTTGAAAGAGCTGCGATCTTTATGGTTCTTTAATTCAGGCCAAACCGCCAGACAGCTCACGTGGGTGACCTCATCAGCCTATTAGTGTTGTCATAGTAATGCACCTCACAATGTTTTATGTTCATTCTTTTATTATAATATTTGGTCATGATATTGATAGAATGTATCTGCTTTATCATACAGTATGTGTGTTTACTACAGAAATAGGTATTTGTGAAGACAAAAATCTATATGGTCCTAAAATAGATAAGTTACAAAATATATTTTGATTTGTGGTGAAATACGATCTTGGCATTTATTAAAAGTTTTCATGAGATTCACCCAGAAATAAGACCTCACTGTTCCTGCAGTTTTGACTTCATATGTTTATTTTACAAGAATTTAGAGAAAACAGCTGTTGGACATTAAGGCTCAAGGATTTTTTTTGATAAAAATTTGATTTTGCCTGTGTCCAAACCAAACACACAAAAATGTGCCCTTCCATAGCTGATGATATGCCAGGACTCATCAACACCACTGAAGCTGATAATTGATCCAAATTCACAGGAAAAACATTCACATCACTCTTGTAGGTTTAAAGAATTTCAACATTAGAGCACTTCACCTTCTGTGAGTGTCATTAACATAAACACTGAATAAGACTGGGGAAGTCTGCAAGAACACTGAGTTTAAACTTCTTAATTTAGTTTTTCTACAAAATATAAGTAAGGTTAAACAACCTGGAGGATAATGAAACAGACAGTAAGCTTATTTGACTAAGGCTAGTAAGCTACACCCTAGCAACACCCTAGCAACTACAAAGCATTGCACAAAAACAACTCAAATCAACTTTAGCAATCACAGAACTACATGTAAAAAACAACTTAAGACATCTTAACGAAAGATCATAGCTGTCCTTTTTCTTGTTCCAGCGAGCTTGAGTGACAGACTATAATTCCTCTCCACTTCATTTCCTGCATCTTTATAAGCAGAGCTGTAAAAATGATAAATATTGATCTGTTGCAGGGGCATCGCAACACTCTTTATTGCAGCTGTAGGAAAAATCAATATTGCAGCTTCTGAAAGTTTGAGGCTGAACATCCCGTCCTATATCTTCAAACACAACGATGTTGCACTCAATAAAATTGACTTTCGATGGCTTCACTGTCACAGTGACCTTGTTAGTAAACCACAAACTGGAGGATTAACAAATGTCAACAGAAATCAACCGGTGTCTCACCTTTAAGACTTGGACCTTCAATCTTCCATGAACTTTTCATATATATAAACAGTTTGTATTTTACAAAAATCCTCATTTGGCTCAAATAATTCACAATAGAAAACAAGATTATTTGTCACACTCTAACCTTTCTGAACATTTTATTTCAGGCTTATAGTTGTTCTCCATTTCTACAAAATGTTTATTTAAGTGTACTATTAGTATCCTTCTTTTAAACTAAAAATGAGAAAGTATACTTTCAGTCTACTTTTTGATACTTCTCAGATAAACGCTCTTTTATAAGTAAGAAGTATACTTCTATAAACTATGGTGGGCCAATTTTGTCACAAGTATTATTGATAGTATATTTACAAGGGTATACATGTGTACATAGCTGATACTAGTACTCAGGCCTGTCATAAGCAGATGCAGGGCCCTTTAACTTTTTTGAAGTATACTTAATAAAAGAAAGAAGTACACAGTTTTTTGGTAAAAGTAGATGTCTTTAACATCAAACCAGACAGAAATTCTTGTGGGATGGAACAAGCTCAGTTTCAGATGAACTACTTTAACTAAACAATCTGGTGCTCAATAATTTAATAAACCAGAGATTTTTGTCTTAAAAAACAGCATTTACTTCAAACTTTTTCCTACTTTCCGTTGAAATAACGCAATCATGGAGCACTTGCTGAGTGCGCGTGAAATGTAACGCTGTCGTCTGAGCCAGAAGACGTAGGCGTGATGAACCGATTCTGTCCGTTCGTTCTTGAGTGAAGTTTGTTAAGGGCAAAATGAAAAATAATATCTCCAGGGTACAGTTTTAGATTTACAGCTGTTTTTATGCATGACATCTAGATTTCAAATCTATTTAGTTAATCTATGTAAATATGAGTCACTCATTGAAAATGTATTGTGTTAGTTTTTATTTCTGTACCATTGCATAATTTGTGTATATGAACAAAGGGAAATTACATCAAGATTTTAAAGGAACCATGCAAAGCTCTCATTTATCTTTCATTTAAACAGTATTTAATCACTTTCATAGAATCAAAGGATAAAAAAATTATATTGTTGATGTGAAAACTCCAGTGATAAGAGGCTATAACTTTGCTAACAGGAAATGACAGCTATTTTACTTTATAACAGCTTTTGAAATAAATTGTGACACTTCATCTATCACAAGTTCAAAACATCTTAACATATTAATTAAACAATTGAGCCTGAAATTGTGCAATGCAATTTGTGAACACTTAAAAACAATATTTATCTGACAGAAAGTTAATCATTAAGAAATTTACTATACAAATCGCAAATCAAATATAAATTAAAATGGATTTATAGAACTCATAACTAATGTCCAACACAACACAAACTCCTGAATTAAATGAAATGTAGGACTTGATCAGTCAGATTCTCCCAATGCCCACAGGTCTAAAACTGACTGAGACGTCTTGAACAGACATGTCAGGATGATCTGGTCCTGGAGAGTGTGTTATTCTGCATGGAAACAGATCCTGTCTGAAGAATACACTGCACTGTGATGTTATTATGGCGTCAAGATATTACGCATAATTCATAATGTCATAATTCTTCAGAGATGATTTGTAGCCTTCTGGGGTGAATGTTCTTAGCGCCTCACCATGCAGAGAGCAGATGTGAAATTACTTCATGCAAAATTGATCATGTACTGCGAGAATGTGCCGAGAGACTTAAATGAAACGACAACTGCAGAACAACATACTGGAAATGCGATCAATAAAAAATGTTTTTTTAAACTTCATGAACTGCTGGGAAATACAGCTTAGGATGGTGACAGAAGTGTGTAAATGTTTCTATGCTCATTCTAAAAAAACGTTGCTGGTTAGTATCTAATCTGCCATCTCATCCAATCCGTGTTGAGAGCTGGTATGTTTTTCAAAATGTCAGAAGTTTACCTGACAACACAAGCAACAGGACTGAATCACACTGCTAGTGCGTCTAAATAAAATTCCTGTAAATATTAACATATTTATAAATATCTTAACATTTTTCTTATTTTAAGTAACAGTGTGTTCCTGTAGCTTTACCCTTCAGGTTGTACAATGAAATTAACTAAGACAAAACCAAACTGCCTCGTCATGATGATTCTGGCATTATACATCAGATCTGAAGCAGAAGGTACAGTATCTGCTCTGTACTGAAAGTGTAAACTGAAGATCAGATCAATGCTAACATTTTACACAGATGTTCACATAGTTTCATATTGTATTTTTTTGTGGAGAAATAACCAAAATGTAAGTCCTCAGTTGCTGAAAATCACTACCAAAGCTTCCAGACTTTCTACTCTGTGTGATTGTCTGCTGTACATCTGATTGTCTAATGTATGTTTGAATGTCTACTGTGTGTCTGATTGTCTGCTGTATGTCTGACTGTCTACCGCACGTTTGATTGTCTACTGTATGTTTGAATGTCTACTGTGTGTCTGATTGTCTGCTGTATGTCTGACTGTCTACCGCACGTTTGATTGTCTACTGTATGTTTGAATGTCTACTGTGTGTCTGATTGTCTGCTGTATGTCTGACTGTCTACCGCACGTTTGATTGTCTAATGTATGTTTGAATGTCTACTGTGTGTCTGATTGTCTGCTGTATGTTTGAATGTCTACCGCACGGGTCGACGTTTGAATGTCATGGTTATTGTCTGCTGTAAAAAATGTCGGATTGTTTACCGCACGTTTGATTGTCTACTGTATGTTTGAATGTCTACTGTGTGTCTGATTGTCTGCTGTATGTCTGACTGTCTACCGCACGTTTGATTGTCTACTGTATGTTTGAATGTCTATTGTGTGTCTGATTGTCTGCTGTATGTCTGACTGTCTACCGCACGTTTGATTGTCTACTGTATGTTTGAATGTCTACTGTGTGTCTGATTGTCTGCTGTATGTCTGACTGTCTACCGCACGTTTGACTGTCTGCTGTACATGTAATGGTCTACTGTATGTTTGAATGTCTTCTGTATGTCTGATTGTCAACTTGTAGGTCTGAATGTGTAATGTTCATATGACTGTCTACTGTATGTCTGATTTTCTACCGTACATCTGATGGTCTACTGTATGTTTGAGCATTCTCAACCAGAAAACCTAACATGAAAGTTTTATGCTAATGTGTTATCGTCATTTTACTCTTCAGGTTGTTAAATTAAATGAACCAGGACAAAAACAAGCTTCACACTGATACTTCATCATGCAAATGTACAAAAAACAAAGTACAACAATAATTATATAAACACAAAACCCAATTAAATGTGCAGTACATCAGTCAGTGGTTCTTGCTCCTGGCAACCCACAGAACTGCACAGTTATGCATTTATATGTAGTATAATTTTCTGACTAATTAGTACTTGTGATATCTAAATAAATACCTCACTGCACTTGGTTTCACTACTACGTTACTGAGCTAAATGCTACCTACAGTATCTCACTCTGGTTCTATTCTGTTTACTTGTTTACCCAAGACAGCATTAAATGTGATATCTGAATGTTATTTTGGAGTTTAACATTCACATAAAAGATGCTAACACAGCTTTGGGACACATTTAAAAAGATCTGTTAAGATTTAACTGTTGGTTCTATCTCTTCTTGAATTTACATGAATTGGAATGCTCCGCCCCCTGGCATCTTGTGATTGGCCCACTGAAACTGACATTGATCAGCAACTCTGATGTCATTGCATGTCATCTTCAGTATTATCTTTTACATCACATTCATTCAGCAGGAAGGTAGTATCTTTTCTGTGCTTTTTCTATTCAAAATGGTTTTTGAATCTGTCTTAAATCTATTTTGAATCATGAATCAGTCTTCGTTTTATAGCTGATTATGTACTTTAAAAAAAACTTCTATTCACCAATATATTCACCAATACTGTTCTAAGCTAAAGTTCCTGTGTAGATGTTTTAAAGAGCATTATTATGATAAATGTGAATGGTTTAGTATTCTCCATCTCATTATGAGGATGCTGATTCTTTGAGTCAAATATCAACGCCAGATATCAACCAAAAGTTTATTTATATTACATTACCATTGGGGTTTTAATAGTAATTTGGGGAAACTGCATCAGAACCAGGCAACAAAAGTAAACAGACACTGTCTACACCTGTAAACAACACTTCTATTTTTTAGAAAATCTATTGTAATTTAGCTAATCATGCAGAAACTAAAAATATTTAGGAAAAATAATATGTGACTTACCAAGCCTTACCAAGACAAAACAGTCTCGCATTTTAAATGAATCTGAAAATGTTATTTCCACAACAGACCAGTAAACAATAAATAATGATATTAAATCTTTCTGTCATGCATGTATATACATTGCTGGCATTGTTAATAGATGAATTAAATGATAACAGTTAAACGATATGTTTATAATTGTACTATGAAGATACACAATAAAAATATTTCATGATATTTACCTTATTTTGTTCCTCCACACACCATATGTCTATATCTCAAGCGTGCTGCTGAAAGACGCTGTTGTCTCCATGGTAACAAAGTACACATAGTTTAAAGAAAGAACTGTAAAATTATAGGTTGTGGTTGAAATGATGGTACAGCTTAAGATTTGCTTTCTTTTATTGACATGGTTTGTTTACTTTATGCTGTTCAGACGATCACAATTTTGCAAACTACTCTTGTGTTTTCAGTGAAGTTCCTCTGGAGATTTAGACTGTAAATAAAAACAGATCTCGACAATTTGCATACTGAAGAAATTATAACTTTCACTTAAAAAACAAACCACCATTTGGCCCTAATCCTTTAGTGCAACAAAACAGCTAAACAGCCAGTTGCTACTGTATAGCAGCTCCTGCAAGACATATGGTACAATCATCACACATGGTACGGTGTCTGTTTCCTGCATGTTGCAGTCTGTGAAAAACTGTCAATGACAGAAATGCATTACAAAGGGATCAGATAATCAGACAAAGTATTTTCCTGTATATTATTGTTTTTACCCTATGGACCCTGAGCTAACATCTAATTTTATGTTTTTCTTCTTTTAAGACTTCTATAATGACACATTTATAGATTAACACAATATTTAGAGACCAGAACATCAGTAACAGAAAAATAGAGATTAGTATAAACATGAATCCTGCCAGAGTATCGTGGTATTACCATATGAAACTATCACAGAACTAAGTGACCTCTTTTGTTGGCCAAAATACCATTAAAGATGCCCACTAACTTTATATATAATGATTCTCCTCACAAACTCTGTTATTAAATATTTAACATCCATGCGGCTTGTAACAACAGGAAATGACTTCAGTGTATTTTCAGACTGTTATTTATCAAACGTCAGGTAATTGGAGTTCTGAATCTCTAAATCTTTCTCCACAGCTTCATCTCATCTCCTGGAAAACAAGTACAATGTTGGAGGAACAAAAGTATCAAAGTTACAACATTGTTTTGATGCAACTATGGGTTGAATTAAGAAAACATACATTTACATGTACAGTGTTTGATGCTGACTAGATAAATATATGCAAATCTAATTCATGTAAGTATTTTAAACTTAAAAAAGAATTCCCGCCAGAAAAAAATGAGTGAATGTTAAACTGCTGTGGAAGAAAATAATTATTTGTTAAACGCTTCAGTTTTGTAACATCAAATAACATTTTCCCTTTTCAAATGTACATGACTTACAGTATCTGTTAATGCTTTATTATAATGTTAAGGATTTTAATAATTAAAGTTATATGAAGGTGCAACCAGACAAACAGTGTAGTTGTTAAGGATCTCAGATATAGTGAGTTAAGAACCTGTTTCAAAACCTCTGCCGGCTGTTCATTCCAATCTGAACTCAAAGATCAGGTGAACTTCTGCCAAACCAGTTTGTGCATCTTAAATACTTCAGATATCTTCAGTGGAGGTTCATCTGAGTGTGGCATCAACGTCAACATTTATCTACACATTGAGGGAGAGAAAATCTTCCAGATCTACTGAAAATTAACTCCTGGCATTTTTTATTTGCCCTCCTGTGGAAAACAATCATTTGTTTATGGAGGGGAAATGGTGGAGGTCTCTCAACAGCAGATGTGTAACTCTGTGCATCAGAGTTCAAATGTGTTTCAATCCTGTTGGCATGAAGAGAAGATTCCATTAGCAAAGCCAAAAATATCTGATGAATAAAACAGAAAGACTTTCTGAATGACCACATTAAAGTCTCTTACTGACAAACCTGAAGAATATAAATACATCAAACCAACACCAGCATTATATTAATTACAGACAGATATAATAATCTAATACAATTCTGATGAATTCTGTGTTTTAACTGTACAATCTTTGCTGAATTTAGAATAAAGTTTATCTCAATTGTTTTTTGGAACCAACCTGTAGATCTAACAGAAATATAAGATTTGAATAAACAATTGTATTTTATTTGTTTTAAAGCATGTATATCTCTAAACATCTTTTTTAGATGTAATGCACATATGTATAATAGAACTCTGAATAACTTTCATTTTTAAGACAATTTGTACTTGAATGTATATAAGAAATGAATATTTGTGGAATTCTTTATGATGTTCTAGGAATTATGTAACAGCTTAGACTTTTGAGGAAGGGAGGGGTCGGAATTCCTTTTGTGTGGAATTTATGTAAACAAAACCAACAGTAATCACATCAGTGTTGTGTGTAAACGCTGCCACACAACTACAGCAGGAAATGTGTTAGAAATCAAAGCATGTTTACATATTTGATTGTCACTGTTCTGTTGAAGAATAACTTTCCATGAGCTGAATCTCAACACCAGCCTCCATCTGGACTCCATCTTCTCTGTTTCATATTCACATGTGTGTTTTAATGTAAGATCATGACGGCATTCCCAAACGTTTCACAGCATTATTCTGCTCTGTTCCAAAAAAGGGATTTTATTACAGAGATTTTGTGTAATGCTGCCTTTTTGCTTATAGTTTCTCAGCAATTACTGTGACTTTTGAGGAAAGAAAAACTAAATGTTGTAGAGCCGGCAGGGAGTGTTTGGGAAGCTTTTGGACTGAATTGAAGATTTTTTTTTCCCCGCACTGTAAAAATACTTTGCTGTCTTAAATTTTTAAGTTTAATCAATGTGGCTGTACGAGTCATTTTAACTTACTCTTTGTAATCTTGACTAGTTTTGAGTTGCTATAACATTAAAATAGTTTATAGAAAAATAGAAAATGTGCTTGTTTTTATAAGTTACACCAGTCAGGATTTAAACTATTAAGTTGAAATGACATGTAGAGTCAAAAATCCTACAAACTTACATAGAAGTAGAAACCAGGGTTACTTCTACAGACTGAAGATCATAGAGATTTGGGGAGGAATAAAAGTTTTATCTTTAGAATAACTTTGAAATCTTTCATTTAATTTTGACTGACATCACCAATACTTTTATTTTTAATTCTTCTGCTCCAACCATCTGTCATAACTGTCATCAACATCCCATTTTACCAGGAAAATGCCACATCAAGACAGTAAATGGGTCATCTTTTAGTGCAACCCACTTGACTTCATAATGTGATGTATTTCAGGGTGAAACGGTATTATCAATCAGGTATTGACTGGATGGTGATAATATGGAATCTATATGACAGGTGGTTGAAAAATTAAAGGCTTTAGTGACATAAAGTCACTGTATAGGCAGAAAATTTATTACAATTAGCTGAATATATGTTTTTGAAATAATGTGCCCCGATGACCTGTAGCATGTATTAATGTGTGTTCATTTTAACAGCAAAGTAAAATAAACAGCATTAACGATGTATAAAATAGTATAAAAATAGTGAAACATTAAAAAACTTGTGATTTTAAACATGTTTAACACAATACTTGCAAACTCTCAGTATTATTTTGACATGACACTATTATTTTATGAAACCTCATTTCCAGGGGATTTTTACTATCTAAGCCCAAACAGAAGCTATTTCATTTCTCTTCTGAAAGTTTAATCCATCAAGTGTCAGTTTGTAGTGAAAAATCTGTCTGAGTCTCATCAGATTGTAAATTATGTTGGCAGAACGACTGATCACATGACACTGACAAAAATCAAACAAACTCTTGCCCCGGTGGTGTGATGTTATTCTTACAGATTACATGTGTTGTCAGATTTGTTATTTTTGAGTCTACAGAGACAAGCAGAACATTTCTGCATGATTCATTCCATCACTACAGAGCTGAGACAAGCGTTATTTATTTTCCCCTAAAAGAAACACAGTATGATCCCTGTTTATACCACAGTAATTTTCCTCAGAGATTTAACAATTAGAGATTAACAGAGATTAACATATTTAATTTTTTGTTTTTTAAAATAGTTCATCTCAAACCTAAAATCCTCTAATCATTTACAGCTTTTGTACTACAATGTGTTTTTTTAATAAAGGGATTTTTTTTTTACTATCAACAGCTGTCTATAATTGACTTTTAATTACACTGTAAATAATTCAAGCCCTATAATAACTGCTGTACCATCATTTCCCAAAAAACATCTTTCACAAAAATCAACATTCCTGAAGAAGATTTTAGAAAAGCAGGCATGTACTGTATCGGATATTTATGGATTGATTGACCAAACTTTGAATTTCCAAATGAAAATCCAGAAGTAAAACATTTCTCATTTTCAAATCATTTAAATATCAGTTTTGTCTCAGATGTTTTTTCTTAAATTTCTTTGAAGAAAATGAAAACTGCCAGAGGTGAGAGAGTACAGAGTGGGTGTGCTCTGCTCCCGGTGGGCCACCATCTTGCAGGCTTCACCTTATGCAGCTAATGAAGGTCTTCAGGATCACCTGACCATCACAGCCAGGTGTGTTGAAGCAGGTTTTGACTGACACAGAGCCGGATGTGGCCCTCAGAAGAATCAGAAACCCCAATACAGAGCTATTAAATTCATGTGCACAAAATAGTTCAGATCATTTGGTCATTTGTGAGAATATCTGGGTCATCTTCTCAGGAGAAACATCTGAGATGGAAAGGATTTCACCTAAAGTCTCCATATACTCACAGATGTCTCAGAGAAACTACTGAGATTAACTGAAATTACTGAAAAATGAGATTTCAGGTCTCTGTGAGTTAGCAAGATCTGTTACAGTTATTAGAAAATAGATTCAATGATTGATCAGGGTTGATTTATTGATTCATCCATAACTGTCTAATCAACTAAGTGAGTACAACTTTTATTTCTGTATTAAAGCAAACAATTACCTTGACATTTTATATCATCATCATTATATATAATTACTTTTGCATTTACAGTAATGTAATTTTAATGCTTAATTAAAATAAAAATAATGTTGCAACACATTATAAAATAGGCTTCAATTTCTTTATCTAAAATATAGTTTATTTTTTTCTTAATTTTGATTGGCATGTTCCTATCAGGTTCTTCATTCTTCTTTGTTCACTGAACTCACTGAAACGTTTATTCTTTATTACACAAACACTCATTTACTGTTGGACATTAATTGAACACTAAATCTGTAATAAATAAAATCTCTCGCTGTCATTCTCTCCAAGGATCGTTTAGTGGATGGTCCAGATGCTTCTTTGAAGTTCAGAAAGTGAACTGCTCCATGGGACACTGTCATTTCCAACAAATGTGTGCTTTTTCCATCTGTTTTTAACCCGAACCTTCTTCCATCTGCATCTCCAACATGTGACGCCTCTTTCATGTGGAAATATTAAAGATTTCCCAGAAGATCAACACAAATGTCATGCTACATCAGGTCAGATTAATGTTAAGAAACATATTAAACAAATGACTGTATTTCATCAAAAATCAGATCAGAATCATGGTGTAGTGATTAGTGCATGTACTTCAGGCACAATGAGCTGTCATGTTTATGTGGTTCAAATCTGGACATCCTAGCAACCTTAAAACAACACAATAAAAACACTGACATATTCCAATGTCCTGATAACCACCCACAACTGTACCTAGCAACCACCTAGCAACTTAGCAACCGAGGAGCCATGCCAAAACCACCTATAATACCCTGTCAATTGACTTTTCTACAGGCAAACATTTTCCTTAACAAATATAAAAAATTATAAAATGTTTATATCTTATAACTTATATAAGCTATAAAAGTTGATTCATTTCCAGAGTGATTTTCATTTCAGTTCTGTTGATTCTGTCTGCCTGTCATTATCAACTGCTGAAAAGTCAAAGATCTCCTGGAGACTTTTCCACTCACACAATTAGCACTAAACGCTGTATTTCTGAGATGTATGTTTTTGTATGTATTTCTGAGAACCAAGGGTTGAGACACTAAAGTTTAAGTAATTATAACAGTAAAGCTGTAATATATATACCTATATATATATATATATATATATATATATATATATATATATATATATATATATATATATATATATATATATATAATTCATTTTGCAAGAAAATCAACTATAAAATGCTTGATACATACCATATCTGTAGAAAAATGTCACACAGTATATATGTAATACCGCTGAGCTCGACTAAACAAAAATGTTCTCACTACACAAGTGCTTATTGACGAAAAACCAAAATAATCTTTCTGAGGTCATCGAGTCACTTCCATCAAATATTTTCATCAAAACTAATGAGTAAGTTTCACATCCATCCTCAGTAAGACCGCTGAGATGGTTGTGTAACACCAGATGTCTTGCTGGAGCTGTTCGATGGTCAAACAGACAGTGGGGCACTTCTTAAGACTGAGAATCCATTACCTGCAGATAACTGGGGGAGAACATGGCCTCTGGAGTTGTCTTATAACACTGTGGCACAATAAGAGGAGTTTAAACACAGTTATATTTCTGACTCACCTCTCCTCTAGTGCTCATGTTGATTGGCTCTTGGAAACAGTTTGGTTTAGTTTTACCTCGGATAGTTCTTGTTTATTACCTCATCATAAAGCAATAGGCTGGAAGCTCACAATAAATTCTACCTTGAGATAAACCCAGGAAAACTCAGTTCTAAGCTAATGCTTTAAAGAAGCACATGCACTCACACAAACATCCAACATTATAATATATTGCATCTTCTCACTGCCTTGACACAAACGGAGAGGCAGGTTAAAAAATTACAGCATACTCAAATTTCCCAGGAGACTCAACTTCATGAGTAATGAGCCAAAGCGTTGCACATTTTCATACAGTGTGTGCTAATACATTCACAACCTGTCAATGTAAAGATGTTTATGGTCTTGTAGTGTGTAACAACTGTGGCCCACTGTATATAAGAACAAATCCGTCTGCTGACAAAAAACAAACATTAATTTTAACTATTAAGAAACTTATGGCAGCTTGTTGTATGAATAATAATTAATAATAAAATTGCAATCAGTAGATATTTATCAAATGCTTGTACTTAATGAAAAATGCAGTTTTGTGGCCTTTGTTTGCCTGTGCCGAGGATGTTTAGTCCAGGAGAGTGTAAATTCTTTCACAAGGACACAGCCAAGAAGTTATGACATACCTGCAGAAAGCAATATATTAACATTCCTATCCATCTTTTAGACAGTTGTTTGGCAGGCACATGCAGCCCTAGAAGTGCATGACCTTTGGGCTTTGGTTCATGGGCACTCTAAAACTTCTTAGAGCCAATCACCTGGGCCGTAGATGTCATGTGACTGATCAGGCTGTATTAGAACAGACAGTTCTGTTTTTACACTATATTCTTTATACTGATGTATTATATGCATAAAAATAATTTTTTAATTCTGCTTCAAAGTTTTGTTTTCTCCCATTATATCTGATGTTTTACCTCTGTTGTTTTAAACGCTGTTGTGTTGTTGGTCATGTGATTTGCCATTACTGCTGTCTGGCTAGTTACCAGATCCGCACACATCTGCTGGTGTTTAGACGCTCATAACTGCTGTGCAGATGTTGGTCTCTATAACTTCAGCCTGTTGACTGTGATTCTGAGAACTCCACATGACCATCAGACTCGGTTGTTAATATTCATAGCTGCACATGCACGGTATCCCAGCATGCCACATTCACTCTATGGGAAACATTGACCTTTCCTCAGGTTGGGGGTATACGTGTTTAGCATGGTCATTACTAAAGCCAGCAAACAGCGAAAGAAAACAAACTGAGTGAGGAAATGAGAGCTTACTGTGTCGTTACATGGTTCAGTGAGAAAGGACACGCAGTGTTGTTTGTCTAACTGTCTCAGTTTGTCAATGTTTGTAGCTTTTCAGTTGATTCTACATCAACATGAAACACCTCACTGTCTACGCCCTAGGGGTCCACAGGGGGCCCTCAATATTTACATTTACTTTTATGCATTTGGCATATGCTTTTATCCAAAGCGACTTACAGTGCATTCAGGCTATACATTTTATCAGTATGTGTATTCCCTGGGAATCAAACCCACAACCTTTGCGCTGCTAACACGATATAGTTTAAACACTTTTCCATCTCAGTTTTCATATAGGCATGTTGGCCTATCTGAAAACAGCAGCTCTGTTTCAATATCGAATGAGTTACTGTCTACAATCAATCTATCACTGTTACCTAATCACAGACTGAATCCATTTTTCATCAGTGTTTGTTAATTGGATGTTTGTTTAATTATTGGGCAGCTGCTTTTAAAGGAATAATGAGAACAATATTATATTCATATTATAATGCAAACAGGGGTTTTTGTGGACACTTTACTCTAAAGCTCATCTGTGTTGTGGCACAGCTGTGATGGACACACGGTATGCTGTGCAAAGTGTAATGTTCCTCCCGGCAAAACAGCATCTACACGTGAAACAAAGTATAAATCACAGACTCCCCCAAACCAAACACACACACACACTGAACTCTGAAGTATAAATCACAGCAATAGCTGGAGGTGTGAGTCAACTGTACAAGCACCAGATAATATTATTTTTCTACAGATATGGAAATCAGCCCTGTAATCTAAAACCAGCAATTACATGTTAAAATGAATGGAAAAAATGACATACTTTTCTCCATATTATGATAAATTCAGCTTTCATTCTTAACAAGTGCATTGTACTATGAAAACATATTGTACATATCAGAATTAAATCAAATTATCATATAACATCAAAGTAGTATTTATTAATATTTGCCTCTTTAAATACTGTATGATCCCCTCTAACATATGAAATCATACAAAAATCTCCATGATTAGTGTGAATCAATTTACACTGTATGACTTTAAATTATTAATATTTAATTATAGATTATAGATACAAAATATTTTATTAATTTTGTTCCTTGTTCGAGAGTGAGAAATTGAATGAAGATCTGTAGAACTGACTGAACCACTACAGATATCAGTTACAATCTGATTCCAAAGGAACTGAAATCTATGACACATCTTAAAATGAGTTATAAAAATATTTTGTAGGAAATTCTTTGGAGCTTGGATTACACATTAGGTTTGGACAGATAGTATAAATGAAATAGCTTTCAGTCAGTATTTCATATGAATCACAACAGTGTTTACTAAACATTTTTGTGTCTAGACATTGAATGTATGGGTAAACTGTAGGTAATGGTACATCCATCTGTGGATTCTTTCATTTAAAGTGAATGTGGTCAAGTACAATGCCTGGAAAAGGATATTTCAGAGCTCACCTCCTGTTCATACAATGTCATTGTGTACAGTCATCACTGTGACCTTTTCACAGAAAAGATGGTGAATTGTTCCAATAATCCAACTGATGTTCTGAAGCTATAAGAGAAGTTCTCATAGTTTTCACTGGTTTGTTTATAAAACAAATAAACTTTACTTATATATAGAAACCAGAACTGGAAACTTTGCCTCATGACTTACTAATAAATAACTTCCTAAACCTGACAAACGTGACAAAATTATCACACTGTTTGACCTGAAGACAGGAAGTGAAATAAACAGGAAAACGTCTTCAAAGGTCAAAGGAAATACTGGCCTTTGTGTTTAAACTTCTGAAATACACATTTCCCATTTTAATCCTGCTGTGTTTGCATTGTTTGCCAGTAATCTGACTGTATTGTGTTTGTGTGCAAGATGCTTCAACAATTTGTACTTGTTTAACCTGTTTAATTTGCACCTGTATTTTATAGTTATGAAGCTTGGTACTTCAACTTTATAAGCATAAAAAAAAACCTTCTACAAAGATTCATTACCAAACATTGCTGCTGTCGAATGTTTGCCAGGAGACACATTTAAAACATTTGCTTTGTCTTTGAGTATCACCCCACTGAGAAATTCCTCATCAAATAAACTGCTCAACCTTCTACTGCGGATGAAATCTTTTCCAATAAAACCTTTCACATTTTAAGTTTTGTACTGTGTGGGGAACTTCATAATCACTTTGCAGACAGTCTACAAAATAGCAGAGAGGTCAACTGTACTCTTAAACATCAGTGTATCCTCATAAAAAAATCAATAAAGGACAGAGTTTGATGACAGAAACAGTTAAAAACACAAAATGCCCCTGGCTGTCTCAGTTCACACACTAAAGTTAAAGCTATAGCTAAAAGCCATTAGAGACTGTACATTACAGTGATTTTACTACATAATTATAATAATAATCATCATTATCATGAAAATATTATCAGGCTGAAATATAATCAGGCTGTGACTCTTATGGCTTAGTAACTTTTTTAACTCGAATGCAATTCAATAAGAGCAGAACATGGCCTTAGTCTGCACACTAAACAGTCCACCCTGTGAGATGGGTGCATCAAGAACGCATCTCTGTGTCACGCTTCTGCATAAGGTTTAGTTATAGATGCCACAAAAGAGTGGACACCATTCAACCCGCCATCTTTGTTGCCTTTAGGGCAAGCTCAGTGGCAGTGTGAAGTTCCTGCATTACTGCAAACACTCGTTTAGCACCAACCATCTAGACTGCCAAAATGCCCAGGAATATTGTCTGAATGAGAGAGGATTTGCTGTAGTGCATCATATCTCCAGCAGTCATTAACGAAACGATATGAGAGGTCAGAGAGATCAGTAACTTCAAAGGCTTTAAAGGACAAGAGCTGAATGAGTGTTGTACCCCATCTACCTTCAATTCCTATATGTACAGGGCGGAGACTGGCATGCAAATTCCACTCACCAATAATCTATTGGCCTTTTATATTTAGAACAAAGATCTGATTGGTTTTCAGGGGCAAACCCCTAGTGTCACATCATTGACACAAAAAAAAAAGTGACAGAAAGGGAACAGATTGTTATTAAAAATGTAGTCCCTGCACCTCAAATGTGATATTCATTTGGGTTCCATGAAACAATTAAGTGTAAACAACATGAAAGTATAAAATTAATGATAGACTCTTTGGGGTTAATTCATATTCATTAGCATCCATTGCATTCATTAACAATTGTTGTTATTCTAAAAAATTTTGTAGTTCTAATGTATTAGCTCAGGAAGTTGATTAGTGAAAATATTTATTCTTAATGAGTTTCATGTATCATTGAGGCAAATGTTTTATTCCCAGGCAAAGGTTAACATTGTTCTTCTTAACATTGAAGAACAATGTTAACCTTTACTTACAGTCGCTGACTGATGTTTACTGAAGCTTATTGCTCCAATTACACCGTCTAGCCAAGACCGAACAATTTCCCATGCTGCAATACATCAGTCACACATGGTCATTAACTTTGTGATAATCAGGGTTAATGACACTCCTTTAACATTCTCATAATCTTCCAATCAAGTGAAAGCAGACAGCCATCATTTAAGATATCTCACCAGTGATCACACTTGCAATTTGTGGCCAAAATTGGGGACTCTCCATGTACTTATGCATGAACAATATAGTTTCATTTTGTCCCTCAGATCTGATAAAACCATTATCCTGACCTGTCTCATAGCTCTAATGCATTACAGAGACATTAGGAAATCTCCTACAGTGGCAGGGATTGATCACAGTAATGTAATTGCTTTCTCTCAAATGATGATTGTATTAACTCAGATGTTATGAGTTAATACAATGTTATGAAGATCAATATGTTATGTTCTGGTGATCTCCATCTGAGCGTTATTATGCCTGTAAAGCTGCCAGGACACTTATAAAGACGTCGCAATAGAACTAAAGCCAGACAAGTGTTACATGTTTAAGAATGGAAGTCACAACATTTTTTTTGTCTTGAGCTCTTATTAATATAAGAACTTTTATTACATAAACCAACTCTTTGACTCAGTCATTCATTAACAGATCGCATGCTGGCAAAATGACAGCTTTAAGAAATCCACTCAAATGCTCAAACTCAGTCTGTTGCAAACCTGTTTGGCTTTAACTCCTGAGAAACACAGAAGAAAACATTTGTAAGAGTGTTCCCACAGCTCTATATAAACAAATACAGCACCAAAATCATAGTTAATTTGATGTGTCAAAAAAAGAGTAATGTAAATAGGTTGTATGAACAACATTTATGACAATTGTGTGTTTCATTTGTCCTTTTTGGAGTTTGACAGTTTTTATTATATGGAAAAAGATGTATAAAGAATCCGTGTACAACAGAAAACAAAAAACAGCATATGAATTTAGAACATAATCAGGGTGAGTAAATATCTGAACTGTTTGGACAAACTATTCTTTTAAACGTTTTTCTTGTTTCCCCAGGCACTAGCTCAGCCTCTTCTTAGGACCCGACATCCAGATAGCTTCTCCAATAAAAAAGATTGCTGATATCCATCTTCTGCTATTGGATTCTACCCACAAATATCCAGCTGCAGGTTATTTGAAGTCTCATACTGGCCAGAGACAGAAAGCCAGCACAAACGACTGAATCTCTCTCTCTCCGTGAAATCGGAACTCTGTTGCTGTCGTTTTCTGCAGTTTTTTTGGCAGATGTTCTTGTAACATTGCAGTTGTGTTCCATGACACATGCTGTGGAACTAGTAGGCGGTATGCAGGCATTGCATGACTGTTTACATTGATCTGTCATTCATTCTAAAAGAGGTGAGAGTGTCATATCCAGGTCATGAATCCAGGAGGTAAACATGAACATTCTGGCTCTGTTTGAACTCAGCAGTGTGTGGGGCAGAGTAAGAAACAGAGAGACAGAGAGAGAGAGACAGTCTGATAGAGACCACACTGTAACAGTCTGGTCTACTACTGGTTTAGAATGCAGGTCTGTTCCACAAATCTTTTACCAGCAGAACATAAGAACACATTTATTTCAAGCACATAGATATAACACAACTTCTCTTTTACAACGAAAAATAATAAAAAAGTAAAAACATATGAGCATACAAGCATTAATAACAAACACAATCTTTAAGTATAAACACTGCATATGTATTTCTAGAGAAGAGTTTGAAAGATAAGAACTAGAAGTTCTAGTTCAACTTTCAGGGGACTAGTTTGGCCTCTCTTGTAGCGCCATCTGCTGGCAAACAGTCAAAAGAACGTCATAAGCAAAGAAAAACCAAGTCTGTTCATAATGATCTCTATTATGAATTATTTGTAGACTGACACGTCAAGATTGAGTAAAGATGTTTGTTTCACACAGAACTTGTACATTTAACAATAGTTCACCCAAAAAAGAAAATTATTTTATTATTTATTTATCATTATATTTCCAAACCTGTGCTCAGTCCTGTCACAACTCACGTTTTTCAGTTTCCCAGTTCTCTAGTTGGCAGATTCTCTTGCCTTTGACTCAGAGTTCACCCTTTAGTTTTCTGTGAAGTCACCACTCACTGACTGGCTTTGGTAAATGAACTCTGTTCAAAAATGCAGTTTGCTTTGTATTTCTGCAAAGAATGTGTCCAAACTGCTGATCACCATGGACAATGTCTCCCTCCCTCTACATATGCTTGTGATATGCTTGTGAGATTGAGGAGTGTATACTTTTAGCTAGAGACTGATTCGTGTGCAACAAAGAAGGCTACAGAGTGTCACTTGTGCATGCTGCAGTTAATCTGTCCACACAACATTGAACTTTTGGGAGACTGGGTGATCACACCTTTTCTCTACCACCTGAAGATAGAAAAACACTTTGTGCCCTCTACCATCTGTTTGTTAGTATCTTTAGTTATTCACTCTTTTCTTTGACATTTTTACATTTATTCAAAGAATTTAACATTTTGTCCTAAGAACCAACAAGTCTCGATCAGTAGCGACCCGTAGACATGCTCACACAACCATCTCTTTGGATTTGCCATGTTCAGCATGACCAGTTTTGACATCTCTTTCTGTTATGCGAATCGAGATGTCAGAGATGGGGGCAGTTGTGACCTGCTGGTTAGTGAGTTGGCTTGTAATCAGAAGGCTGCTGGTTCAATTCCAGCACTGGCAGGTAGCAACTGAAGTGCCCTTAAGCAAGGCACCAACCCCTGAGGCACCTGCTCCCTGGGTACAGCAGTGCTGCCTGCTTTGGGTGTGTGTGTGTTCACCCCTCACCAGTGATGGGTTAAATGCAGAGGTCACATTTTGGGTATGGGTTACCATACCTGACAAATATGTCACTTTTCACTTCATTTTAGAATGGAGGAAAGACCACTCATCAGCCCAGCGATGACATCCAGTGGTGTGGATTAAGATATCTCACATGTTCTTTCTTTCCTTGGTGCTTTTTAACAGAATTGGCTCTATTGGTAACTTTAATTTGACTCCAATTTTCCAATCCGACTCCAAAGGTTCCAACTGATGCTGATCATAGTTTAGTGACTTGCCTATTCTTAAATTCCCATTCTCTTTGTTTCTCCTTTCATTATGGACTTAATGTTGCTTAGTGTCTCACACAGGCCTGTATACATGGATCTCATGGTCATAAAAATGGCCAGTCAGATCATAGACAGCGGTTGCATAACTGCTGCACTAACTAACATTATCAAATTTTAGTTATCTTAGTCCTGTACATACAACTTGGTATGTCAGGTGAATCAGAAAGTGTTTACTCCATTCAAACTTAAGCTGAGCCATTACTTTATTCAGACTTAAGCTGAGGCATTAGAAAATTAAAGGTTAAAACTGTAAATTCGTGTGTCCACATCTATGCGGACCTTAGGTAGGCGGAGAACAGTGCAACTGGTAAAAAAAATCCATCCAAAGGAATGTACTTTTTAGGAGACTGAGGAAGTTTTGAAAAGCATGGATACTTTAACTGCTACATAAACACTTTACACTGACACTTCATCACCACTTGATACTGCATCATTACATTTTTATTCCTTATTGTCAATTGTTTTCATTGCATACAGGTTCTATAATTCACACAGTAATTTGACTTCTGCTGTTGTTTATTGCTTATTATTCGTTTTATTTTGTTCGTGACTGTATATTTTTGTTGGAAACATTTGTTGTAATGTTTTCTGTTGCCCACCAGGTGGCACAGCGTGATCTAGTATAATTACAGCCCAGAGTAATGAGACAGGGTTTAGAGGGTAGAATGCAAAGAATGAGTTGATCCAGGACCATCATAAATATTTTTAATACAGTCTAGATTTACTAATATTGATTCTGGATCATCATTGTCAACTTGCTGATTGTGGACAATCATTGTCAACTTTAAGATTTAGATTTGCTAATGTTGACCCAGGAATATCACAGTAATTGTAATGCATTCCAGATTCAGTTATTTTGATTCCAGACCATCAATTTTCAGGGGGGAAAAGTAGGAGAAGCCAAGTGTTGTGCCGTTCAGATTAAGGAAAAAGAACATATATAAAAAGCAAAATCATTTTACTCACCCTTTCCCCTAAAATTCTTTAAGCAAATGCAAATGTTTCCAACATCGATAATAAATAGACATATTATAATGACTTCTGAAGGTTCATGTGACACTGAGGACTGGAATAATGGCTAAGGAAATTCAGCTTTGTCATAACAGGAATAAACTATATTTTATAGTTTATTAAAATAGAAAAATCTTTTGATTCAGCCAGGCAAACAGTCTTTAAATATCACCATGGAATCTGTTCAGCCATGCCCTACCAACCAACATGAATTTAGCCTTATCTCAGCACCAGAACATCATAGAAAATTGTAGAGACATGTGGTTGGGCTTAGATGTCCTAACAGATATCTTCAACATCTCGCTGAGCCAGGCAGTCGTCCCCACGTGTCTCAAGTCCACAACCATAATACCGGTACCTAAGAAATCACCTGTGTCCTGTCTGAATGACTATCGTCCCATAGCACTGACTCCAATCATGATGAAGTGCTTTGAGAGATTAGTCATGAATCAAATAAAAACCAGCCTCCCCAACACACTCGACCCGCTCCAGTTTGCATACCGTCCAAACCGCTCTACGGATGATGCAATTTCCTCCACCCTCCACCTGGCTCTTACCCACTTAAGAACACTTATGTAAGAATGCTGTTCATTGACTTCAGCTCAGCATTCAACACAATAATCCCACAACAGCTCATTAATAAATTACACCTGCTGGGCCTTAACAACTCTCTCTGTAACTGGATTCTGGACTTTTTAACTGAAAGACCCCAGTCAGTCCGTGTCGGCCACAACACCTCGAGCACTACCACACTGAGCACAGGTGCCCCACAAGGCTGTGTGCTCAGCCCGCTGCTCTTCACACTGCTGACCCACGACTGCACTGCCAAGTTCAGCTCCAACCACATCATCAAGTTCGCTGATGACACAACGGTGGTAGGTCTCATCAGCAACAACGATGAAACGCACTACAGAGAGGAAGTGGCACAGCTAGCGGCATGGTGTGGCGCGAACAACCTGTCCCTCAGTGTGGAGAAGACAAAGGAGGTTGTGATGGACCTCAGGAGAAACTCCACTGACCACCCCCCACTGACCATCGACTGTGGAGAGAGTCAGCAGCACTAAATTCCCGGGGGTGCACATCACAGAGGATCTCACCTGGACCACCAACACCACGTCACTCTCCAAAAAGGCACAACAGCGCCTACATTTTCTCCGCCGGCTGAAAAGAGCAAGTCTCCCTCCACCAATCCTGTTGTTCTACAGGGGAACCATTGAGAGTGTGCTGACCAGCTGCATCACTGTCTGGTATGGGAACTGCAGCGCCGCAGACCGCAAGACCCTCCAGCGGACAGTGAACACAGCTGCAAAGATCATCTGTGCCCCTCTCCCCTCCATCCTGGACATTTTCCTTTCACGATGCTCCAACAAAGCCACCAGCATTGTAAAGGACCCCACCCATCCCTCACACAGTCTCTTCCAGCTCCTGTCGTCAGGAAAACGGTACCGGAGCATCAGAGCCCGCACTGCCAGACTGCTCAACAGCTTTTTCCCCCAGGCTGTGAGAGCCCTGAACTCAAGCACGGCCCCCCTCTGAAAAACCTCATACCTCTTAAATATATATTTTTTTATTTCTCCCTTGTGCAATTCTGAGTGTGCTACACACAGGTGAGTAGGCCGCACAGACCACCTGTAGTAACACACTCTCCTCTATGTGCACTAGACACTTTTTACAACTGAGTGTACATAATCCCACAAAAAGACTCATGTATGTTTACAAGCCCATGCACTACAGATCATCTTGTACTGTTCTCCAGCCAGGAACAGTGCTTGACTTTCTTTTTCCTCGTGCAATATTTATGTGGAACATTTGTATAGTTTGTATTTAATAGATTATGTATAGGCAACTTTATATATAGTATATTTATAATCTAATTCTGTTAGTATTTGTGTTTAGATTTATACTGTTTCACGTCATTGTTGTATGTCTGTATTTATGTAGCACCGTGGTCCTGTGAGGCACGACATTTCGTTCCACTGTATGTCCCCACATATGACAATAAAGCTCAACTTGAACTTATTTAACTTAGACTGTCAGTGGGCTTTAGGTAGTGCCCTGGCAACTTCCTAGCTACACTCTAGCAACCATTTAGAGCACTCTAGCAACTGCATAACATCACAAATAAGCCATATCTCAATATATCTATCTTGCTAAATCATGTTAGCATCATGCAAGCTTCACGCTAATTCATGCTAAAACAAGCTAAAATTATGCTAAATCATACCAGTGTCATGCTAATACATGCTAGCATCATGTTAAAACACATTAAACTCAATATAAAATATTTTGGCCGGAGTTGTGTGTCCTCAAAGTGTGCATGTGCACAAAAGTGTCAAGTTATTTTAAAATAAAAATAACTGACCAAGGAACATCTGATATTGTTTGTTTCGTCATGCCTCAAGCAATCTAAAGAGTAATACATTTTTCATTTTCATTTTTAAGCATTCAAAAGTTTTAAGCAAAAATAACCATTTTTCCTATCTCAGCACCACTAGGTGGCACTATGATGAAACTGTACAGTTACCCTCAGATCATGCCAGTGATGACATATACCAAGTTTTATGCCAATAAGCAAAAGTATTGCAAAGATACAGCCTCACGTCTATTTTCGCATGCTCTTTATTGATTCATTTACACATTAAGAACAACAAGGTTTATCAAAAAGCTTTCAAACTTTTTCAAAAAGTTAAAAGCTTTTTAACTTTTTGTCCTGAGTGTCCCTAGATGCTACATATTTAATTGCGTACATATCAGACAAACAAGAAGCGTTTGAAAAAGTCCAAAATTTTTCATGATGGAAAATAAGGATGCATTATAGGATGAAAGGAAGAAAATGTGAGTGGTGCTTGCTGTGGCAAAACTTATAGCATGACATGCTAGCATCTGATGCAGTGCTATAATGTCACAATATTCAGCCCAATGTTAAGTCTATGAAATTTTTCACCCACTTTTTTGTATGCCCTGTCGATAGCATGATTCTAGCATGACTTAACATGATGGTGGCATGATTTAACATGGTAGATATACTAAAATATGGCTTATTCATGATATAATGAGGTTTCTAGGGTGATCTAAGTGGTTGCTAGGGTATGGTCAGGAAGTTGACAGGGCAATACCTAAAGCCCACAAGAGTCAAATAAGCCCTCTCACATATCTCTACAATGTTCTAATGCTAAGATAGGATTCATTTTATTACATAGTTGCTAGGGTACAGTAAATTGTTGCTAGGGTGTATTTAGAGAGTTAATATGATAAAACAAATAGACAGATGTGTGTGTTCATCAAAAGAGCCAACTCCCATGTCTCTATGATGTTCTGGTGCTGAGATATAGTTAATTCATGTTGGTTGCTAGGGTGCTCTAAAGGGTTGCTAGGGCATGGCTGGACAGTTTTCATGTTAATAATTAAAGACTACTTGCCAGTCTGAGTCAAAAGAGGCCACCCACTTGTCTTTACGATGTTCTGATGCCTCTCACATTTTTAAATAGAAGTCAACGGGGTGGTTGCTAGGGCGTGGCTATGAAATTGAAACATCAACACTTGTTGCTGCTTGCTAAGCCAGGCGATATAAGCCCACCCCCAAGTCTCTCTGACATTCTGATGTGAACCTATAACATCACAAAATTCAGCCCAATGTTAAGTCTATGAAATCTTTCACCCACTTTTTCGTACACCCCAAAAACATTGTACACCTGATCGCTTATAAAAGTTATAGCACTTTCATGTGCTATAACTTGCTTCGCAAGCACCACTAATAAAATATATCTGATCTCATCTGAAGAAATTATAGGGTCAGGTCCACTAGGGGCACAGAAAGAAATATTTGTGGACGTCACTGATAAGTTTAGAAAACTAGGCTTATAAACAAAGGTAAAAGCAATAAAAGGCAAAAATACAGCAATATGACTTTTTGTTTTTGACCAATATGTGGCGCTGTCACCAAATTGTTAAGAGGCAGTTAGGATGTGGTCACAATGTCACATGCAAATTTCATGTCAATATGGCGAAGTGTTGTTGAGACACAGCCTGACATCGCAAATTACTCACTAAGTTCTAAGCAGTTCTGTAAATTGTGTTTAACTGCAAACTTTGTAAATACCCTTAGACAATGAGTATGATGAAATTCATTTGTAAGATATTGCATTTTACAACAAAATTCAAAATGTTTGATGGCCAAAATGGCTGACCAAGGAACACTGGATGTCGTTTGATGAGTTTTTTTTTTTTGCCTGTCTGAGAATAATTTTGTTGAATGTAGTCTAAAGAGGTGGCTAAACCCCCACACCAACCACCTTCATTTCCATTGCACTCAGAAAGAATCTCCCCTACACTATCCTTCTGAGTTCTACCAGTAAGAAATTAATAGAACCAATTGATACTACATGGATTGACAGGCATGCTATTCAGTTTGGAGACGATATGGTGCGGCTGAACGATGTTGACAGCAGAGCTCAGATCAAGAAAGAACAACCTGGCATAAACCTTAGGATCCTCCAGATGTTTTACAACATGATGCACTATAGTGAAAATAGCATCATCGGTGCCCCTATAATTTGATAGGCAAAATTATGAGAATCAGATCCTTAACCTCTTCATTAAGCTACCACACCATAATCCTCTCCAAGTACTTCATCACAATACAGATTAAGTCAACTGGGTGATAGTCATTACCCCTTGCGATCACACGTAGAAGTAAACATTGTAATGTCATTAATGTAGTATGAACAAATGTAGGAAAGTTTCTGTGTGAATATATATATATATATTTATTCACACACACACACACACACACACACACACACACATATATATATATATGTATATTATATTATATATGTATACAAAGATTCATTGTTACAATGTTCCCACTGGTGATTCAGTGTAGTTTCAGTGTCACCAGACCTTCTTTGTTAAAGCTTTGTTAAAGTGGTTGTGTGGTTAAAAACTAAAGGATTATAGGAAATCATAGTTCCCTGTTACAGGAGAGGTGGTAAAATTAAAGGTTGTGAAATTTGCCTACTGTGCATTTCTATTGAATGACCAGTTTCATGTCTCTATCTTCTGTTCCTGTCTGGTCGAACAAGCTGCCAGCCTCCACCCGTTCTTCTGAGACCATCACAACCTTCAAGAAACAGTAGAAAAATGTTCCCTAATCCCTAACTTCTCACTGCAACTTTAACATTGACAAAAAACACAGGATCATCCTGTTCTTTAAGAAATTGTATTTATTATAAATGAAATTATACACATATAATAATCATTTTGGTTGCATTTGTTGAGTGTTGTATTATGACAGATATGACAAAGTATATTTGGATGTCTATTAAGTTATAGTGCTGTTTGTTAAGGCAAGCGTTACTGTTGCTAATAGCTTAGGGATAATAGCTAACCCTTACAGTTTGTGCTTAAGTTATCCTGCATCTCCAGCCATTCAACATGTTAAGAAAAGTGTTCTATGACTATTGTAGGAGACCTGGCGGATAATAACACAGGTAGAAAAAACATATAATCTTACTGTTCTCTGAACAACAGAGTTTAATAGAGATTTGGGGGTCTTTTAGAGGTTAGGGCAGTTTATTGAGGCCCAGTGTGGAGTTTAGTGTGGAGCCTATGAGATGATGTACCAAATTAAGAGTGTATATACTGTAAGACATTTGGTCATTTTACTGGGTAGATGACAGGTATTATATTAAACCAAATATGCCATCTTAAATGCAGATGAGCATAAACAGGTAAGAAATTATATAAAAAGAGAATTATATTTGGCTTTGGCTAAAAAAAAACAATTAAATGTCTAAGTGATATTAAAAAGGAAATTAACATAGTAAGCCTAAACCTAATGTCAGCAGTCTGTCTGTAAGCAACCCAAAAGCAACAGTGACAAGGAACCAAAACTTCAAACCTGCAGATTTCACATACCCTCATATTCACATGGGCTATTAACATCCACTTTTCTGTTTCCCCTCTGTATCCTGTTTTCTCCCATCGATACAGATAAGTAACAGATTTTCCACAGAAGTCATTTACACACCCGTAAAATATAGTTGATTTTAATGGATAATACTGGCTCATGTCTGTGAATCACACAGAGAAAAATTACTTACACAATATTACATGAATGTAGTTAGAATGTAGATTTACTCAAATGTTAAATGTCTTCAGGTCACTGAGAATAAAACACTGCAGGTTCATGTGTGTGTTGTAAGTGAATGTAAGTCAGTTTGAATGCAGGAGATGGAGAATGATTTGGTCATATATTCCTATAGTTATTGGACTAAAAACTTCTACATGTAAAATACTGTCTAACTCTAGATGTATGTTCTATATAATCTTTGTTGTCAGCTAGGAATCTGGGTGTCCTATTTTATAGCAGTTTGTCATATAAAAGCCACATTTCAAAGTCACGTAAAGTGTTTTTACCTTAAAAAATATTTTAAAATTGACATCATATTATGACAATCATATTATGGATGGCACAATACCACTTTTTAATATCTGATACCGATAGTGTTCCTGCAACAGAGCACCTCATGAGGTCGGGGGTAAGGTTTACACACTGCACTAGCTGGCCTGCATTACAAATGCCCTTTGTTTAACTTGGATATCCAAGTTAAAACAATGTAATTTTGTTTTCAGGTATTTATTTTAACAGTGCTGAAAATTATATGCTGTGAAACACATCTGTCATCTTTTTATATACTTTAATGATTAAATTGTTCCTTTTTCTCACCGCCAAAACTTATACAGTTACCCTATGATTTTCAGCAAAAACATGTTGAAATCCTGTACTACTAGCTGAAGTTTCGCTTAAGCTGTAGAAGAAAAAAATATATATATAGACAGATAAATATAGAGCCGTTGCTCTGTCTGTCTTGCGCGCACACACACACACACACACACATACTGTGATAAATCCATTAAATAATCAGCAGATCTTTTTGTAACTGTAATAAATATCTAATCAGCGTATCTCTAAAGCATATATACTTGTTAACTACCTGTAAGGCCCTAAAAAGCAGTTTACCTCAGTACCTGAGTGAGCTGCTATCTCATTAAAGTCCTTTACATGCACTGCAATCTCAAAATTCTGGCCAGTTGATAATACCTAGAATTTCAAAATCATGTGCAGTTCTGCAGGTCAAAATCAAGCTACGCACTGTCTAAGAATTCTGAAAGGGTACTGCTATTCCAAATGAACCACCTAAAGGTCTTTGCTTTGTAATTTACACAGAAGCTTTTTCAAATGACAGTAAAATTAAATTACAGTAAATTACTGTTCTGTATCAAAATGATTGTAAAAAATTTGTCTCTAGTTGTGCCCTTGTATATTTCTGTTTGTTTGCTTGTTTCTGGGGCAATTAAGGCTCAGGTTTTGTCTCAGCTGAGAGACTTGACATGCTCTTGACCAGACACAACACTGAACATGTGAACATGACTCTTGACTGCAAGGGTGTTTTCAAAAATGATTCCACAACAATAAAAATATGAAAACAGCCTGTCTTTTAAAAGATGTGATTTTCAGTAATCTTTTCAACCAACCCTATGAACATCACAGAACATGAGAGGCTGTCAGAGATACAATGTCTCTCTATAGCAGAAACATTTTTTTACAACTGCATGTGTGCTCAAGATACTCCTGAATAAATCTGTCATTTACAATGTAGTATCTGCCTGGAAACAACTTTTGCACACCATTTTCTGCTTAATGTCTTGAAGTATTTGACAGCATATGTATCTATGTATGCGGTTAAATGTAATGTAAATGTCTTCATTCAATGCACAATTTCTGTGGCTATTACTTTTTAGCTTTTTCTTGTCAAATGGACCAGCATTATATAGTGTATAATGTCTTTAATTTACTGTCTTGAAAGTATTTAAGTGCCTTTATCTTTTCTTCTCCTGCTCTCTTCTTGATGATTTCCAGATGTTCAGCCTTTTCAGGTTCATTCATTTCCTTCAACTTCTCAATCAGAAAATCAATGTGCTGAAATATGAACAGAGACTCAGTGTTGAGTGCGATCGACTCCAGAGACTTCACATTGTCAAAAGCTTCAATTACCAGCTTGATTTTTTCTTCCTCTAATTCTTGTAGTTCTTCCTTTAGCTTGTTCATCAAAGACTCAACATCCCCAATTTTGCCTTCATATTCCTTCTTTAAATTTTCATAAGATCTTTTCTCAGTCTTTGTCTTTGTTACATATATTTTGGCTTCTTTGACATGGTTGCTGTAGTGGCATTTATTTATGCACACTAAGCAATAATTATTTTTCATCACACTACACCACGAGAGATCTTTCACCCACCAGCATCCTGGATAGTGACAGTTCTCCTCACAGATGGTGCAGCATGTTGCCACTTTGGCTAAAGCAGGATCAATATCAACCTTTTCTTTATAGGGCACTTTAACTTCATACTCAAAGTTGTTTTTATCCTTGACATGTTGCTTGATTTTCTCAAGATTTTCCTGAATTTGTTTTAGCTCTTTTTGTTTTTGTTCTATCTTTTTAACATGTGATTGTAGATTGTTGATATTTGCCTCAATTTTTTTCAGTTTTTGCAAAACATCTTGAGTCATTTGTAAGGATTGTGGTTTTATCTTGTCAAGAAACTTAAAAAGTCCTTCCATTCCTCTATAACTAAGATTCCATGATTGGTCTTGAAGTGTTTGATATTCTTCATCGAGTGTCTCTCCTTGACAGTTGTCAAACAGGAAGTAGACGGGCTGGTTCCTCTCATCTACAGCACATTTGATTTTAGCTTCTTTGACGGCTGTCAGAGCATTTTTAGGGGGAACACCAGTTGAGTGTGTGAGGAGCAAGACAATGTTTTCAGCAACATCTTTGCCAAATAAGGACTCAACAGCATCAAATATGTATCGTTGTCTGTCAGAGAGTCGATTTCTCTGTGCCATAACCACAAGACACACTGCATCAATTTCATGAACCCCTTCTGCAGATTTGGTTAAGTTGTGCAACTTCTTTGGAATGTCTGTATCATTGCTGATATCCTGAGTGTCTCCATATCCTGGTGTATCAATGATTGTGTAATTCACTGAACTATGATAAACACCATAGACAGTGATTTTAGAGGTCTGACTGTGAGCTGTTGATGTGTTACTCTGATCATCTGTAAACTCAAACCAAACTTTGTCGCTCCTCTGAACACCTAAGATGTAGTTGATCATAGTATTGATTAGGGTTGTTTTTCCAGTGCCTGTTTCTCCCACCATCAGAATGGTTTTATGAGGTTTATTTGTGTCCTTTTCTCCAAACGTCATTTTTCTATATGATTCAGATAGATTTAGATTATTTCTTGTTTTCACATGATATCGTTTCGGATTTCCTTTTTTGATCAAGATGCTTTCCTTGATTATTTCTTCAATTTGGCACAAATCCCCTGCTGCACTCTTTTGTCTGTGGTGTTTAACAGAAAAACAAAACATTTTACCCAGCTTGTAAAGATGTAGTAACGTGTCATCTATTAAGGTTGCACACATATGAAGTTTTGTTTCATTAGCTCAGCGTAGAAGCAAAACTAATCGTTTTTGCAAGCAGCTTGTTATGACCTATAGTTAGAGAGGAGTCCTCTAACTGGTGATAAAATAAGGACAGTGTCATGTTGCGTGTTGTTATGAAACAAGTTTGTTTAAATGTAATGTGTACATAAAAAATGTCCTCTGTCCCTTACATTTTTCCTATTTCCATTTTGCAGTTACATTTATATTTATGCTTTTGGTAGATGCTTTTTTGATGCCACTTACTCATTCTTTATTAATTTTTTTTTTTACATTTTAGAATAATAGTAAACTCATCTCTATGGAAACTTAAAACAAATGGAATTTTAGGAATTATGCTGGGACTAAAAAATTCAGACAGATAGATAGATAGATAGATAGATAGATAGATAGATATGCAGACCCACCTGTTCATGGTGCTGGTTTGTGCTGTCTTCACTGTCTTCAATTGAATTGAAGGTTAAAGTGACACTGGATAATGATGTACCTCTGCCCATCTTAGGTGACAGAGCAGTTTGACGGCATTAGAAAGAAGACAGAGCAGTATGACTTCATTAGAAAGAAAAAATGCTGAGACAAAAATTATATTATATAAAGTTTGTTGTTAATTAATCCTTATGTTACAATCTGTAAAGAATAGTTGTGATCAGAAATAGTTCAGTTCAGTAAGGCTATATTCATAGTTCATAATTTAATAAAATTGATCCACTTCTAATATTACCTATTTTAATAGCCAGAACTTCTCCAACTAACAAACAACTAGATCAGAAAAAAGTATTTATACACTGAAGACCACATCCATTTTCTGTCATGTGATTTAGGGGAAGACTAATTCAACTACTTGGATTAAACTGTAGTTTTTTTGTTTCTGTACCTGTCCCAGTCTTCTCCTAAATCACATGACTCAAGAAAACGGATGTGGTCTTCAGTATATAACTGCAAATTCTGATCTAGTTGTTTGTCAGTTGGACAGCTGGAAAACGACAGACTATTAAAACAGGTGATATTGTAAGATGATTTCTTTTA
This sequence comes from Chromobotia macracanthus, assembly GCA_036877525.1. Taxonomy (NCBI): domain Eukaryota; kingdom Metazoa; phylum Chordata; class Actinopteri; order Cypriniformes; family Botiidae; genus Chromobotia; species Chromobotia macracanthus. The sequence continues at coordinate 5,944,992 of JAZGTH010000021.1, read as the reverse complement.
CTAAATTATGTATTGAATTATTGTCTTAAACTGAATTGCTTCTGATTACAAAACATTCTTCACAGTTGTGTGACTTAAAAATTAATAAGGGCATACAACTAAAAAGAAAATTATGTATATAACATTTACATGCACATTATGTGCAATCTGTTTCTGTCTCTTGGTTTTGTAAATATAAATTAAATTTGTAAAGATATAAATAGGAATAAACAGAGAAGAATGTTTTAATAATAAATATGTTTAGTAATACTCATTATAATTCAGCATATAATTAAATATAACGTAATTTATGTTATCCATGTTCTTTCTTGCTTACTTGATTAAAATATTATTTAATATTTATAGCATCAATCTGTTTATAATATCAATACCCTTGAAAGACTGTCTGACTTGGAAACATGACAGATTCTCAAAGCCATTCAGACTGGTAGGTTTACTGTCATTTTAGCCTTTAATTTGATTGTTAATAGGGCTATAAGAGCACATTTTAACGTTATTCCCCCTGCACTTATTCTGGGATTTACCCTGATTTCAAATCCATACTGAAATGTTGGAAGCTTTAAGATTGGATGTTAAATGTTCTTAAGATCAAATTTTATTTTGGAGCTCCTATACCTGAACTCATATAGTAGCATTGTTTCATAACGTCACATCCAAAGTGTATCCCAGCAACGGAGTATACAAAAACATTTTTACATGAATCTTATGCAAGTTGTCAATTTGTCAATGGTGTTTTTCTGTTTAGTAGTTATTAGTAGTTATTGTTAATATGTATGAACATTATTTTTATAAACAGTGACCTTTGAGGGGGTCATATGGTTAATATGAACCATATTAAATATAGATGTAGTTTTGCTTCTACACTGAGCTAATGAAACAAAACTTCATACATGTGCAACCTTAATACACGGCACATTAATACATCTTTACAAGCTGGGTAAAATATTTTGTTTTTCTGTTTAACACACAGTGAAATGACTTCTGCACAAGATTTATGCCAAATTGATGAAATTATCAAGAAAAGCACCTTAATTGAAAATGGAACTCCTGATCGATATCGTGTGAAAGCAACAACAGACAGTCTGGATCAGTCTGAATCATATAGAAAAATGACGTTTGGAGAAAAGGACACAAATAAACCTCATAAAACCATCCTGATGGTGGGAGAAACAGGCACTGGAAAAACAACCCTAATCAATACTATGATCAACTACATCTTAGGTGTTCAGAGGAGCGACAAAGTTTGGTTTGAGTTTACAGATGATCAGAGTAACACATCAACAGCTCACAGTCAGACCTCTAAAATCACTGTCTATGGTGTTTATCATAGTTCAGTGAATTACACAATCATTGATACACCAGGATATGGAGACACTCGTGGAGCTGACTTTGATCAAAAGATTGCCATGAATTTGCTACATTTATGTAGATCTAATGTAGTCCATAAAATTCATGCAGTGTGTCTAGTGATTATGGCATATCAAAATCGACTCTCTGACAGACAACGATACATATTTGATGCTGTTCAGTCTTTATTTGGCAAAGATGTTGCTGAAAACATTGTCTTGCTCCTCACACACTCAACTGGTGTTCCCCCTAAAAATGCCCTTAAGGCCATCAAAGAAGCTAAAATCAAATGTGCTGTAGATGAAAGGAACCAGCCCGTCTACTTCCTGTTTGACAACTGTCAAGGAGAGACACTCGATGAAGAATATCAAACACTTCAAGACCAATCATGGAATCTCAGTTATAGAGGAATGGAAGGACTTTTCATGTTTCTTGACAAGATAAAACCAAAAGACTTAAAAATGACTCGAGATGTTTTGCAAAAATGGAAACAGCTGGAGGCAAACATCTCCAAGCTAAAATCACATATACAAATGAGAGAACTTAAACAAAATGAGCTGAAACAGACTCAAGAAGCTCTGGAGAAAAACAGAAAAGATGTTGAAGAAAATAAGAACTTTGAGTATGAAGTTAAAGTGCCCTATAAAGAAAAGGTTGATATTGATCCTGCTGTAGCCAGAAATGCGACATACTGCACCATCTGTGAGGAGAACTGTCACTATCCAGGATGCTGGTGGGTGAAAGATCTCTCGTGGTGTAGTGTGATGAAAAATAATTTTTGCTTAATGTGCCCAAATAAATGCCACTACAGCAACCATGTCAAAGAAGCCAAAATATATGTAACAAAGATAAAGACTGAGAAGAGAAATTATGAAGATTTAAAGAAGCAATATGAAGACAAAATTGGGGATGGTGAGTCTTTGATGAACAAGTTGAAGGAAGAACTACAAGAATTAGAGAAAGAAAAAAAAAAGCTGGTAATTGAAGCTTTTCACTGTGTGGAATCTCTGGAGTTGATCGCACTCAACACTGAGTCTCAGCACATTGATTTTCTAATTGAGAAGCTGATGGAAACCAATGAACCTAAGAAAGCTGAAGCTCTGGAAAACATCAAGAAGAGAACAGAAGAAGATAAGAAAGCAAAGACTGAAAAAGTCTGACATATTTTGATTGTGAAATTTAAGTTTGACAAATACAATTATTGATTATTATTGATTAATATACCATTGATATGGGATATTATTGCTAAAATAATAAAATTAAATAGGAGCTGTACTTGTGACTAGAAATAACTGCCTGGTGAACTGACTTGTCTAAAGGAACTTTGTCTTATTTTGCTGTATTTTAAGCCACAGATGTAGTGACTATAATCTCTCTGAAGCTGCAGGAAATTATGTCACGGGAATGCTGATTGGTTGATGGCGCCACAGGAGCACACAAAGTCCCTTAACTACTGACTATCCTGAGGTAGATGTCAAAGACAGGGACTAATATAAATCCAGTTCATGCTTTTAAAAGCTGTTGTTGCACTGGTAAAGCTTCTGCTATAAGATACAGAGATATTTGTGATTCATATGTTGCTTGTAATTCAATTAAAGTACATATGTCATTTACAAAATAGAAAATAGACAGAACCAGATACTGTGGTTACAGAATGTATGCGGTATACAGAATGTAACTTATGCTACCAGCATAAGTCAACAGAGACACACTAACCAGCCTAACTCTGAGCCCTTTATAAAAGCATTTGATAATGTAATGTAATCTGTCTAGTGACAGGCTTGGAATATCATGGTCAGATTATGTGGCTTTAAAGAATTCAGTTGTTTTGTTTTGGTTTACAAAGTACTGTACTGTTACTGAACCCTCTGGCCCACATAGACATACATATGTATAGACACAAATAAAAAATAAATAAAAAATAAACAAAACAGTCATAAAGAAATGAAAGAGGTATAGGGAAAATACATTTACAAGATTAATTCCTTGATGCGTTTCAAAAAAGTCTGACTTTTGTGACTTTGACTCAACATTTGCAGAACAGCTGGAATGTTGTTTTGGTCACGCCGTAGCCAAAGTCTGCCATCACAGCAATTCAGTATAATTACCTTCCAGAACTGTCTTAGACCAGGGGTTTTCAAGGTCGAAGATAGTGGGCCTCCCTTTTGACATACACAAAGACAAAACCTACTACAACTTTCTTCTTTTTAATAAATTTACAGATATTTCTAAAATTCAGTTTTTCATTTTGTCATTATAGGGTATTGAGTGTAGATTAATTAGACTTTTTTTTTATTACAGTATCAGGCTGCAACACAAGAAAACTGAAAAAAGTGAAGAGGGTCTGAATACTTTTTGAATGCACTGTGTACTCTTCTCTTTACATAAACACATGCATTCTTTGTTTATGCAAACACAGTGCATTCTATGCGACAACACACACAATTAAATAATCAGTTAAATAATCAAATAATTTGTACAGACAAAGATATTGATACATACAGTAAATGTTAACATGTAGGAATTCATTTACATATGTCATTATATACATTTTGGGAGTAGATATAAACAGTGGAATATTGCGCTTGTGGAGCAATAAACTGTTTAAGAGAGATAAAGCTACTGCTGTGCCTGGAAATTCTGGTATTCAGTGCTCTGAAGCACTGAATAAAGGGCAACAGTTCAAAGAAATAATTTTCACGGTGTGTGGAGACTGAAATTATTTTTCTGGAATTTCCTGCAAGGTATTTTGTTTTCTTTCTGGTGCAGCAAAATAAATAGTTAAATATTATGGTTTACCATAATAATTTACCATAATAATTATGATCTATAGTTTAAGTCTTTCAGTTTGTTAAATGTAACCTTGTGTTCAGATTTGTGATGCCTTTACCTGCGGTGAAATTGTTACCAGAGAAATGTAGGTGTAATCTGTTAAATAATATATTTTGGCTTATTTTGTAGCTTAACTTCTTTAAAATATAAGTAGATAAAATTTATCAATCTCTACATAGAACATTGAGAACATTCCAGGTGAGCAAGAGTGTCAAGAAACAACATGTCTGTGTAGCAACAGTGCACAGAAGCACTACTTCTCCCACTAACATGTGACTGACTGGCTGTTATGAGGGCTGAATTGTTGAGTGCTTTCAACTGGGCAAGTTTCAACAAGAGCCTGATAAAGTGATTGATCAAAATCTCAAGCCCTTCTCCAGCCAGCAGCAGACATGGAATTCAGACCTCTACTGTACACAAAATAATGGATAAATACAGGTGTAGCATGCAGGTATGTTTCAGGGGAAGTTGTTCAGAGAATGAAGGAAGCAGGGTGTGGTTAGAAGAGTGACCGACTCTGGAGATATAGAGGAAGATGTGCAAACAAACTTGTAATCGTGTCTCCTGAATGATATGAAAACTACAAAAATTATGTTATTGTGATTTATACAGGCAACAGACAGCTCAACTTTCTAAATCATCCAAGCACAACTTCCACTCCCCACTCCAAAGAAAATTAAAAATTATTAGTTATTTTAGTTTTATGAAGCATTTGATTTGTCCCAGAAATGGAAATATCCATATCCATATATAATGTTTTTTTGAGCATCCAGTTAATTGATCTCCTTTATAAGCATCAGTGAAATAGTTTTCTCCTTAAAGCATCATTATCTGCCTTATGAAGGTAGGAAGGCAATTTTGTAGTGGCTAGCAGTAGTAAACTAGCTTTGAAAGCATTCCACCATCCCTTTAGAGCACACATATTTAAACAACACAAAAGTGACATTTGTCAGATATGGTAACCCATATGGTACCCGAATGTGACCTCTGCATTTATCCATCACTGGTGAGGAGTGAACACACACTGCAAGCTGTAAACACACACATGATTGCAGCCATTGATTTGCCAGCCTGTAATCATGAAATCGTACATAAGACACAATCTAACCTACTCTGCAAACATGGTTAAGTAAAAGCATAACTTAGTCCAGTAGTGTTTCTGAAACGCAGTTACATTACTGAAAACAGTTTCTATGCGATGATGATACCAAAAGCGTGCACTAATATTTTCAGTGGCGCTTTAACACAAAACAGGAAACTCATGGATGTTCATGTGTGCTCTTTATTGTCGCAAAGAACTTTAAAACAAATGTAATCATTTGTAATTTTAAATAATTTACTTATGCACAATGTTTTTATAGCTTTCTCAATTATTGACTTGATCTCGACGTTTTTCTGTCATATACAGTTTTATTTAGTTTTAATATTTTTTTATTATTCAGCATAGTTTTTCTGTCATAATCTTCTTGGCCATATCCTTACCTGTAAACAACCTGGATCGTCACGCCCTGAGTCGTTGTTTGTTGAAAGAACTGAAAGTAGAAAGTCGTAGAACTAGTTTAGTACTCTGAAACTTCCGTGACAATAAATACATAAAAAATAAATGGACTTCAGTAAGCATTATTTTTTTATGAAACGGACTTTCATTCACAATTACTATTTTTCATTTAATCATCGATTTATTTCCGTGTGTATATTTCTCTAAGTACAACTTGATTCACCTTTTTACCCGTGCTGCTGCTTTTTAATTCGCGATGAAAATAAACATTTGTAGACATTGGAATTGAATGTACTCTGAAACTTCTACTGAATCAAAATGTCAAGAAAAGTCGTTTACGGTAAGCATTTCTTTTCTGTAAACTAACCGCATCCTTATACTGAAATGACGTATAGTAAATGTAAGTGAATGACCCAATAATAAATTAATAACATGTATTTTAAAAAGGTATGTTAACTTAAATAATCACAATATGTATGTTGTTTAATTGTTTAATTAATGTCTTTACATTTGCAGTCATTAATCAGCTCTTTAAGAGTAACACTGCAACACAATAAAGGACATCCAATTCAATCAAGCAATAAAATAATTCAAAAAGCAATAAAAATGCACAACATGCATTTTGTGTTGTATTGGCAAATGGACTGTCTAAAACGTGTGCTTAAGAGCATGTGAATCATATTTAAATAATATTGGGTATGATGGGTCTCACACAAATAACGATATATAAGAGTGCTGCAGAGTAATACAAATATTAGCTCAGTAGCTTATGTACAATAGGTCTAATTACAGGGAGCATAAATATAAATTGACATGAAAAATCAGATGTTAGACATGCATCCAAATGGATTATTGATGTAAGTTATGAGAAGTGGAAAATGTTCTGTGGAATTTAAGTTTTACAATATCATTTTCTTTATATCAGATTTCTTTATATCAGATCTTAAGATTATGCTTCATTTACCTCTGTTCCTTTGAAGTCTGGGCACTATTATTATTTTATTACTTTGAAATTGTATTACATTTATTTAGATCAGATGAACAAACATCTGCAAAATCTCAGTTTTCATAATGTGTGTTTTGTGTATTTGTTGCAGGTGACACTCACCTCTCAGAGCTGAGGATTGTGTTAATGGGGTATAAAAGAGCTGGAAAGAGTTCAGCAGGAAACACCATCCTGGGCAGAGAAGAGTTTGACTTGAAGACAACTACACTGTGTGTGAAGAGACAGAGAGAAGTAGCAGACAGACACATTACTGTGGTAGAAGCTCCAGGATGGTGGACTAACGTGCCTGTAGATCAGAGCTCTGAGTTACTGAAACAAGAGATTTTACTTGCTGTGTCTCTGTGTCCTCCAGGACCTCATATTGTTCTACTGGTTGTACGTGTGGACAAAAGATTTAAAGAGAATGATAGAAATGTATTGCAGGGGTATGTGGAGCTTCTCAGTGAGAGAGTCTGGAGTCACACTATAGTGCTCTTCACTCATGGAGACTTTCTACGAGACACATCTATAGAGCAGCACATTGAGAGAGAAGGGGAGGATCTCCAATGGCTGGTGGAGAAATGTGGGAACAGATATCATGTTCTCAACAATCAGAAGAAGAGTGGTGACACAGAAGATCTGCTGAAGAAGATAGAGGAGACAGTTACAAAAAACAACAGCTGCCATTTTGAAATGGACAAAACAGTTTTACAGAGGATGGAAGAGAGAAGGAAAGCAGAAAAAGAGAAAGCAAAAGAACGAAAGAAGATGGTGAAGAAACAGAGAGCAATGATCAGATCACAGATGGGTGGGTAAACATTTCATTTACTGATCTGCACACTAAGAACATGCTGTTAGACTCTGTATCAGCTTGGCTGTTATTACCTGCAGTCTGATGCTTACAGCAAAATCACAGCCTTGCTGTTGATGTTTTTTTAATGTTCAATCAGCTGGCTGCTATTGCAAATTATTACACGGCACTCTGAAATACTTGCTTCTGATTGGCCAGTCACAACATTCCAAAGTATGTTATTCTCCGAAAACAACCACCTGAAACTAGTAAGACAGGGTCATCCGGGTACTGTGAGTTATCTTGACCCTACAAATAAGCTACTTACAAATATATTTAGATACATATTTAATAATTAAATATAAGTATGGCTAATAAGAAACATATATGAGATTATGTTTACAAATGATTAAACCAAATTGCATGTTGGTCTTCCATATAAATGTTGTGTCTTGGCTTAAAACTGAGCCAAGACACAACATGTTATGAGAACTGATCACACTGTCAGGTTGTATTCTGCAATAACAACTGGCTGTCTTTATTACAACTAGTTGTCATTATTACAACTGGCTGTCATTATCCCTAACATAAACCCAGACAGGGTCATCAGGACCTGATGTGGCACAGGGGTTTTCTTTCACCATGAAGTGGTTTATTTTGTGATAATTGCTAACTGTACATTGCTTAATACATGGTTGCTTTCCTTGTAATTAAGTAGTTGGATAAAAAATATTCATTTGAGATTATTATTACGTGACCAATGACAATAAAGTATTCAAGAGCATCACACTGGTTCTCTCAACCAATGTGAATTTTCCATAGGCTTTTGAAAGTTTATAATAATGTTTTGTACATCAAAATAACCTTCACAAATGAACAAAACTTTTATGAACTTTAGACTATAAATGAACTACACTACAACTGATCAACTTCAGTCTAGAGACCTGTGTGTGACGGATTTTTCAGTCCCGCTCCCGCAAGATTCTGTCCCACTCCTGCAACAATACATATCATTTTATCCCGCTCCTGCCCGCAATATTCAAGTTTCGTCCTGCTCCCGCCCTCTTCTGTTTAACTTTCCACTCATATTTTCTTCAGAAAATATACCTATTTAGTTATAAACTTACTGTTGCAAAACAGGCTAAGGTAAGTTGAACACTGATCTGTTAAACTGATCTTTAAGCCAGGTACAAATTATTTTAAGCTGAATCAGCTTGTTTGTATTCACAGCCCATGCTCATCATTTTCATTTGTATCACAGCAACTCACGGGTACAGTAGATCTGTGTAAAGAGAATATTAATGTAAATGACAATCATATGTAACAACAGGATTAATTTCTTGTTTACTGAAGACATATTGGCACACATATTCATACAATCTACTATTAATTGTTGTAGATGAAATAGATGAAAATGTTTCCTAAAATTTTAACTTTGAGGTTATTTCAAGCTCTAAGATTGTGCTGTATTTATCTCTTTTTTATGTTTATGAGTTCTGGACAAATTATTATCCTATTACTTGGACATTTATTACATTTATTTGGAGCAAAAAGGACATGTACGCATTCTCAGTACAATATAATTTTGGATAAGTGAGTTTTGTGTTTTTTGCAGGTGTTACTCAGAACTCCTCGAGGTTGAGGATTGTGTTAATGGGGAATAAAGGAACTGGCAAGAGTTCAGCAGGAAATACCATTCTGGGCAAAAACGCATTTTACTTGAAGTCAACTTCTCAGTGTGTAAAAAGACAGAGAGTTGCAGCAGACAGACACATTACTGTGGTAGAAGCTCCAGGATGGTGGAAGAATGTTCCTGTACAGCAGAGCTTTGAGTTGCTAAAAAAAGAAATTTTACTCAGTATGTCTCTGTGTCCTCCAGGACCACATGCTGTACTACTTGTTGTACGTGTGGACACTAGATTTACAGAGGATAAGAGAAAAGTATTGCATGGGTATGTTGAGCTTCTCAGTGAGAAAGTGTGGAGTCACACTATAGTGCTCTTCACCTTTGGAGACTTTCTAGGAGACACATCTATAGAGCAGCACATTGAGAGAGAAGGGGAGGATCTCCAATGGCTGGTGGAGAAATGTGGGAACAGATATCATGTTCTCAACAATCAGAACAGCAGTGATGACACTCAGATCAAAGATCTGCTGGAGAAGATAGAGGAGACAGTGACAGAAAACAATGGTTGCCATTTTGAATTGGACAGAAAACTTTTACAGGAGGTGGTAGAGGAGAGAAGAAGAAGAGAAGAGAAAGCAAAAGAACGAATGAGGAGGATGATGAAATGGAGACAGATGATGAGATCACAGATGAGTGAGTAAACATCACACAGTAAACACAATACTGATCTGCACACTATTACAGTGGGTATAGAAAATAATTACCCTTGTTTGCTTTGCACCCTGAAATGAAGACAGACACAGTTTTTGTTTTGTCCAGCTGTATTTACTTCAAATGAACATCCAAGTGAAACATCCAAGTGAAAATATACCAGAAAAAGGTAGATAAAAATAGCAAAAAGAATTACTGAGTTTGTAAAGGATCACCCCCTTCTACAATGAGGGATAAACACATTAAAGTAAAAATAAAAATTAAACAGGTAAAATGTAAACTCAATCAGGTCTAGCTAATCACCATCTAATCACTGCTATTCTGGTAGCACTTCAGTCCTTGGAAGTGCAACTGAAGCAAACAATCAACTATGGCAAGGCACTGTCAAAAGATCTCCTGGATGAAGTGTTGGAAAGACGTAAGTAAGGACATAAATATAAAAACATTCAAAGGCTTTATCAATCCCTAGAAGCACACTATTATTAAAAAGTGAAAGTGGTTTGTTACAACTGTGGCCTTCTCTGGATCAGGACATCGCTCCAAACAGGGTGGAAGAGTGAGGAGAAAACTGGTCAGAGAGGCTACCAAGATCCCTACAACAACTTTGAAGCAGTTTTTGTTTGACAAAGAATGGTCATTATGTGCCTGTGACAACAACATCACAATTTCTCCAGAAATGTAGCTTGTATGACAGGGCTGAAAAAATGCCACTCATCAAAAAATCTACACGCAGTCACAACCAAGCTTTGCCAAAATGTGCCTTGAAGATTCTGAGGCCACAGGGGAAAAGGCGTTATTGTCAGATAAGACTAAAATCAAATTATCTGGCCTCCAACAATATTTCTGCCAGAAAGCCATTACAGCTCACCATTCAAATAACACCATACCTACAGTAAAGCATGGAGGTGGTAATATCCTGTTGTGGGTGTTTCTCTGCAGCAGGGACTGTAGTTGTCAGGATAGAAGGAATAATGGATGGGGCAAAATAGTGTCAAATTCTTGCGGAAAACCTGCTGCCTTCTGCCAGAAAGTTATCAATGGGAAGAAGATTCACCTTCCAATATGACAATGACCCAAAGCACAGAGCAAAATTGAAGGAGAAAAAGGTGAATGTCCCTTAAGATTGCAGTCCACCAACGGTTCCCATCAAATTTAACTGAACTTGAGTCAGTTCTGCAAAGAAGAGCGGGCAAATATTGCAAGTCTAGATGTGCAAAATTGGTAGAGATGTATCCCAACACACCAAAGGCTATAATTAAAGCAAATGGTGGTTCATCAAAATACTGACATTAGAGGGTGATTCTTTATCCAACTCAGTGATTCTGTTTTTTTTTTCAAGTTGCCCTGAGTAAATACAGCTAGATAATACAAACAATGTCTCCATCTTTATTTCACGCTTTAAACCAACAAAAGTTTTCACATGGACACCCAAAGCATCACTAAACGTAATTGCAAAAATATGACAGTTTTCAGACAGAACGTTCTGGAACACTCCCACATCTGCTATTGGTCAAATAAACAAGCTATTTGCCTACAGGAAATACAAACATGATACTACATTACATGATATTAAATGTCAGATGTAACAGATTTATTTCTTGTTGACATTTTTCCCACTTATCCAAATGTCTTCCTGATTTGAGGTGTGAGAGTATGAAAATATTCTGGAAAATTTAAACCTTACGGTTATTTCACACCTTAAGATTGTGCTGTTTTTATCTCTGTTACTTTGAACTCAGGACAAATTATTTTATTACCTAGAAGGTTTTTTACATTTATTTAGAGCAGATAAAAATTACAAATTCTGAGTACGATATAATTTTGGAGTGTTTTCTTTCCACATTTGTTGCAGGTGACACTCAGAACCTCTCAGAGCTGAGGATTGTGTTAATGGGGTATAAAAGAGCTGGAAAGAGTTCAACAGGAAACCTCATCCTGGGCAGAGAAGAGTTTGACTTGAAGACAACTACACTGTGTGTGAAGAGACAGAGAGAAGTAGCAGACAGACACATAACTGTGGTAGAAGCTCCAGGATGGTGGAGGAATGAACCTGTTGAGAAGAGTTCTGAGTTACTGAAACAAGAGATTTTACTCAGTCTGTCTCTATGTCCTCCAGGACCTCATATTGTTCTACTGGTTATACGTGCAGACACTAGATTTAAAAAGATAGAGAGAGAAGTATTACAGAGATATGTTGAGCTTCTCAGTGAGAGAGTCTGGAGTCACACTATAGTGCTCTTCACTCGTGGGGATTTTCTACGAGACACATCTATAGAGCAGCACATTGAGAGTGAAGGGGAGGATCTCCAGTGGCTGGTGGAGAAATGTGGGAACAGATATCATGTTCTCAACAATCAGAAGAAGAGTGATGACACTCAGATCAAAGATCTGCTGGAGAAGATAGAGGAGACAGTGACAGAAAACAACAGCTGCCATTTTGAAATATACAAAAAGGAGAGCAGAGGAAAAGAGAGCAGAAGAACAAATAAAGAGGATGCAAAGAAGGACAGATAACATCAGATCAAATAGTAAATAATGAAACTGTGTATTTATTTATTTATTTTTTGTCTATTTGTCCCCTATTTATAGGGACAGTAAATAATAGGACAGGACTGTGTATCATGGATTCACACAGAATGAGTGACAGTAACTTACTTATAAAAAATTATAAAAATAAATTTGTGGTAATCATGGCGCTAATCAATGACGCTGGATATGATAAATTTGAATATGTATCAAAACATAATTAAGAAATCAACAACAGAAAAAGCTAAGAATTCATAGCTGTAACTAGTGGAGTGAAATGTGGGAATGTTTCTGGCGGCCCATATTTCCAGTGGTCTGTGTAATGTTCCAGTGCTTTAGCATGATGGTAGCATGTTTTGGTATGATAATAGCATAATTTAGCGTAAGTGAACATGTTTCAGCATTAATTAATATGATGCTAACATGTTTTAGAATTAATTAACAAAATGCACATTTTAACAATATTTACATGACGTTAGCATGTTTAAACATAATGCTAGCATGTTTTAACATGATGTTAGCAGTAATTAGCATTAATAAATATTGATGCTAAAACCAGCCAGACCATAAAAGAGCCAAATCAAAAGTCTGTAGTGTTTCAGTGCTATATATTGATTATCATGTTGTTATACAGCTGCTAAGGTGCTCTAAATGGTTGCTAGGGTGTGGAAAAGTTACCAAGGCAATACCTAAAGTCTACTGACAGCCAGAGTCAAATATGCCCACCCAGTGTTCTAATGCTAATGCTGAGATCTGTTCTGTAATGCAAATGCTATGATCTGTTTTTGTCTAACCCACTCATTTCAAAATGCATATAAAACAAACAGAATTTACACAGATTTTTAGTCCTGCTAATGAGATGACATAAGTAAAATAGCAAACAATGTAATAAAATTTGTATTATATATATTTATAAATATATTTATATTTACAGTAATTGAATAAGTTATAATCCACACAGACACTAAGGCGTAACTTTAGAAAGCAATACTAGGTCATAGTTTGTTCATTAGATCTAATGCAAATTACAAAAGTATTTTAATTGCAGAGCAGAGCTTATTGCATATATAAAAAGAAATTAATATAATTTATCTGTGTTCCTTTTAAGTCTTGACAATTTGTTGTTATTTTTTTACACAGAGATTTTATTACATTAATTTTGAGAAAGTGAAAGAACATTTACAGATTCTCAGAACAATGATGATGTTGGAAAAATGTGTTTGTGTATTTGTTACAGGTGACACTCAGAATCTATCAGAGCTGAGGATTGTGTTAATGGGGTATAAATATACCGGGAAAAGTTCAACAGGAAACCTCATCCTAGGCAGAGAAGAGTTTGACATGAAGACAACTGATCAGTGTGTAAAGAGACAGAGAGAAGTAGCAGACAGACACATTACTGTGGTGGAAGCTCCAGGATGGTGGATGAATAAACCTGTAGATCAGAGCTCTGAGTTACTGAAACAAGAGATTTTACTCAGTGTGTCTCTGTGTCCTCCAGGACCTCATATTGTTCTACTGGTTATACCTGTGGACACTAGATTTACAGAGAATGAAAGAAAAGTATTTCAGGGGTATGTGGAGCTTCTCAGTGAGAAAGTGTGGAGTCACACTATAGTGCTCTTCACCTTTGGAGACTTTCTAGGAGACACATCTATAGAGCAGCACATTGAGAGAGAAGGGGAGGATCTCCAGTGGCTGGTGGGGAAATGTGGGAACAGATATCATGTTCTCAACAATCAGAACAGCAGTGATGACACTCAGATCAAAGATCTGCTGGAGAAAATTGAGGAAACAGTGACAGAAAACAATGGCTGCCATTTTGAAATGGACAGAAAGATTTTACAGGAGATGGAAGAGAGAAGAAGAGCAGAAGAGAGAGCAAAAGAACGAATGAAGAGGATGAAGAAAAAGAGAGAAATGATCAGATCACAGATGAGTAAGTAAACATCACAGTACTGATCTGCAGACTGGGTCTCTTCAGTAGATAATTCATGTAAAAATATTGGTCATAAATAATTTCTGCAAGCATTATAAACAATTTAATCTAAAAACAGTTACAGAAGAACATCTCTGTTATGACTATAACCTCTGTTCCGTGATGGACTTAACAAGACTTTCTGTCAATGACGTGACACTAGGTGTTCTTGAGAGCCAAGTAATCTCTTATCTAATTATAAGAGCCCAATGACAATTGGTGAGTGGAATTTGCATGTCATTCAGATTTTGTGCTTCTCTGAGGTCGGCAGGAAGAGTCCAATGGTGGTGGAGCTGGGGCCAGCTCGTTCTGCCATTAAAGTACAGGCGCTTGTGCTGACATATGCAGTGACGCAAAAGTATTCATACCCACTGAACATTTCCACATTTTGACAAGTTAAAACCACAAACAAAATGTATTTTATTGTGATTTTATGTTATAGACCAACACAAAGCGGCACATAATTGTGAAGTGGAAGGAAAATGATAAACAGTGTCCAAAAGTTTTTACAAGTAAATATCTGAAAAGTGTGGTGTGCATTTGTATTTAGCCCCTTTACTTTGATACCCCTAACTAAAATTCAGTGGAATCAATTGCCTTCGAAGTCACCTAATTAGTAAATAGAGTCCACCTGTGTGTAATTTAATCTCAGAGTAAATACAGCTGTTCTGTGAAGCCCTCAGAGATTTGTTAGAGAACATTAATGAACAAGCAGCATCATGAAGACCAAGAAACACACCAGGCAGGTCAGGGATAAAGTTGTGGAGAAGTTTAAAGCAGGGTAAGGTTATAACACAATATCCCAAACCTTGAACATCTCACAGAGCACTGTAGAATCCATCATCCAAAAATGAAAAGAGTATGGCACAACTGCAAACCTACCAAGACGTGGCCGTCCACCTAAACTGACAGTCCAGGCAAGGAGGGCATTAATCAAAGAAGCAGCCCAGAGGCCCATGGTGATTCTGGAGGAGCTGCAGAGATCCATAGCTCAGGTGGGAGAATCTGTCCACAGGACAACTATTAGTCGCGCACTCCACAAATCTGGCCTTTATGGAAGAGTGGCAAGAAGAAAGCCATTGTTGAAAAAAGCCATAAGAAGTCCTGTTTGTAGTTTGCAACAAGCCATGTGGGGAGACAGCAAACGTGAAAGAAGGTGCTCTGGTCAGATGAGACCAAAACTGAACTTTTTGGCCTAAATGCAAAGTGCTATTTGTGGTGTAAACCTAAAACTGCACATCACCCTAAACACACCATCCCCACCATGAAACATGGCAGCATCATGGTGTGGGGATGCTTTTCTTCAGCAGGGACAGGGAAGCTTGTCAGAGTTGATGGGAAGATGGATGGAGTCAAATACAGGACAATCTTAGATGAAAACCTGTGTGAGTCTGCAAAAGACTTGAGACATGGGCGGTGGTTCACCTTCCAGCAGGACAACAACCCTAAACATACAGCCAGAGCTACAATGGAATGGCTTAGATCAAAGCATATTCATGTGTTGAAATGGCCCAGTCAAAGTCCTTGAAAATTGCTGTTCACAGACGCTCTCCATCCAATCTGACTGAGCTTATTTTGCAAAGAAGAATGGGCAAATTTCGCTCATTAGATGTGCAAAGCTGATAGAGACATACCCCAAAAGACTTGCAGCTGTAATTGCAGCGAAAGGTGGTTCTACAAAGTATTGACTTAGGGGGGCTGAATACAAATGCACGCCACACTTTTCAGATATTTACTTGTAAAAAAATTTGGACACCATTTATCATTTTCCTTCCACTTCACAATTATGTGCCACTTTATGTTGGTCTATCACATAAAATCTCAATAAAAAACATTTTTGTTTGTGGTTGTAACATGACAAAATGTGGAAATGTTCAGTGGGTATGAATATTTTTGCAAGGCACTGTAGGACAGACCTAGCTGGGAAGCAGACGCAGTGGTTTTTACCTTTATGAGAAAAGATGAAAGCCATGCCTGCAGTGTTCTCATAGACAGGTTCACAATGAGAACATGTCCCTCCCACAAACGCTACCTTAGAGTGTAGCAACACCCACACACTCAAGGCAGACTTCATGGCAATTTGATGGATTGATTTATCAGCCACATCCAAGACAGCAGAAGCGAAAAGTTTGTTAGCTGTAAGAGCTATATAGGAAATTCCCTCTTTTAGACACCAATGGGTGTGCTGGCAAAGCAACCATGGGATGATGTCACATAAAAATGAGAGCAATCCACTGAAAGTGAAAGTGACATATTTGTCAGATGTGGTAACCCATACCTAAAATGTGACCTCTGCATTTAACCAATCACTGGTGGGGAGTGAACACACACTGCAAGTCGTGAACACACAAACACCCTGAACTTTGGGCAGCACACTACTGCACCCCCGGAGCAATCAGGGTTAGGTGCCTAGCTCAAGGGCACTTTAGTTGCTACCTGCCAGTGCTGGAACCTTCTGATTACAAGTCCCACTTACTTACCAGTAGACATAACTGCCCCTAATGAGATTAATCTCATTAGGGGCAGTTTAGTGAGAGTTTTAGCACATAGAATGAAGTTGTTCAAAGGCTGAATAAATGATGCACAATATCTTCTTTTATATCCATATGTATGGTGCAGAGATTGGCATGCAAATTCCACTCGCCAGTTTTCATTGGTTATTTGTATTCAGATCAGAGATGATTGGGCTCTCAAAAGCAAAGCCCTAGTTTCACGTCATCATTGAGCAACTTACAGAAGGGAAAACAAAACCTTGTTGTCAGCTATTCTTCGTAGAAGAGTTTCTAATAGATGGACTGAGAATAACTCACCATAACAGACCCTTAGAAGCTAAAGGATATAAGCATGTACATTTCTCAAAACTTCTAAGTACAATTTTATATTGGATATGTGTTTTGTGTATTTGTTGCAGGTGACACTCACCTCTCAGAGCTGAGGATTGTGTTAATGGGCTATAAAGGAGCTGGAAAGAGTTCAGCAGGAAATACCATCCTGGGCAGAGAAGAGTTTGACTTGAAGACAACTACACTGTGTGTGAAGAGACAGAGAGAAGTAGCAGACAGACACATTACTGTGATAGAAGCTCCAGGATGGTGCATTAGTACACCTGTAGATCAGAGCTCTGAGTTACTGAAACAAGAAATTTCACTCAGTGTGTCTCTGTGTCCTCCAGGACCTCATATTATTCTTCTGGTTATATGTGTAGATGAAAGGTATAAAGAAAAAGAGAGAGTAGTATTGCAAGGGTATGCTGAACTTCTTAGTATGAGAGTCTGGAGTCACACTATAGTGCTCTTCACCTTTGGAGACTTTCTAGGAGACACATCTATAGAGCAGCACATTGAGAGAGAAGGGGAGGATCTCCAGTGGCTGGTGGAGAAATGTGGGAACAGATATCATGTTCTCAACAATCAGAACAGCAGTGATGACACTCAGATCAAAGATCTGCTGGAGAAGATAGAGGAGACAGTAACAGAAAACAATGGCTACCATTTTCAAATGGACAGAAAGATTTTACAGAGGAAACAAGAAAGAAGGAGAGCGAAGGTGAGAGCAAAAAAACGAATTAAGAGGACGAAGAGACAGAGAGAGATGGTCAGATCACAGATGAGTGAGTAAACAACAGTACTAATATGTGCACTGAGTATTTTTAGTAAATATTTGATGAAAAGTAAAAATATGTCAGAAATAATCGCTGCAAACAAATAAATACAAAAACATTCACAGCAAAAAGAAAACCTTGTCATCAGCTGCTGTTTGTAGAGGAGTTTCCAATATATGGACTAAGTTATTAACTCATAACTCACCCTAACAGACCCTCAGAAGCCATTACTTAGGGATTTATAAGTGATTAAATTTTTTCAGCAATCTCATAAATCTTCACAGGACTTGAATTTAAACCGAGAAAACCTCTTCCATAAGTTATAGACAATAATGAAATGATAAATTCTACATATTATTAATGCATTTTAATTGTGTGAATTCATTGTATTCTAAGAAAACAAACATTATTTATGCTTCAATTCCTTCAGTTTGTGATGTGTTACCTTTTAAAGCTGACACAGAGAGAACCAGATTACAATAGACCAACAGTTTATCCTTGTCCTTTGTCATGGTGCAAATCCAGTAAACCTTTAAATGAGTTAGGAATATGTTGTACACAATTTTTCTGTTTAAAGAGACTTCAGACCCATTATTAAAATTATTAAAGTTTGTTTTATGATATTATTTATTTAGAGCACATGAAATGACATGTGCTCTAAATAAGAGTGTATTTGTGTATTTGTTGCAGGTGACACTCACCTCTCAGAGCTGAGGATTGTGTTAATGGGGTATAAAGGAGCTGGAAAGAGTTCAGCTGGAAACACCATCCTGGGCAGAGAAGAGTTTGACTTGAAGACAACTACACTGTGTGTGAAGAGACAGAGAGAAGTAGCAGACAGACACATTACTGTGGTAGAAGCTCCAGGATGGTGGATAAATAGACCTGTAGATCAGAGCTCTGAGTTACTGAAACAAGAGATTTTACTCGCTGTGTCTCTGTGTCCTCCAGGTCCACATGTTGTACTACTGGTTATACGTGTGGACAGTAGATTTAAACAGGATGTGAGAGAAGTTTTGCAGGAGTATGTGGGGCTTCTCAGTGAGAAAGTGTGGAGTCACACTATAGTGCTCTTCACCTTTGGAGACTTTCTAGGAGACACATCTATAGAGCAGTACATTGAGAGTGAAGGGGAGGATCTCCAGTGGCTGGTGGAGAAATGTGGGAACAGATATCATGTTCTCAACAATCAGAACAGCAGTGATGACACTCAGATCAAAGATCTGCTGGAGAAGATAGAGGAGACAGTGACAGAAAACAATAGCTGCTGTTTTGAAATGGACAGAGATATTTTAAAGAGAATGAAAGAAAGAAGGAGAGCAGAGGAAGAGAGAGCAGAAGAACTAATGAAGAGGATGAAGAAAAAGAGAGAAATGATCAGATCACAGATGAGTAAGTAAACATCACAGTATCTGCACACAGAGTATCTTCAGTAGATAATTCATGAAATGTAAAAATATGTCATAAATAATTGGTGCAAACATTATAAAATATGAAAATATGAAATATCTCATCAGCTGCTGCAACCATGGTATGATGTCACATAAAAGTGAGAGCAATCCACTGTAATACACTATATCTCCAGTAGCAAGGAAGAAGGGGAGATAAGGGAATGATCCATAGCTTCTTTGTAGCACAAAGAATGAAGTTGCTCCAAAGAACAAAAGCTTGAGTGCACTGTAAAATCATGCCAAACGCATAAATGTTAATGAATAAATTATACATGATATCTCCTTTTTTATTTTGCCCCATACATAAACATATGCATGACAATACAGAGATTGTCATGCAAATTCCAGTTGCCAATTTTCATTGGGCTTTTGTATTCAGATCAGAGATGATTGGGCTCTCAAGAGCAAAGCCTTAGTTTTTTATGTCATTGACACAACATTGAGGGAGATACAGAAGGGAAAACAAAACCTTGTTGTCAGCTGTTGTTTGTAGAAGAGTTTCTAATAGATGGACTGAGAATAACTCACCATAACAGACCCTTAGAAGATGTTACTGAAGGATATAAGCATGTACATTTATTCAACAATCCGATGATTCTTAACATTTGAATTTGAAAAGAGAAAACCCCTGCCATAAGTCATAGACAATAATGAAATGATAAATTCTGCATATTAATAATGCATTTTAATTGTGTGAATTCATTGTTCTGACAAAACAAGCATTATTGTTTATTGTTTCAGTTTGTGATTTGGGCTTCCTTGTAAAGCTGATATAGAGAGAACGTCTCTCGGTTACGTATGTAACCTAAGTTCCCCTGAGAAGGGAACAAGACACTGCGTCAGGCTAGATGCTATGGGGAATGCCTTCAGTGACCAGTGTCTGAATCTCATGTCTAATCACGCTAATGAAATTGGCCTAATGCACATTAGGTGTGCTCGCAAGTATAAAAGGGCACCTGTAGAACATGTCATCAACTTTTTTGTCTGAGGGAGACATAGACAGGCACCCTTAGGAGAGACATTCCCTTTTAAGGGAACTTGATGCTGCCTCAGGCTTGACACAAAGGGGAATGCAATACCAACTACACCATGCCAAGGGGAGCGACTGCCCCATGGTGCATGTTGACACAAATTACCATAGGCATTACTCAACCCTGCTCATGCACTGGACACTCAGAGAGGGGTTCGACATGGGACTCAAACCCTGGTCTTGCATGTCAATGTCAAAGTGCTAACACAATGTACCAATGGGCCAGCTGCATAAAGGCTAGTGCAAGCGACAGCTGCCAGCCCATCACCACTGGAGCAGGGGACCCTCTGTAGCAAGGGTACCAACACTGAACCCTGGACTGATATCTGAGGGAAGCTGGAAGCTGATAAAAAATGGCTTCAACGCTCCAGAGCAGCGGAAAACAGCCATCACTGCCTGCAGTAACTGGCCCTGATGGGGCTCTGAGGGAGTGGGAGGGCTATACCAACAAGCCCACTCTATGCCCAACTCATGCCTCAGGAAGGCAAAGCTCTCATGGGGATGGAGGACCTCCCATAGTGGAGGTGCAACTCCAACACTGCCTGGAAGACAGCAGTCGGACAGGAGCCTGCCGATGGCTAGTTGCCACCATCCAACACACTGTTTCTTTTGCCGGCCGAAGGTGGAAGGCTGAGGATCCAATTCTCTTTGATCGCCCCTCTCCACCACAGAGGGAGGGTGCTACTCTAAACTCCGGGTGCTACTCTAAAGACAGACACTTAAACTCTAGAAATATACAATGAGGAGGGCTGAAAAAACACTGGCTGCAAGCACTCTGTCGAGGGGAGTAAAGAATCAGAAAGAGGTTCATCAGGGATGGCCTGTATGAGAGTGGTCCAAGGTGGGGCTTGAACTCAGGTCTCTCAATTCTAGCAACAGCATGTAACTGGCTCGCGCCACAGGTCTACCGTGATTAGCTCCAGCATGGAGCCTCACAGATCTCACCCAGAGTGAGTCTGGGGCTCAAGCTCATAGACCCCTAGCCAAAGAGGAGCTCATCACCAGTGAGCTACAACTCCTCAGCCCAGCTATTTCCTCAAGGGAGCTTGTATCCAGGCCGTCTGCCAACCGAACGCCAACATCCGAGGTGGCAGCATAACTCACACTACGCATATGACCATAACACTGGGCTAGATGGGCACTAACTGGACAATTAGAACTGGCAGAAAATAGAGGCCGCCATAGTCCTCACTGATCCCACCCATGACAGAGGCCACAAGGTGTGTTGCTTCCTACACGCGGGTCTTAGTCCCCACCCGGAGGCGGCAGGACCAGCCACTGGGTGCTTGTGTTACTTTGAAGGACAGAAGATATGGGGCAGTGGGGAGGAGTGGTTGTGAGACAGTACTATACTAAGCCTCAGCTTGGCCGTCCTTCGCCCCCTGCGTCTGGCATCGCGCCTCCTCTGGCATCGCCCTGCCTACCATCCACTTTTGTAGATGGGCTGGGCAGGGGGATGCCAGACGAGGCCCTGGACCCTGCGCGGGATAAACATCTGAAAGGCCCTAGACTGCACCACGTGCTGTAAAGTTCAGAGTGTGAGACTGGTGAGTCGAGGAGAAACTTTCTTACTTTCTCCCCAACCTCAGCCAGATTCATCCACAGATGTCTCTCTGTGGCCACCATAGCTGCCATAGAAAGCCTATGGCCGCGGTTGTCTATGGAGCGGTGCAACTCAGCAACCACATCAGGGGAAAGCCCCTCCTCTTGATCCAGGTCCTTAAGCGGGTTGGCTTGGTACGCCTGAAATACGGTGACTGTATGCTGCTTTGCAGCACCAGCCTGACCTGCTGTCGCATATGCTCTGCCACTCAGACGCGAAGAGACCTGAAACGATCCGATCTGAGAGTCGGAGCCTTAAGGTACAAAGCCCCACCCCACTAAGAGGGGGTGTCTCATCATGCGTCCCACATGCCCTTGCTCTCGCATTATCTGTACATTCGGGCAAATCGTCCACAAATGCGATTAGAAAGAGAGAGATACACATCCATGCAGAATCTCACCGCCTCAGTGTGAGATGAGGGACAAAGGGCAGACTCACGGGAGCTTTGCAGTTACTACCGATTAAAAATTGTTTATCAAGCCAGCCACAAGCAATTGCCGGCTTCTCGCCTGTGAAACATAAACCAGCAACAGCTACACATATGCGGGGCAGGCAGGCTGGGAAAGCTCACCCATTAGCTCACCTCCCAGCCACAACCAAGCAAACAAATGACTCCTGAAGACAAAAAAGCTGATGACATGCTCTACAGGTGCCTGTCGTGCACTAGGCACTGCTGTGGGCCAATTTCATTAGCATGATTAGACATGAGATTCAGACACCGGTCACACCGAAGGCGTTCCCCATAGCGACGCAGCCTGACGCAGTGTTGAGTTCCCTCGAAAGGGAACCAGATCACAATGGACCAACTCGTTATCTTTGTCCTTTGTCATCGTCCAAATCCAGTGGACCCATAAACAAGTCTGAAATATTTTCTACAGTATTTATCTGTACATAGGTTCACAAAACATTATATAACACTATTTACTTTTTTAACATGAACAGCTAAAGCCTCATACTGTGCAATTTTTAATTGTCACACTATACGAACATGATGCCCATGTCACACTGTAGAATCTCAGTTGTCAAAATGTCAGACTGTACGAAAGTCAAGACGTGACA
Organism: Chromobotia macracanthus; assembly: GCA_036877525.1. NCBI lineage: Eukaryota > Metazoa > Chordata > Actinopteri > Cypriniformes > Botiidae > Chromobotia > Chromobotia macracanthus. The sequence continues at coordinate 5,921,954 of JAZGTH010000021.1, read as the reverse complement.
AAAATGGACATACACAAAAAGATTTGTCTAGAGTTTTACGTCATTAATCCGTGATCCGCGTTCTCTTGCTAAACTGGTAGCTAGTAAACAAAAGCAATATGTAGCGTTAGTTTGTTAAATACATGCCTTTCTTCTTGTTGTACTGTCCACCTGACTCGTTTCAACATTTTCACTGAGGTGGTTTGAAGTTGACACTAATTGCATCATCAGGTTCAGTGCTCCTATTGGTTCTTGGTTTGACGGTCGTCGTAGGAGAAGTCACACTGCAGAAAAATAGGCTACTTACAGTTTTATAAACCATAGTGGATAATTGGAATTTCTGTGGAATTATAGTTGTGTTGTATTTATCTTTGTTTCTTTGAAGTCTGGAAGCTTTAATTTTTTATCCTATTACTAATTTTTGAGTAGGTGAAAGGATATTCACATATTCTCAACACAATATTATATTGGATATATGTGTTTTGTGTATTTGTTGCAGGTGACACTCAGAACCTCTCAGAGCTGAGGATTGTGTTAATGGGGTATAAAGGAGCTGGAAAGAGTTCAGCAGGAAACACCATCCTGGGCAGAGAAGAGTTTGACTTGAAGACAACTACACTGTGTGTGAAGAGACAGAGAGAAGTAGCAGACAGACACATTACTGTGATAGAAGCTCCAGGATGGTGGACTAACGTGCCTGTAGATCAGAGCTCTGAGTTACTGAAACAAGAGATTTTACTCGCTGTGTCTCTGTGTCCTCCAGGTCCACATGTTGTACTACTGGTTATACGTGTGGACAGTAGATTTAAACAGGATGTGAGAGAAGTTTTGCAAGAGTATGTGGCGCTTCTCAGTGAAAAAGTCTGGAGTCACACTATAGTGCTCTTCACTCGTGGAGACTTTCTAGGGGATGCATCTATAGAGCAGCACATTGAGACTGAAGGGGAGGATCTCCAGTGGCTGATGGAGAAATGTGGGAACAGATATCATGTTCTCAACAATCAGAACAGGAGTGATGATACTCAGATCAAAGATCTGCTGGAGAAGATACAGGAGACAGTGACAGAAAACAATGGCTGCTGTTTTGAAATGGACAGAGATATTTTAAAGAGAATGAAAGAAAGAAGGAGAGCAGAGGAAGAGAGAGCAGTAGAACGAATGAAGAGGATGAAGAAAAAGAGAGAAATGATCAGATCACAGATGAGTAAGTAAACATCACAGTACTGATCTGCACACTGAGTATCTTCAGCAGATAATGTAAAAATATGTCATAAATAACTGGTGCAAACATTATAAACTATGAAAAACAAAAATAAACACTCATAGCAGAAACAACATCTCAGTTTGTTTGTAGAAGAGTTTCTAATCGATGGACTGAGAATAACTCACCATAACAGACCCTCAGAAGCTGTTACTGAAGGACATAAGCGTGCACATTTCTTCAACAATCTCATGTTTATTCTTATAAATTTCATGTTTATTCTTATTCTTGTTTTTGATAAGTTAAAACTTATCAAAAATTAAGGAGAATAATGAAATAGCACATAAATTTAAAATAGTTTAGTGAAAATTCATTTTAGTTAAACATGATTGTTTGTCATCTCTCTTTTTCTGGTTCTGTCTTAATGTTGACATTTAGAGGAGCAGATCAAAAATTACAAATCTTTTATTTTTGTCCTCTCTGATGGTCCAAACCCAGGTCCAATCCTAAAATGTTCTGCAGGACTTTATTGCCTTCTTTTTTATTAGTAACTGAAAGAACTCTCTGAGGATCTGAAAAAGAATTGTTGCTCTACATAATTATGGAGTAGGCTATAAGAAGATTGCAAGACCCTGAAACTGAGCTGTAGCACAGTGGCCAAGACCATACAGCGGTTTAACAGGACAGGTTCCACTCAGAACAGGCCTTGCCATGGTCGACCAAAGAAGTTGAGTGCACGTGCTCAGCATCATATCCAGAGGTTGTTTTTGGGAAATAGACATATGAGTGCTGCCAGCATTACTGCAGAGGTTGAAGGGGTGGGGGGTCAGCCTGTCAGTGCTCAGACCATACACCGCACACTGCATCAAATTGGTCTAAATGGCTGTCGTCCCAGAAGGAAGCCTCTTCTAAAGATGATGCACAAGAAACCCGCAAACAGTTTGCTGAAGACAAGCAGACTAAGGACATGGATTACTGGAACCATGTCCTGTGGTCTGATGAGACCAAGATAAACTTATTTGGTTCAGATGGTGTCAAGCATTTGTGGCGGCAACCAGGTGAGGAGTACAAAGACAAGTGTGTCTTGCCTACAGTCAAGCATTGTGGTAGGAGTGTCATGGTCTGGGGCTGCCTGAGTGCTGCCGGCTCTGGGGAGCTACAGTTCATTGAGGGAACCATGAATGCCAACATGTACTGTGACATACTGAAGCAGAGCATGATCCCCTCGCTTCGGAGACTGGGAGACTGGGACATCTTCAAATGGAAGGTGGAGGAGCGCAAGGTCTCTGACATACACCAGCTCCGTGATGTCGTCATGGAGGAGTGGAAGAGGACTCCAGTGGCAACCTATGAATCTCTGGTGAACTTCATGCCCAAGAGGGTTAAGGCAGTGCTGGAAAATAATGGTGGCCACACAAAATATTTACACTTTAGGCCCAATTTGGACATTTTCACGTAGGGGTGTACTCACTTTTGTGGTCAGCGGTTTAGACATTAATGGCTATGTTGAGTTATTTTGAGGGGACAGCAAATTTACACTGTTATACAAGCTGTACCCTCACTACTTTACACTGTAGCAAAGTGTCATTTCTTCAGTGTTGTCACATGAAAAGATATCATAAAACATTTACAAAAATGTGAGGGGTGTACTCACTTCTGTGAGATGCTGTAGGTATTTAAAGAAATATTGAGCTTTATAAACTAAAGCTGATGAATACAATATAATGTTTGATACGAGTGTTTTGTGTATTTGTTACAGGTGACACTCAGAACCTCTCAGAGCTGAGGATTGTGTTAATGGGGTATAAAGGAGCTGGAAAGAGTTCAGCAGGAAATACCATTCTTGGCAGAGAAGAGTTTGACTTGAATGCAACTGCTCAGTGTGTGAAGAAACAGAGAGACGTAGCAGACAGACACATTACTGTGATAGAAGCTCCAGGATGGTGGACTGATATACCTGTAAACCAGAGCTCTGAATTACTGAAACAAGAGATTTTACTCAGTGTGTCTCTGTGTCCTCCAGGACCACATGTTATATTACTAATTATATGTGCAGTCATTAGTTTTAAAGAGGACATGAGAAAAGTATTACAGGGATATGTGGAGCTTCTCACTGAGAGAGTCTGGAGTCGCACTATAGTGCTCTTTACTCATGGGGACTTTCTAGACACATCTATAGAGCAGCACATTGACAGTGAAGGGGAGGATCTCCAATGGCTGGTGGAGAAATGTGGGAACAGATATCATGTTCTCAACAATCAGAAGAAGAGTGATGAAACTCAGATCAAAGATCTGCTGGAGAAGATAGAGGAGACAGTGACAGAAAACAATAGCTGCTGTTTTGAAATTGACAGTAAAAATATAATGATGGAAAAGAGTAGTGGAGAAAAGAGTAAGTATTGAGAAGAAACCACTCAGACCACATATGAAAGAGTGAATTGTATATGTAATATTACCATCCCAGATGTATTCATCTAAACATTTTAAATTACAAATTCTCACTGTAGAGATGTATCTGAGTATCTGGAAATTTCTTATTTAAAATTTGAAGAAGAAATGAAGACCTCAGAGCATTTTAGAGATTTTAAACAGATTTTTTACCAGTGTTAAATGTCTATTCTTTTTTTTTGTTGTACTGTAGTCTTTGTTGAAATTAGTTTCAGAAGCTGCCGTGATTTAATGAGCATGCATCTATTTTCTGCAGCCTTGATACCCTTCTTTACAATACATTGTCTTTTTAATAATTTTTCCCAGTGAGTGAAAATGGGAAGTCTGATAAAACGTCACCACACTCCAAAGACTCACCTCTTCACTTTGGAGATGCACCAAAAATTAGAGCATATAACAGCATGGAAATATTACCACCAAACTGTGGGTATCTCTAAATTTCATATTTTAAGTAGGTTTTAATGTTTTCCTAGTGCTGGACTAAGGCCTAATTAAGGCTTTTTAAGCCTTTATTTGTATAATATGCATATACTGTATATTAATAAATAGTTTTTCGATCTCTTTGAAAATGATCTTTTGAATGAAAAATTATTAAATGAAACATTATAAATACAAATGTTTTTGACTAATTACAATACAGTACTGTGCAAGTCTTAGACCACCACCAGCCTTGTTGTTTTAGGAAGGTTTAAATGAACATCTGTATATATCTTTTGATTTCCTCTTCTAGACACTAACAGAAAATATAGAAAATATGCACTCAAAAAATTGGTTGTACAAGATCACCCAAAATATGTACCACTTTGTACTGTAGAAGCTTTTTTTTAACATTTGTTTCCAGTTTTTTAATACTGCATACAAATGTCCTTGTTTTTGGTTGTATTCTAATAAAGAGACTGAGAAATAATGGCCATTATACCATTGCTTAGACATCATGCTGAAATGTAATGGTGGCCTGAGACTTTTGTACAGTACTGTAAAACAAAGAGCCCAGAGCATTTTACTCTAACAGCCCCTCAGATCAGACTTAGAGAACATTTAAAAATACAGGACGTTTTCTAGATCTCATAACTATCCCATGAGTCTCTTCACAAGCTGGGAGTTTTCAACTAATAATATTTGTGCAAATTTCTCATTTTTGCCTTTAAACTATTTAATGTCCTTTCTTTTCTTTTGTTGTAATGTAGTCTTTAGAAGCTGCCGTGACTGGATGAGCATGCATCCATTTTCTGCAGCCTTGATACCCTTCTTTACAATACATTGTCTTTTTAATCATTTTTTCCCAGTGAGTGGAAATGGGAAGTCTGATAAAACGTCACCACACTCCAAAGACTCACCTCTTCACTTTGGAGATGTGTCAAAGACTCGAGTGTGTAGGAGCATGGAAATATTCCCACCAAACTGTGAGTTTCTTTCCGTTCAATATTTTAAGTGGGTTTCCATACTGTTGGGCTTTTCTGAGACTTTACATCATGCTTATTTGTTATCATAGGAAGTTGTAGGTTAAAGAGAATATCTGATAAAAAAATATTTTTTATATGGGATGGCTGCCTCCATGTCTGTATCATTGGAGAAAGCGCAACATCATCTTGAATCCTGTATCTCATAATTTAATTATATAATGGCCTATCACTGACTTTGTATTTGACAGCCAGTCACAATTTTTTTGACACCATAGAAATGATGCACTGGGCTGTGCATTGTGACTGCTGTGCAGAGATTAGGGTCTATCACTACAGTTCTATTAAACCTGAAAATGTTAAAAAGTAAATAAAAGGTATCTATAATGATTAATAAATAATCCAAATTAATTTATATATTCAAGTAGACTGTTGTGATATGCAGAAATGTTAGGGGTACAAGGGAGGAAACCACTTAATAATCTGCACTGTGTTAGGAAAACATTAGGCTGTGTTGATCTAATAGTTTAAATCATTTTCTGCTGTGCTTTTCTTCTAGTGAGTGGAGATAGGAAGTTGGATAAAACATTACACTCCAAAGATTCACCTCTCCACTTTGAAGATGCACCAAAAATTAGAGCATATAACAGCATGGAAATATTACCACCAAACTGTGGGTATCTCTAAGTTTCATATTTTAAGTGGGTTTTAATGTTTCTCTAGTACTGGACTTTTCTGAGACTTTTTAAACCTTTATTTGTACAATATGCATATACTGTATGTTAACACAATTTTTTCAGTCTCTTTGAAAATTTAGTTTTGTAGACTTGGCTTGTTGGTACGCAAGGCAAAATGTTCAATGCTCTCGTCTTTTGTAAGTCGCTTTGGATAAAAGCATCTGCTAAATGACTAAATGTAAATGTAAAATTATCTTAAACATTATAAATACAAATGTTTTTGACTAATTAAAATACAGTACTGTGCAAGTCTTAGACCACCACCAGCCTTGTTGTTTTAGGAAGGTTTAAATGAACATCTGTATATATCTTTTGATTTCCTCTTCTAGACACTAACAGAAAATATAGAAAATATGCACTCAAAAAATAGGTTGTACAAGATCACCCAAAATATGTACCACTTTGTACTGTAGAAGCTTTTTTTTAACATTTGTTTCCAGTTTTTTAATACTGCATACAAATGTCCTTGTTTTTGGTTGTATTCTAATAAAGAGACTGAGAAATAATGGCCATTATACCATTGCTTAGACATCATGCTGAAATGTAATGGTGGCCTGAGACTTTTGTACAGTACTGTAAAACAAAGAGCCCAGAGCATTTTACTCTAACAGCCCCTCAGATCAGACTTAGAGAACATTTAAAAATACAGGAAGTTTTCTAGATCTCATAACTATCCCATGAGTCTCTTCACAAGCTGGGAGTTTTCAACTAATAATATTTGTGCAAATTTCTCATTTTTGCCTTTAAACTATTTAATGTCCTTTCTTTTCTTTTGTTGTAATGTAGTCTTTAGAAGCTGCCGTGACTGGATGAGCATGCATCCATTTTCTGCAGCCTTGATACCCTTCTTTACAATACATTGTCTTTTTAATCATTTTTTCCCAGTGAGTGGAAATGGGAAGTCTGATAAAACGTCACCACACTCCAAAGACTCACCTCTTCACTTTGGAGATGTGTCAAAGACTCGAGTGTGTAGGAGCATGGAAATATTCCCACCAAACTGTGAGTTTCTTTCCGTTCAATATTTTAAGTGGGTTTCCATACTGTTGGGCTTTTCTGAGACTTTACATCATGCTTATTTGTTATCATAGGAAGTTGTAGGTTAGAGATAATATCTGATAAAAAATATTTTTTATATGGGATAGCTGCCTCCATGTCTGTATCACCACTTTGTACTGTAGAAGCTTTTTTTAACATTTGTTTCCAGTTTTTTAATACTGCATACAAATGTCCTTGTTTTTGGTTGTATTCTAATAAAGAGACTGAGAAATAATGGCCATTATACCATTGCTTAGACATCATGCTGAAATCTAATGGTGGCCTGAGACTTTTTTACAGTACTGTAAAACAAAGAGCCCAGAGCATTTTACACTAACAGCCCCTCAGATCAGACTTAGAGAACATTTAAAAATACAGGAAGTTTTCTAGATCTCATAACTATCCCATGAGTCTCTTCACAAGCTGGGAGTTTTTAACTAATAATATTTGTGCAAATTTCTCATTTTTGCCTTTAAACTATTTAATGTCCTTTCTTTTCTTTTGTTGTAATGTAGTCTTTAGAAGCTGCCGTGACTGGATGAGCATGCATCCATTTTCTGCAGCCTTGATACCATTCTTTACAATACATTGTCTTTTTAATCATTTTTTCCCAGTGAGTGGAAATGGGAAGTCTGATAAAACGTCACCACACTCCAAAGACTCACCTCTTCACTTTGGAGATGTGTCAAAGGCTCGAGTGCGTAGGAGCATGGAAATATTCCCACCAAACTGTGAGTTTCTTTCCGTTCAATATTTTAAGTGGGTTTCCATACTGTTGGGCTTTTCTGAGACTTTACATTGTGCTTATTTGTTATCATAGGAAGTTGTAGGTTAAAGAGAATATCTGATAAAAAATTATTTTTTATATGGGATGGCTGCCTCCATGTCTGTATCATGGGAGAAAGCACAACATCAGCTTGAATCGTGTATCTCATAATTCAATTCATTACTGACTTACTATTTGACAGTCAGTCATGATTTCTTGATACCATAGAAATTATTTAGTTGATTAGCTGGTTGAACTGCTAAGGCAAAACTGACGCCATAAGTGGGTAACCAATCACAACAGACTGGGCTAGCTTGAGGCTTCAAAGAATCTGGAACTAAACAAAATAGTGTTGTAATAATGTGGAATATGTGAAAAATTGTGTGTTTTTTAATGATCAGGCATGAAAACCTAGTCTAGGACACCCAAAAAACAAAATAAAGACTTTAAAGGGCATAATAGGACTCTTGTAAAGAACTATTTCTGCTGTGCTTGTCTTACAGTGAGTGGAGATGAGATGTTGGCTCTGCGTCTTACTAGCCCTGCTAAGTCATTCCGACCAGATCAGTTGGAAGAAAGAAGACACCTGAAGGTTTCAGTGTCATCTCTAGACTCAGGATATGGGTCTTTAAGATCAATTTCAGAATCTAAGGAACATTTAGAACCCCCAAAAATAATTAGTACACATCCTTCCATTGAGAGCATCTTAGAAGAAGACTAAAGAAAGAAAACATGACTGATAAGTGTTTATAAACATTAAATAGTGTTTCATTGGAAATTTTGGATGGAACAGATGCATAAAATTGCCAATTCAGAAAGGCACCAACATTTGCATGTTGTGTTTTATGCGACATGTTAAGCTATATGCTTCTCTGAGGTATTGTGTTGTCTGTCCTTTGTTTATAATAATTGTTAGGTAATTAACTCATCAATAAGTAATCAATAATCAATCACTCTCTTTACCAAGTACATTTAGTCATGTTAGGAGTTTATTTATAATATATATATATATATATATATATATATATATATATATATATATATATATATATATATATATATATATATAAAATATAATATATTTTTATATTTTACAATCAACATCTGTATTTAATAAGGGAGTTGGCTACGGGTCGGTCTGACCAATGCCAGAAATACATTGACAGGGTTCTTGTGCTGTATTCCATTTATTTACTTCATTAATGCCCACGAAAGACAAAGTGTCTTTGAAGGTCTGGGTGACAATAATACCACCCATTTGTTCTCTGTTTTGTAATTAATGGTGCCTCATAGCCATTCCACTGTTTTATGGTCATCCTAAGGAAAACAACTCATGGCACCATTAGTAAGCTTTTGTTGTCACATGGTCATGTACCATATCCGAAACATTTTTGGAACTGTTGTATGTTTTAAACTGTCATAATGTTTGAAAATTTGTTGAGATGTACATTTTTGTATATGCATCTTACCGTGATTCTGTATTTTTACATCACACCTTTGTAAGCTGTCTTGCTCACTCGTATGATTAGAATTGAAGAATACTGTAGAATGAAGAAAGTATACTGTATAAAGAATGAAGAATACTGTATACTGTATAATCCCAACTGATTACACTAAACTTTGACTCCAGGTCTTTGTCTATGTTGGTCTATCTACTGCTTAATGCTGAAAATTATGTAGTATAAAATGTAATATATAAATATAAAAATGTAATATAATGTGGTTGTATAATGAAGTTTCTGGGTTAGTATACATGATACTATAAGGTTCTTGTGACCATTATACTGTTCTAGATCAGAAGATCCTGACTGGTTCTGCTTCAGGGCCCAGATTTTACACTTCATCATAAGGTGACCCAACACACTATCAAAACTGTTTTCCATACAAAAGTAAATAAAAATAGTCAAACAGTGAAATATATTCATATTACAATTTTGTGACTGTCACAATGACTATGTGTTAAGTTGCATGACATGCAACCCCAATAGAGTTTAACAGGACACAAAACTTTGACATCATAAAAGAAGCTGTCTGTGACTCTACCACACACACAAGATTAACATCACTGGTCTGAAGAGCCAAAAGAGATTCATAAACCGAATAGCAGGTGGTGATACTCCCCCTAAACCACTGTAGTATTTGAGAATCAAATTACTTTAAGGTGATTGTACAGCTTCTGTGCCCAGGACTCATCGGAACTTTGGACATCTGGAAGCATCTATCCACTTTCATCCTGAAGTCAACACAAATCAATGGAGGAAAATGCGAAAGTAAATTGAAGAAATTAACAATGGAATTGGAATTGGAATGGAATTGTGCTTTTTGTGCATTTATTGAAATATTGAAAACCCACAACAAAATATTATGGAGTGGTGCTCAGAGGAAATAAATTAATAAAAGTATGATACGATTCATTTAATCTTTTTATATTACATATGAATGATTACAGTATGACTGTATTACAGATTACAGTTAGATATGACTACAGAATAGCTTCAGTTATATATTCAATAGACTACAGCAGCTTCAGGCAATTGTATGGAATTAAAATAAAAACATGATCTATGAAATTTATCTGTCTAGTAAGCAATGTCACGGGCAGCTGATCTGACTCTTATTCTCACCCACCAGGATGTCTGGATTCTCCAGGACTGTTATTTTAGGTATTTTGATATAGATTTTATAAAAATAAAGACACAGCTTCTTTAGAAATAACGCTAAACCAAGCCCCTTTCAGAATTCACCATTACATCCATTCATTCGACTTCTATGGTTCAATCAACCTTGCGAGTGTCTCTGAACATGCCAGGCTTTAACCTTTATGCCAGGCAATAAATGGCGTGGAAGCAACACCACCTTGTGGCCATTCTGATTTTTGCGCATAAAAGATTATATGCTCCAATTGTAAATTGGGAATTAATTAAAGAGCAATGCATTCATTATCAGAAGTTAAGCAAACTGAAAAACATCCAGATTAATCAGCAAAATTCAAAATGCACACATATTACTGAGAATATTGTTTTCAATGTTAATTGAATGAATGACCCTTTACAAACTACTTTTAATCTTAATTTGTTTTCTAATGCTTGGTAGTTGTTACTGAAAGAACTAAAAGTTTTTTTATTTACATAAACTAATTTTGAAAGACAAGAAAATGTGGAACAAACAAACCGTGCAGCCAGACAGTACGTGCAAAACTATTTTATTTACAAAAATTAAACAGTTGACAGTAAACTTTAGTACAGTTCAGAGTAATCATGTCAAACCAAACAACCCAACTGAAGAGCTCAACACTCTGAAACGTGTAACAGACTTTGAGAATGAGCTTTTAAACCTTCTTAAGCTCTTTTAATGAGATCCGGCCCTTTGTTTCTGAGAAAAGGCACAGTTTTGGCAGTAGAGGTTGGTATGATTAAGTCCAGTCATGATTTTCAAGCATACAGGCAATATTTCAAGAGATGCATCAAAAAGATGGTGAGAAAGTGTGAAAGTGTAAAACACTAAAAAAAGTCAATGTGATGCAAACAATCAGATAAACATGTCTAAACTTTGACATGAATGTTGTAAATATATCTGACCTTACAGTCAAATCCAAGTGCAATATTAGCAGCAGTCTACACACATTTTTATTCATCAAAACATGTTATATTGGGAGCAATTCTACATCCAAAAACAAGGCAGAGTAGTTAAATGCAGAGGGAGAAACAAAAGGAAGACACAACAAAGGAGAAGGGAACATAATAAAGATAATTAAACAACAGGAATGACAGTCTTTACAGTCCTCATCAGACTGCGAGTTTGCTGGCCACCAGTGACTGCTTCCTCTGGGGGAGGTCCTGAGGGGTGGGAATGTGGTCTCCAGTTATCTCAGTCTTCTCAACTGCTGCTGTGGGAAGTTGTTTGTTCTTCATCTTGGCTTTGGCCATATTGTAGTCACCCGAGTCAAAGTATTTTTGCTGCAAGACAAAAAGAAAAGTTATTTACAGTCAACAGGCTAAATTCGGGGGTAAACATTTTCTCTCACCCCAACAGACTCAATACAATAAATGAAGTCTATAGGGTCAGTGTATAAATTCACCCCCTTCTGTAGTCTTTTCCGCAGTAGATCTGACCCACCCGGCCGGGTCCCCAGATGGGGGTAACGGGCCTTCAGTTTGGCTTCTTCCGCTTTTTCTGGACTTACAACAGTGTCCTGCATCTCCTACATTAGATGTGAAAAGAACATCCTTAAACCCCGTTTTTGATGTTATATGAAACTATCTGGTACAGTGGAGTATGTTAAATCATTAAACTACATCATATTTACAACACCATAGAGACAAAACACGTAAAGGCAATTTTTAAAAACTTCTCTACCCCAACAAAAAGACATTATACTCAAGTTCACAACTAAATCTTTACACCTGACAAAAAAACAGCAGAAGACAAACTGTCTGTGAACCTGTATACCGGGTTTCGCCTGTGAAGCCAGTAAAAATAAGCAATGTTGTTGTACGTGGTAATATACATGCACAATATTACTACATTACACAGATAATATACATGCATTTTCCACAAGCCAGAAACGCCACATGTCAAACTCAGACCGATTTCAAGGCCTCAACTCGCCCACATTCTTCACTTAAAGGTTTATTACTGAACCAACACTAACACGATCGCATTGTCTCACACTACAAAACGTGTTTGAATGAGCGAACCTGCTGCTCCTCTGTGCTCGCCTCCATTTCACCGGACATTGAGAAAAATTAAATGCAAAACAAAAAGAAACAAAACACAAAGACGGAACACGTATCTTTCTTTTGCACCGAGCGAGATGCTCGACTGTTAGCTGCCTGTTTATCACAGAGGTCTGGAAAATACTAAACGTCTTCTTCAGCCGCAAGAAAGAGCGCCTGATTCGTGCACTACGAGCTATACTGCCCCCTACAGTCCTGGAGGCGCACAACAACCGCTTGAAAACTCCAGCGGTTATAATTATTGAACACAGTAAATATAAAGTATATTTCTGTTTTTATATACTAATAATCTAAAGGACATAAATGTCTCTCAGATAGGATGGGATAGTGCATAGATGCAGATAGATAAACAAATAAACAGTTTCCTTAGATAAGTTCACCATTCCAGCAAACTCATGAGAACTTCATGAGTTCATACTAACATGTAATAGCAAATTATCATTGATGCATATTTGGCGTGCTGTCCAGGGGGAGGGCCCCGAGCTCGGAATTTGGCCCAAACCCAGAGTACTCCCCCATCCTTGACTGAGGTAGATACCAGCCAAGAGTGAGGCGATGGGGTAGCGGAAAGATGCTGCAAGACTGTCATGGGACAGAGGTGAGGGACGGCTATATATACACACCCCTAAGATTGGTTGGATTACATGACCGTGCTCCTCCCGAACTTTGTTAAATAAACTTCATCAAAAGTTCTGCTTGATTTAGGAAAAACAAAACTTTTTTTTTAAAGACTGGGCCACAGCTATGGTACTTTCAAAATTGTGGCAAATATACATAAGCTATATAATATAGATAATATTCTATTTTTGATCTATCAAAAGAGTAACAAACATCACAATGAGCACATTAACATTAAAAATCCTTTTAATGCACATGATTAGCAAAAAAATATTAGTTACATTTTGCTACATACTCTACAGTGATACAAAAATAAATCATGGGAATTAGACAAAAAAAACGTTTTTGAACAACTTCAAATAAATCTGTGAATATTAGTCCATGGCATGTTTTTATGACTAAAAATATACATTGAATTTATCACTTTTGGAGAGTGCAAACATAGGTTTAGTTAAATAGAATTGTTCTATATTATCCATCAATCCCAGCCATTTCTTTCAATGTTATATTTATAAAGATCTCTGTTGTACTTTTCGCTGGAATCTCTTCATAATGGGATCAAACACAACATTAGCTTCACAAGAGAAAATATTTCTCATAAAACTGAGAAACAAGTAAGTGTTCTAAAACATTACTATACAATTCATTAGTTCTGAAGCCTCGATACTAGATAGTAAAGCAAAAAGAAGACAACCACCAATCCGATGGACACATAACACAGGATTTTTCTGTTGTCTCGTCCAGATCGTACCATTGTAGAAAACCTCTTCACACTTCCAGTCAACAAGCCAGTTGCACTGAGGAAATTGGAGTCCTGAGCAAACACAGAAGTTAAACACGTAAGTTGTTGTGTTAAAGGGAGATGTCACGTAGCTCAAAATGAAACCACACCCTATGTGCCAACACTGCAAATGCATCAACACTTAAAATACCCACCATGCCATCCAAATATGTATTCTGGTCATCAGTCTCTTTGTCAATGTCATAAGCCAACTGTGGATAAGACAAAGCACAAACACTTACTGTATATAACCAAAACGGAGCTATTGATTTTAAAGCATATATAATTTTATATACATTTTTATATAACTTTAAATGATACAATTGTATAGAGATAACGTACAGATTTCAACCGAGAAACTTTACTGGCCAGATTTTCAGCCAGCAACTTGTTTTCAGCATCCAGCATGTCGTCCACGGCGCCATGTCCTGTTAATTACACAAAATACGCGGATAGTTTTATCCAAACGACACCAACATTACTTCATAACTGAATACTTTCAGATTCATCTTTACTTACACTTACATCAACAACGCTAAATCGCGTTATTTATTACGCTAGACATACATCATAAAAGCGTTTATACGTCTAGATATACTAATATGATGGTTTAAAGACAAATATGACTACATTATAAAAGAAAATCTCTCAGGCTGCTACGTGTCACTCACCTCGATTCCACGGATCAGCCATCTTTAAAGAGCTAATAAACGAACAATAAACCTCTAAAAAAACCTCTAAAATACCGTCAGAAACAACCCAGATTCACTGCATAAACCCCCTAAAACAATTCGACACAAATGTGAGATTAACACAACAGCAGATTGTTGTAAAATACTGGCAAATTTTCCAAGCAGCCAACAGCTAAAGGAAAGAAGCAGCGTAGCGCAGCCGCAATGGATTGTGGGAAATGTTTATCCTCCAGTCATTCATCGTTTTGTCATCGGGACGCTGTCCGATTGCATAAGGTTTCCAGCTGCCAATCCAGCCATCTGCTTACATTTGCTTCAAACATTTTGTTTGTTTGTTAATTTTTAATGATTTCAGTTGTAAATAAAACGTGCATGTGTCTATTACGCTGGTAAGCAATTTTATTTGATAATGTTTAATCTTTATTATAATAACTGTATTGTTCTTTAACGACGAACAGTATAATGCAATAACATCAATTGCGTCATTAAACCAGATAGTAACAACAACACAGAGGTTTTCAATGTCGATTTTGTATCGTCATTAACTGGTGTTTTAATGCTGATGTTTTGACAGGAGGGGTTGTGACATTTCGGTGTTGTTGGATGGATCCTTTCTGCCGATCATCGATGTTCACCTGCGTGATGAGCAGTCCTTACCCTGAATAATGTAAGCCCTCGGTACATTTATTGTGATTACAATCTGCATGGCTTTAACAAAAATGAAGTAGGGTCCAACAATTTCAGACCACACTGAATGTCTGGAGGTTTCCCCTTTCACTGAAATCTAAAAATAATGACGTTTTTTAAGAGCCTAAAATAAAGAACAGTATTTGCGCAAACCTGAATGCATTAAAGCAGTATTAAAGGGAACATACCAAATCCCCCCAAAATTCCCAAATGCATTTTAAATAATAAAATAATTGCATTTACAATATAATTATTTTAATTATTATGCTAATAAATAAAATACATTTTATTACATACATTGGTAAAAATGCTTTCACTTGTGCTCTCAGACTTTAGAGTCTAGTGCAATTCATATCAGATCTTTTCCCAAGTGAAAAAATGTGGTGAAACTGAATTGTAAAGTGATTGTTAAAGAGGCCCTAAAACACTTTGGGTCAATGGTTTCCTTAAAATAACACATTTATATTACGTATGTTTCATTGTTTTTTATAGTGTGGAGCACCAGAGAGCCACAGGTTACCAAAATGTTGGCCCGCAAAGGCCTTCTGCCTGATGGATTTTTGTTGACACGACTTGCTGAGGATGCCACACAACCTAGTTGCATCCGGCCTAAGTCACAGCGGGCACGCTTCATCACCAAGAGTGGGTCGTGTAACGTTGCCCACAAAAATATACGAGAACAGGTGTTGCTTTCAGTATAAACAAACACTGCATTGTTTTTAATATGTGAAATAATATCATTGTAATCATTGTTTCGATTAGAGGCATTATGGGGTCAGGCAATAGGTTTGTTTATTTCATTTTATGTTGGTTCTCAGGGCCGATTTCTCCAGGATGTGTTCACCACTATGGTGGACCTGAAATGGCAACATTCACTCCTGATCTTCACTTCAGCGTTTCTCTGCTCTTGGATGCTTTTCGCCATGGTGTGGTGGCTCCTGGCATTTGCTCATGGTGACTTGGAACCTCGAGATCCTAACGAGCCAGGACCCGTGCCCTGTGTCACCTCCATTCATTCCTTCACTTCAGCTTTTCTCTTCTCTATTGAAGTGCAGGTGAGAACAAATCCAAACGGAACTGTAATGTATCATTGGTCACCTGTTAAAGACCTTGTCAAGAATTATTTACATTAATTTGGAGAGTTTAAATTGCAAATGAATTCTTAAAGGAACAGTTCACCTAAAATAAATATTGTTTCAAACATATTTGAACACAAAAGGAGATTATTTAAAGAATTTCTGGATTATACTGGTAGAATTTTCATTTTGTGTATTTGCTTATAAACTATGTTAAATGGTTTTAAAGAGACAGAAATGTTTCTTCTGTACTACCAGGTGACTATTGGTTTTGGTGGACGAATGGTGACTGAGGAATGTCCACTGGCTATCATTGTCCTCATCATCCAGAACATTCTGGGCCTGATCATCAATGCCATCATGCTGGGCTGTGTGTTCATGAAGACAGCTCAAGCCAACCGGCGAGCAGAGACCCTCATCTTCTCCCGTAACGCAGTCATTGCCCCACGCAACGGCCGGCCCACGTTTATGTTCCGCGTCGGGGACCTGAGGAAGAGCATGATCATCTCAGCCACCATTCAGCTGCAGGTGCGAAATAACATCCAAATGCATTCATTTATTTGAGATTAATGTCTGTCCAGCCCTAATATGAATAGTTGTCCTTATCTGTAGGTAATTCGACGGACAGTGACAGCAGAAGGTGAGGTGATTCCTGTCTGTCAGCTGGACATCCAGGTGGAGAACCCTCTCAGGAGCAATGGAATATTCCTCGTCTCTCCTCTGATAATCAGTCACACCATTGACCGAGGAAGTCCCCTGTATGAAGTCTCAGCACAATCACTGGCAACTGAAGATCTGGAGATCATTGTCATTTTGGAAGGTCAGTGGGGAGCACATCTACAATTGGGTGGATTCAGTATAATGGAAGTATATTATGACTCACTTTAACATACTGTTCATTCTCAGGTGTTGTGGAGACCACTGGTATCAGCATGCAGGCACGTACATCTTACACACCAGAGGAGATCTTGTGGGGTCGTCGTTTTGTTTCCATTATGACTGAGGAGGATGGGCGCTACTCTGTCGACTACTCCAAATTTGGGAACACTGTCCCCGTCCGGATGCCAGCTCTCAGCGCCAAAGAGATGGACCAGACCAGGGGCATCCAGGACAATGGACCCCATGAGGGCAAACCCCAGGGCTGGGGGCTGGTCAGGGCAGGACGGGGTGGGTACAGGCGGGCCGGCGGCAGGGCATGCGATGACGCAACAGTTAAGCCGTGGTATGTTCTGGCTGAGAAGGAGGAGGACAAGGAGAAGAAGGGGCAGAAGAAGACAGTCAAACTTGAGGAGATTGGCAGAGAGATAGAAGAGGAAACAATGGAAGATATGAGTGATTAGAGAAACATTTTTGGAACATGCGACTTTTGGAACTTAAATATTACTAGTGACTAGTTCACTTAATAGTCAAACATATTACTAACATAGTCTTAAATTAGTTTTATACTATACATTGTTTTGTAAACTGTCAAAACGTGGGCAACTACTGTAATATTCAAGACAACTTTAAACTGTTTTCTTACTTATTTGTCGATTTGGTTCTGTTCTGTTAAAATAATTCTTCCAAATAAGATTCTTTTTCATTATTTATTCACCCAAATGTCATTCCAAATATTTTGTCTTTTGTGGAACACAAAGGGGAGATTTTGTGGCTGCACTTTACAAAGCAATTTCAATGTATGTGGTCTGTACAACACGTTCACTCACATTCCAAGTCTAAGGTGAGGCAGTTATCATTTCTGGGTGAATTGTTCAATAATTTAAGGGTTTTAACAGTAAAAGTGGCGACAGTCCTCCTTTAGAAGTTCATAAGCCATTACCATCCCTGTCAAAGCAAATCTGAGGCAGTGGCATTTGTTTGTATGTTGGGTTTTAATACCATAAAATGCCATTTTTGTTTGTCTTTGTTGATGAGATGTGATTATTTATGTAATCCATTCTGTTTTTAATGTGGCTGTTGTAACCAAATTTTGACGTGTGTGTTTACATTGTATTGTGGGTTTGTGCAATTACTTGACCTCTACCCCTCACATTTTCTCATTGTGTTTTTGTTTTTTCTTACAAATTACTTCTGTAAACTAATTAATCATGATTAGACAATACGCGCCTTGTTGATTTAACTTTTTACATAGCAGTGTGTTAATTTACGTTTGTGTATTTTATGCATTTAATAAAGTATGTAACATTTTATATCTGACTAAAAGAATTCCTGGAGTTTACTTTTTAAAAAACAGTGTGTTATATCATAGGATTAGGGGTCAACAGATGGGTACTCTGTACTGTTTGAGATTAGTGGGATCTTCTTTTACAAGAGATAGTAAACTCTTAATGAACTCACCCAAAGACATTTCTAAGATGCTGGACAGTCCATTTGGGTTCAGACTGTGTTACAATTGTCTTTAAATGAACTCAACAGTTGAGTTTTGTACTGTAAGATTGATGTTATAGGTGTTGGATGACCACAGGAGCTGTCCACGGTGCTGAATTCTGTTGCAGGTGATTTGACACTGGACAGAAGCTCTTCTGTGATTGAACCCATGTTTGTCAAAGAAACCCCCAAAGCTGAATGTTTGTTTTTAAATTGGTTATATTATTTATGTGAAGGTACCGCATACAAAAGTCAAATGTGTAAAAACCGAGCATTTTAATGCATTCTTTATAACGTTAGCCGAAAATACAAAATAAAAACATCAATAAAAATGAAGAAAACATTATAAAAGAACCAAAGCAACAACTGAAAAAAACTAAGAGAGCAATAAAGCTTAAAGGAGCAAATTAGTACCTACAATAAAAATTGTTTACAACTAATAGAGCTTTAGATATTAAAACAGTTAGGTGACAAAACATTCGCTAAATAATAGTTTAAATTAAATATAGATATCCATGATTATTAAGACGACATAGAGCCCATAGCACACTTCAAGTTCACATGAATCAACAGCAACAAAGCTCAAGCAGTGAAGCAGCACCACCAGAGGCCGGACAGCGCCGCCAGCAGGGAGAGAAACGATGTGCCCGCGCCGGTCACCGGAGCGCTGTTACATAAATCAGTGTTGCAGCACCTGTACGTGTACTCGGATATCGACGGGAACTTTTGGGACAGACGAGAGTTGTCGCAGTCGGTGTATCGTATGCACCGGCGAATGGTCTTTCCACCTGTAACAAGAAATGAGACATTTGTTTAGTCAATTTATTAATTAGCAAGTTAGGCAACTTTATAGGCTGATTTAATTCTGGTGCATTGCAAAAAACGATATGATATGAATAAATATTATTAAATATTTTAACTGGAACATACCAAAATAAATTAAACGAATGCAAAAAAAAAAACATACTACTGCATGCTAACTGCTTACTAAAATCCATTTCTTACCTCTAACATACTGGCCATACTAACCTTTCTCATGCAGATACAAACATGCGTCCTCGTACGAGCAGACTTGCTGTTCCGAGCATCGGCCCCCGAAGTAATCCTCACACTTATAACATCTGAGCGCCGAGCCTGCAGAGGAGAATCGCATTCCATAATGCTTAACGCCTGTTTCAAATGAGAAGCATTGAGATCGTGAACAAAGACGGGCGAAACATAACGCAGAATAATTATCATATGCCTGAGACTCACCTGAACTAAGAGACACGCAACAGACCGCCAGAAACAGCCCAACAGAGAACTTCATTATGCAAAAATCCTGACCTTCCAAAGACTGGAAATAAATCAACAAACTAAAAAAGTAAACGACCTCAGCCAGTGAACGTGAAAAAACAAGTGTTATATGCTTTTATGTACAAATATACGTTTGTGTGCATATAATGGCATAGGGTTTTTATTATGTTCAAAATACTTGTATAAAGATTATAAAACTTTATTCTAAGAAATCCATGCTGACCTGCAAGATTGAAAACAAATGATTAAAACAATGAAACTCGAAATGCTTAGACAGAGAAACGAAATACACAAAACATTGAAAAGAGCTGTTGGAATCGTGTTGAACTATATTTGCAAATATAAAACGAGTCATGAGAACGCATCAGACTAAAATGAAATATCACTTACTGCGTTTTTAAATGTTTAGATATCAGGAACCTTCAAGCTCGTGCGCTGCAACAGCCCGAAAGCATTCCTTGCGCCAACTCTTCCCTGCGCGAGCTCTCGCCCAACCTCACCCTTGCCCTACATGAATGATGTCATTGATTGTGGCCAAGACCAGACTGATCCCAAAACTGTGGCGTTATTTTTATTATATAGTTATAGCTATAGATTGTTATAGCTATAAATTATATAGTTATAGCTACTTTAAGATTGTAAACATGATGAGATACAGTCATTCTTTGTGGCTTTCTAGTGTTCCCCTTTAAACGAATAAACAACATTCCATTGATTGACGCAGCCTAACATTAGTACACTTTTTCATATATATTTATACAAAAATTAGTGCATTTCATGTTTATTCAATGCCTATAGGTCCTTCTTGCACAACCAAACACACAAGAGTTACATTGTATTAAGCAACAGACTCAAGCACAAAAGATGTGGACAAAACATTTACAGAAATCAAGTTCAATCTAATTGTCTCTCTATCAGTACAGTGTGACAACTGGCATTTAAACAGGATCCTTGCTGCTACGTTGTCCAACGCTGCAGCTGGTGGCGACAATAAGGCCTGTGTCACTTCTCCCAGAGCTTTTCTGCAGTCATGGAAGCGCTCAATGGAACTTTCCTCTGAAAGCCACCCTTATTTCAGTCTGAATCTGAAAGGCCACACCATACAATTATGATTCTGTATTTCAAGACAGCAGAACAATCAGGGTTAAACGAATGGCTCTTATTGGTATTTAAAAGACAGTCATATAGACGGTAGTAGGGATGTTTGTGTGGCAGCCCACACAAATACTCATGTTGTTGCTTTTCTCCCACAAAACCAAAGGGAACAAAATCATCCATCACATGTCAGAATGCTAATATCCAGGGGACGGCATGACAATTGGCTTTTTCCCTGACACTAGGCATGGGACTGTGTTTAAAGCAGCAAATCTAGGCACGGATGAACAATGCAGCAGTGGTCAGACAAACAACAAAGAGCACTTGATCTTTGTTTGGTCTGTGGCTTTCTGAGCAAACTCGAAATAATGTGTGTGTGTGTCTGGCAAATCCAGGTTGCAGCAGAACAACATAAATAGCCAAACGTGTGCAACAATGGAAAACTTATAGCTAAAGACATCAAACCATTTAAACTTTGTAATCAACAAATGGTAAGATAATTAAGAGCAGCAATAAAAAAATTCACCATGACAATGAAAATAAAATAATTAAAAAACTTTATTAAAGCATTATTTGTTTAATATAGATTCCATATGCTGTCATTTTTAGTGGGTTTCTATAATACATGTCCACATTCCTCAAATATAGTTTTACTGAAATTCACATGTAATTCATATTCTTGAGTTTCCAGTGTTATGTTCTCAGAAAGATACGCTAAATGTGTGTGATGTTTACATTATTGACATTATTGGCATATTTCTCTTTGCAAAAGGATACCGAATAAGAATATAGAGCCATTTACACGTTCCTATTGAAAATAATCTCAAGTCAGAAGTGACTTAGTTACTTAGGTCTTATCTGGTTTCTCCCAGATGCAAACATGTCATCAGTAATACATTTCAAATAACATGTCATAATAATTCATAAAACAATGCTCATTATTGTGATTACATGAAAACTAAATTAAGAAAAATAAAAAAAGAATATTGACATATGTATTTTTGGTACACAATGTTTAACGAAAGAAAAAGACTATAAAGCTATAATAAAACAAACTCATCTTGAATTTGGCTCATTTTATGAGAATTCACCATTTAAAGGAAAACAGCGTTTAAAAGAATGTGCAAACAACCTATGTTGCTTAAAACACAGAAACATTGTGGGAATTATTCCACATCTTACCAGAAGCAAAACAAAAAAACAGCGGTTATCTTATTAAAAACCATTCAAAGTCAACATTCAAAAGTATATTGGCACTCATTTAAAAAATATACGTTTCTCCCAACGAGTCCATTCTTTAAACAAAACAAAAAAAACGTTTGCATGGACAGCTATAACCTTAAACGATTCACTGAATTGCATACCTCACTGTAAGGTAACAGTCAAATATATTTAAAAGCATCTGGCACATTCACATACTGGAAAATAAAAAAAAAAGATTTTGGCAGCTTATATATTACTTCTAATACATTGCATTGCTGCTCAGATGGAGTACAGATGTAGGTACACTAGAATAGTATTCACCTGGGCAAAAGTAACATTTTGGGTCTATGTGTACCACTTTGAAACGCAACAGTTTGAAAATAGTCTTTTGCTTATAATGCGGTTTCTGCATTTGACATTTACATTCAACATGATAAAAATGGATTTATTGAAAGGACACAGACATACTGTTTCCATAACCACACAGCTGTTTAAATGCATGCTAAATTTTCAGATATGCTCAAATCTAAATTTTTGTAAAAGAAATACCGATTCTGTGACTCTAAAACATCGTTTGAAACCGATTGTAAAAATTGTATCTAATGTTTCAGCACATCAAAGGTATGCCAGTCTAAGCTTGTGCATATGGATAGTTAATGTAACTTTAGACAGAACTGCATTTGGTTGAAAAGATTTGACAAACTTTTAGCACAATCAACATTCACATATTTTCTGTTTGGTAATTTGTTATAGACTTTTCTTAGATATACAACAGACTACAGCAATTTAAAAAGTGAAAATAATAATGTTTTACAATATAACAAACCAAACAACGGCAACATTGTGCAACATAAAAATGTCTTTCTTTTAACAGTGACAAAATTCATGTATGAATGAAAACCATTGGAAATCTGAAAAACAAGACAAAAACAACAAACTAAAACTCCATAAACATTTTGTAAAAACATGCTCTATTATGATTCACTTTAACATCCACAGTTTTGCTTTAAGAAAGATATCAAT
Organism: Chromobotia macracanthus; assembly: GCA_036877525.1. Taxonomy (NCBI): domain Eukaryota; kingdom Metazoa; phylum Chordata; class Actinopteri; order Cypriniformes; family Botiidae; genus Chromobotia; species Chromobotia macracanthus. The sequence continues at coordinate 5,898,811 of JAZGTH010000021.1, read as the reverse complement.
AGGTATTTGTATTTGTAAGAGTTTGTTTGTATTTAACAATATACAATGTGAGAGTAAATATATATATTGCACAGATATAATCAATGGAATTTAGTGGCAAGGCAGGAAAACACAGGAAGTCTATGAGAAACATTTGATGGTGATCAAAGGCATAAAATGTACAAAATATTTCAAAAGTGCCAAGCATGAAATAAGACAATCAAACATCTAAAAGCATTGTTCTTGTATGACTCTGATCTATAAACTCTGATCTTTTAGGTTCTAAAATGTTTTACAATCTCTTCCAACAGTAAACGGTGTGATATATTTTCTTGTGACTGTTTCCTACAGTCTTGATACATTTAGATGACCGCTCTGTGGCAATAAAAGACTATGTAATCGGTAAACATATATATATGTGTTTATGAGAGGTACAAACGCTCAGGGTTTAACCATATATAACTGGTATAGGGTCAGAGGTGCAAGGTCATGTACACCAGTGTGCATACATAAAACATATACCACATAAAGCCAAACGCCCACAAGTAATGCGCAAAAAGAAGAAATGGCTGTAAGGCATTCAAACTGCATATTTATCTGAAACCTAAAGTCAGTTTATATATTGGGTGTAAACTGCACGTTATAGGTGCCCAATTGCATAAAGAATTATGGCACATCCACATCTTTCGAATCAAGATTTACACAGAATAGTAATAGCTTTTGAGTAATTAAAACACAAAATGTCTGTGACATGGCAAGAATATACTGCATGGCAAACTAGTGGCTATATCCATTTCAAATATTGATTACAAGCATACAGAACATGCTATAAAAATGAAGTACTTTTTGTTATATAGTTTTCATACACAGTCAACATTATATTGCAGATAGAGTAATAAAACAGATTTGCTAGTAGTAATATTGGTAAAAGACACTGTGAGGAGGTTTTTTTTTCAATACTTGCTTTCACACATACTTTAGTGTCACTGTTTCATTTACCTGTTACTTTGACAATGGAAAGTAATTTCACGCAAATTACATCAGAGTTGGCATTTCAGTGGTGATGTGTAAATGGTTGCAATATAAATAATAAAATCTATTGGCTGTGTGAATAGCATTTGCGGCACGGAAAACAGTGACCACAATTTTACCACAATGTAATGGTTTTAATGTGAAAGTGACTAATGCCTGATGAAATTGTGAAAACTTGTTTTTCTAAACACTCGATTAAACATTGACTCAACGACAACAATCCTCACCACTAGAAAATGAGCAACTTCCTCTTTGGAAACAAAAAATTGAATATATCAACACTTCACAAACATTTGTGAACATTTTAAAGTATTTCTTGTGCCTGTGACCTGCAAGGCATTCATACCTACTCTTAGAGAAAACGCTGAACCAGGCCATTTTAGCAGCAGGGCCAATGTCAAAAAACTTGGCCAATCTCACTAATGTCCCGATCAGCCATTGTCCGAAGAGATGGCTTTTTGGAATTATTTTGGCTGAGGAATTGGCTCTGATCAATCAGGATAAAACTCTGCATTCATATCCATATTGTGCAACACAGACTTTTGTTCGGAGGTGGACATTCTGCTCAGCACCTCTGCTGACAGCGAATAGCTGTTCCCCGACTTCTCTTCAAACCAGCTGTCCAGTGCTCGTTTTCCATCGAAGCCTCCGATGGTGGGGCCATTAACAGCTAGGGTGAGCAGATCGTTTGTCTGATCCACTGTCAGTCTGGAACGACAATTTCTGCGCATTTTCTGTAACGACCCCCTTCCTTTATCGCAGCAGACCGTTGATGATGGTAAGACCCTGACAACCTGCAGGATGTGATTAAGCAGAGGAAACCGTTGCCTGTATTTGAAGATGTGGCTCACTACCTCTTTAAAACCATTGATGCTACAATAATCAGCTTTCAAATCCCTCCATTCAACCACAAGACTTCCTCTGGCATCTGTTCTTTCTTGCAGGAGCTTGCGGCTGGATGAGGGAACAGTCTCCAGGTGGTCAAAAATGAGAAGAATCTCCTCCTCTCCATAAGCACCAAGATCATCTCTGTTAAGAGGCCATGAGGCCAGGTCAAGGATCTGACAGGCCTGTACAACCTTACGACTGCGTGGATCAAAACGTTGGGCGAGGATGCATTGACTCCTCTGACAGATCTTTTCTCGAATAGACTGGAACTTAGACTCCGCAACACGTAGGTTTTTGAGGTCCACACCATTGAAACTGTCACGGAAGTTGTCCTCAAACTCCTGAAGATACTCCCCCGGGGAGTCCACCAACTGACCGATCTCTTGAATGGCATCCTCAATTTTTGCATCCACCTGTGATACTAACAAATAGTCCCCCTGAAAGATAAATGCAAGGCGTGAAAAGACAGCAATGATGTCCAAAAGAAAATAGATCAACTTTACAGACTGGTAGTCCAACAGGAACTGTAGGAGAGACAATGCGATGGCAGCCGCGTCACCCCTTTGTGTCTGGCTGCTTATGCTCTTTAAGTGAGCAACCACCTCCAGGTAATCTTTGATGAGGGCATTAAGGACATTCGGTTCCCCTATGATCCAACGAATGGCCCTTATATCCCCAAGAAACTCTGTTTCCTCAGACAGTGTTGGTGCTGTTGACCTAAGCTCAGCCATCATACGTGGAGAATAACGATAGAAGCTAAGCAGCTGCTTCAAGTTGTTCTCCAGATCTTCCAAGCAAGAGAGCTCTTTTCCACTAATGGCATCCAGTACCTCAAAATGGGGACGATGGATCATCACAGGTAGACACAAAACCCAAGGGATTGTCTTTCGTACAGCTACATAAAGATTTGCCCTCAGACTGGAGGAGATGTTGGATCCATCAATTCCTAAACCAACCACAAGCATGTCCTGCAGTCTCAGACCAAGACCACCAAAGGCACGATCCACTGCCTGGAGATAGCCTTCCACGTTGCCTCCACAAAGCCTTTGCAGAGAGAGAAACTCAGTGGCAGGAAACCCATCAGTGGTTGTGAACTGCACATAAACAGCAACAGTGTCAACCAGAAGATCATCATTCTGTCCATCCATGATGACGCTCAGGAATGGTGAAAGGCGGATCTTCTCTGCCAAATCTTCTCTGAAGGCTCGAGCAATGTGTTGGATGAGAATCTGACAGTCGTTCTCATTCATGTACTGATCCACCACCTTCAGTTCACACTTCTTTAGAAGCTCCGCAAGGGGTCGCAGGTCAGAAAAAGGCCTTCCTTCCAAAGCCAGATGGTAAGCTGCGTTGAAGAGCGTCAACATGTTTCGACACATCTCTTCGGTCTTCTCTGGATGCATGCGTAGCTTGTACAGCTGCAAACACTTCTTGTGCAGGTTGCTTTGGCTGTGCAGTTTAATGGTATGGATCTTGAACTGCTTGGAACCAATGATAAAAGCTGAGGTGCGAGAGGATTGGACGGTGTATTGGCGGCAGACATGGCACCACATTTCATTTAGTGTGGGTGAGTAGCGAAGAAACCAGAACTTCTTCAGCCACTCCTGTTTGAAGCGCCGAATCCGACGACCTGAGCCCACTGAAAGCTTTGAGGACTCATCTGCAGCCACCATGAGGTCAGCAGAAATAGATTCATCTGCTGAATCGACGTCCTGGTCATCCTCTTCCAGGACCATGGGTGTCATGGCTTCTACAACATGGGAAAACAGAGCTCAAAATTAATTTTAATACCAACCAATATTACAAGTTCTTCTGAAGATACTATCATTTATTGGTTAGTTTAGATATAAACAAAGGTTTGCAGAAAACACCTGTAAGATAATGGGTGCCATACCATTTCAAAACCTTCTAAATTGATCTGAAATTCTATATCATGCAATTCTATATCACTAATGAACATTTACAAATAGATGCAGATCTTAATTTCGACTAATTAATCACTAACTGTTTCTCTAACATGTTTTCAGTTCTGAAAAACAAACCAACCTAGAAGAAGGTTACACCACTGTAGCAGGTTTCAGAAAAAAACACGCATTTATGATTTCAATAAACATTTTAATTAGGTGAGCATTTCCATTTTAAACATTTCAACAATTGTGGCAATCACATGATCAATGGCAAAAAGGCACAAAACAGTAAAAGAATTCAAGCATTTGTTGACAAAGAGACAAGTTTCCAAAAGGAGAACTGTTATAAACGTTGAACATCTAAACCAAAATCTGCATTGATAATAATGTGATGCAGAACAGCCCTCATCCACAGAAGTGTTTCATCCAGGTATAAACCTACCTTTGATGTCTTCACTGGGAATGGGGTCAGATGGAGGCAAAGGTGTTACTTCAGTCTGCCCTTGCCCTCTGAGACGTAGCAATTCAGCCTCCAGCTCACGGATTCTTCTTTTTAGTCTCACACAGTTTGGGCAGAAAGATGTTGAAGGTCCCTCACCAGGCATGGAGACCTCTTCTTCTGTTTCTTCCATTTTAATACATTTTGCATCAAAGCTGCTCTCAAGGTGTTCCATGGAAGCCAATCCAGAGGTCAAGACAGACTCTTTGCACTCTGCATCGGGCTGACTAAAAACCTGGCAGACATTTGTTCTCGTTCTTGGAAAAGACAAGGTGCTGTTGAGGGGGATGTTCTGACTTTGATTAGCCTCCAGAGATGCTTCCAGGACATCTTTGAAAATGAGGTCAATCTTCTTTTTCTTGGCCTGGGGCTGGTTCTCTGTCTCATCACTTCCATGTTTGTTGAGGGTCCTTCTGCCTTGAAGTGCAGATCTCAGAACAGGACCTTTGGGCTCCTCTGGTTGTTGGTTATCTAATTTCACCACTGCGGTACAACAGCAATAATATGAATTTATAGGCAACATTATCCACATATAAATAAATCTGTGTTATAAAGGTTAAGTATAAAAATTATATAAAAATACAAAATGTATAAATATAATCCTATTTCACTTACCTGGCAAACCACTGTAGGTCTGGAATACATCTTCTTGTACTTTTTTGATGATCAAAAACTCTCAAAATCAAACTGCTATTCATGAGTGGATTGTAATAAGACATACGAGTCTTTACAGAATAAAATATTTAACCATGTAAAAAAAGACTGCATTAATTGTTTTTATTAAACAAATTATTATGGTACTGTATGCTGAATGGCCAATACAACGTGGCAGCCATTATATGGTTAAAACTATAATGTAAAACACCTAGCTACAATATAATCACTGCAGAGCGCCCACTGAATAACATTACGTTATTGTCTATATGTCAGGGACAATAAAATACTTTGCTATGACAATAATTTACAACCTTTGTGGATAATATCAACCTCTCATATCCTGTTAATAATAAAAATAATAAAGCAAATCGTTTGTATTTTTAAAATACCACGTTAGTTTGTATTTCCAAAGCAACAGAAATCTATCAAGGAGTTTTTACTTTTGTAAATTAGCATTCCGAACAAGCACTTTATACTTGTTGAAACCCATTAGTAATCCACACTGTTACATATCCTTTAAAAGATGGCTTTCATTCCAAGTGGCTGAAAATAAAACCTTTTGAAAAAATTTTTTGTATTTTTTCCAATTAGCAATATGCGTCTCACCTGTTTCTAGGTTGCGGTCAATGCTGTCTTGAGACACACCCTGTAGTCGGCTTAAATATTCGCTGCTGTACCATACGCAAAGTTTATCGCCCACCTTCATCCTCTGACACACACGGAAGTAGATGTGCTCGCCGTGCTGAAACGCACTGAGGTTCTTTTCACTCTCATCAGAGGAAATCCGAATAAACCTGAGATGCAAACAAAATTAGTCGCTAACATCATAACACCAAGAAACCTATATAAACACTTCTCAGTAAACAATACATTTTAGTTGCATGGTATTACCTCATCCAGTTAGCTGTAGTTTCATCACTTCCGTCAATAAATTTATGTCTGTTGTCCTTATAAACAATCTATAATAAATAAATTAACATCAATGTTAAAATATAACATTCAGTTATTCAAGCTTATTAAAGCTACTTAACCCAACCCACCATCCAGGAATATGGCCCAGAAGATTTATCTGAGGCCATTAGTTGGCCTTGATAAGGACCAAACAGTGCCCCCTTTGGTATGTTTTCATCCATACAAAAGACATCCACTTTATCCCTCTCTCTAAGGACCTGGATGCCAGAGGGTACGGTGAGAGCTGCCCGGTTGGGCACCCCTGATTCCACAAGGGTGTCTGGCACAAACACAGGGGGCCCATGGGTAGGGCACTGCTCCACAAAATACTCCTTGCATTCTTCACAGACTGTAAAACATTTCATGAGCAATAATGAGTAAAAATAATATACCATGTTTCAGTTTAGTTCAGTTCTAGTATTACACATTATATTAATCTCATTACATAAGCACTTTATACACAAATTACATTTCTGTCTTATCTAGTAACTAATTTTGGCCTGCACAATACTTCTGTTTAAGTTCAAGTAAATGATTCTTACACCATAAATTGGTACAATGCTCATGGTCAACATTCAGTTTTTTCTTGGCCTCTTCCGAAGTCTCCTCATTTGGGGCACTAGAGTAAAAAAGGCAAAACGTTTAAACTTTTTTAAAAAAATATTAAACTACTTTCCCCTATCCCAGCTCAATATGCAGATACAACTAATAAACTTTTTAAAGGTAGGATTTTCTCCCAAACATGTAAACAGTAATTTGTAAGACATTTCAGATAAATTCTTGCAAACCTGTTTAACTGATTCATTGAAAAGATCTATTCAAAAAATTTAAAAGGATCATTCATTCATCAACTAAAGGCACAGAAATTACACACGTCACATTTTGTGGTACTGACATGGTGCTGCAGTCGGTATCAACTTCCATGGACGGCTGGGCTGGAGCTGTGGAAGAATCTGCCATGATCTGGGCAGGAAGGAAAGACTCCCTTCACTCCATCTTAAAGCTTAAGAAAGAAATGGGAATTATAAACCCCACTAAGATGCTACATATTACCCAAAACAAAATAAACTTAAACAAACAACTTAAACAAAACAAAGAGAAACTTAAAAGTGTTTGTGATAGAAATCCTACTAAACTATTTGGGATTTAAGGCGTTGCTGTTATGCCTGTTCAGACATATTTTCACCGCACATTTGGTTCACCTCATTATATTCAAACCAACATTTACTCCACTGTGTATTTTGTATGGTGGGTTCATTTTTGAAAATCCATTTCTGTACAGGCACATACCTTTAAAAACTATTCATCATTTACACTGTTATTGCCCAGGACCTTTTCTTTACATGCTTTAAAGTGAAGGCTGTCAACATGGCAACCTGCCATTAACTAGCCATTTACATTATGTTTTAGCAAAATTGACATTAGTTACATTAATTTCATAGTTACTGGGATACTGAGCCTTAAGACAGTTCACAATCCTGTCGACTCTACTGCAGGACAACTGTTGTTGCAACACTGTGCACAGATATGACGTTTCAAACACTCCAAGCACATAACAAGAAAGCATTGCCAAACGGATGACATCATGACGTCTTCGCGATCGGCACGATTTTTATCTAAAGCAAGCAACGTGAACTTTCGTTTGCTTTCTTAGAAACACAACACATGCGCTAGAGTTGCACAGCACGTTAGTAAACCCGGGAAGTGACCGAAAGAAACCTCGAGCGCGCTGCCAGATCGCGATCTGCTGACGCTTCCGATCCAAATTCCTCGTTCCAAAATATTTCGGGCATCGGAAGCAGCGCTCTGATTGGCTAGCCCGGTCGTCGCTCAAAAACTACACCAGCTCCGGAGAGAGTAAAACGGTAACGATGATCTATCGAAAGACAAAACTGCTACAAAGTTACGTTTGCCAAAACGTCGTGGCGCACGAGTTGCACCGGAGACGGAGCCGCGGCGACGGCAACGAGCGCGCGTAAAGCGATCCGTAACCTCCGGTTGTCGTCTGCAAGGCAACTGGCAATTTGCCTAACGCTTTCGGAAGCCATTTTCATTGGCCACATTGGCTAGTGAGTGTAACTCACCGTCTGTAGAATAGACGCAGTGCGTCGGGGGTCTTTGGGGGTCTTTAGCAGCGGCACGTCTCGCCTTCGGCCGCTTCGTGAAACGCGGCGGTAACGCAACGGCGCAGAAAGGTTTCAGTGGTCCGCGGCGATGCAAAGTTTATCATTTCCAAATGTTTGTAACACAGTCAGCTGCTTCTCTCTGCTATGACCACCATCTTTTTATTACAGGAAATGACATGGAAAACGGAAGAAAGCGGCGTCTGTGCAGACCGGCCACAAAAATTCAGGAAAGAGAAAGTTTTATTGTGGGTGAAGTTTTATGAGGCTGTGGGTTCAAGGGTTTCACTCGTGTCCGTGTGCGGGACGCCACACTTGCCGTCAAGTTTTCACTTTCATACAAACAATGATGCGTTTCATCATACTTATTTCCTCCTCACATTGTTTTTTGCAGTTAATCCAGTTCCAACTAAATAAATGGTTGTACTGTGTATTTTTGCGTAACAAGCTGTCCGTGACGTTTTGCTGACGTGAATGTCCTCATTTGATTCACCACAGTGTTGTCCTGCAACATACTAAGGTATATATTAAAAGGTCAATGTATAGGTGTAGCTAATTAAATACCTTAAAAACAGGAAATCGCAGGTCATGGTGGATGAAAAGCAGGGGAACAGCCATAAACCATATATTTAGATAGGGACAGTCCCTCTTTAAAGAACATTTAATTTGACATGAACCTGTGAAGTGCATCATGGGTCAGTATTTCCGGTCTGTTTTCCAGAGGAGAGAGACTGGGAAATATAAATGGCAAAGAAGCTTTTAGGAGTGCATTTTTTATTATTCTTCTATATAACATCAGGGTATAGTGGGAGAAGACAAGGATAATCCTACTGGTAAATCCAGACTTTCCATCTTGTGATTAAGTTTGACAATTCCTGACTTCTTTGACGTTAAGCAATGGTTTGCAATTTTGTTCATTATAATGTAACATTAACAGAAACTGTCATAATGACCGTAGTGCCAACGTTTGAATGTTGTCTATCAGTTGCATGAACAGGGTACAGCCTGCAATATTAGTTTCATTTAACCACTATTCTCCCAAACACAGTTTTGTAAATGACCCTCAACAGAATAACCATTACATACATGTCCCACATATTGCCCAAGACAAACATGAGGCAAAAGTTCTTTGTCTATTTATTAACAAAATGATAAAATAAATAAATACAAATTGATCAAATGCTCCTAATATCAATTCTTCCCATGTTTCCTACAGTATTTTCAAAACACTGCATACAAAGGACTCATCACAGGCTCAACACAGGAGAGAGGTAAGAACCAACTGACTCACAATGTCAGGCAAACAAACAAGGGAAAATAAGACCAGAGAGAGAGAGGGTGAGCGAGCTCTGTAACAGAAAAAAGTCAAAAAATAAACACACTCCTTTTTAAAATCATTATGAAAAAATACAAACAATTTTACAAATATTCATATTGTGTAATAAACCATTTACACTTAGTTCAGCACACCAGGTGAACTTTTTCTTTTTTTTAATAACTCATGTCGCTACAATGTATCCTGTTTGTGTTCCTGTTTTTTTATTTTCTTTTTATTTGCACGCGTAAACAAAAATGTTTTCCAATTGAACAGTTGACTGTAGATGAGGTAACACACTCACACACACACACACACACACTTGTCTCAAACACACTCACGCACAGTGCACAACACCAGGGAGATCACAACAATAGAAATGAGATGCATCAACAGTACAAGAAGGCCACAATCATGACTTGAGTAAATAGTATGAAAAGTGAACGAAAACTACACTGAAACTACAATGACACTTTTTTTGTCACTGTGGAATTATAACGCACCAAAAACAATATGAATGATCTACACACTCTTTAAGATCAAGGTGACAGGATGAACTGGAATGGATTTGAAAATCTTTCAATTTTATGCATAAAATGTACACTGAAACCTTTCACCTTTCAGAAATTCCAAAACCAAAACTGCAAAGCCAAACAGACTGTCAGACATAACTTAAAGCTGGTGAAAAGCATTTCCCACACATCAGAACTATAAGATCAACAGAGACAGAAAGATTTGGAATGATATGTATTCGAATGCATATAAAAAGGCTTCCTAATAGCAAAAAAGCATGTTTGCGATTTCTTTGGGTATACTTAAAAACTTGGATGCTTGAATGCGTGGCTTTCAGATGTTCCCACCCCCTTCCTTCTGTAAGTCCCACCCTCAACAGATTGCATGCACTCTGCAAGACTAGCCATGTAAGATCATAAATATCTCCTCACAACTACTGCTACCCACCTAGTGGCCCAAGATAATAATAACATTCAGCATGGTGTGTTAGCAAAGGCAGACATGAATGAAAGTAACGGTCCATGAGATTCATACACATTATCTTGTTTTTTATATGCGCAGACGTTGCACAAGAGCTCAGGATTATGGCCAGCAAACAACTCCCATTTGCAACTGTACATAATGAACTATATTCTTACAGATGTCGTTGTAAAAATGTATGTTGTTCGCAATTTTAACTTAAAGAAGAAACAAAGTTAAGAGATGTACATATGTATACTGTTTTGTTTTGGCATCGTTTTTGCCAGACAAGTAAAAATGAAAGTTCACATAAAAATCTTTACAAAATAAACTAAATTTCACAACTAAATGCATATTAAAAAAGTCAGACAAAACTTATATAAAAATTTGCATAAGAAGGCATGCTTTTTGTTAAACTGACTGGACAGGTGGTGTTCTGGGGTTTTGAGTCTATCCAATAAGATTGCAGGTTTGTTGATCCCTTCAGCTTTGCGAATAGCTGAAGCTAAAGTCCAAATACCTGATTCAGGTATTGATTCATGTCCAGTATTCGACCTCAGTGACTAAAGGAAAGATGAACCAGTGGACAACTGAAGTGAATCAGAAGGGTAGGTGTGGTTTTAAAAGTGGAGTGACATTAAACAGGTACTAGTAACTGGTCTGAACAGTCCTGGTGATACACAAGAAATAATTAAAAACATCCTGAATTTTACACTAACAGAAAACTTAAAATGAGCAGAAATTTCAATATATGTTGGAAAACAAAACTTGAGGAATACTTAGAATATTCATAAAAAAGTGCATTAAGACAGGACAGAATAACTTCTGCAGAATTTTTTCTGCAGATATACCCCAATGAATTTTAATCCAAAATGTTTTGCAAGGATGCATCAGGGTGCTTGAGATCAACCAACGTATAAATTGAAATGTTATAGGGAACATCTTTTACCAAACCAATTTTGTGCAATCATGAGATAAACTTTTGTTTAGAGCATTAAAACTCTCAAGGCAACTCCTTAGCCAAATATATACTCTACAGGGGATCTTCAACTTCACAGGAGACTAGATTGAATAATGACAGACAGGACCAGACCAATACAATACATCACTACAACCAGTTAACTTTAACCATTACAACCTGCAAATGTGCTTCTAGTTGAGTTTAACTGAGTGACGGAAGGGATGGATGAAATAATCTAGTTTCTTTCAATATTTTCAGGAATAAACATGAAGGTGAAAATCAAGGGATTACTTTCAGAATGTAAAAGGCTGAAGGCACTCGGGGCACCTGGACAGGAAGGAGTAAAAGTTATTTCGTTCTATAAGACAAAGATTCTACAGACTTCTGGAAGGCCTTAAATAGTCATATCGGTGTATTGTCACAATAACGGTTGCTATGATATGAACTTTTATCCATTATTACTCAATCCTGGCTCAGAGGGTAACAGGGAATTATGGGAATGTCTTAGATGAATATATGAATTTTCACAGTAGATTGAGAAATTGCAGCACATTGTAGATCAATGTCAAATGAGAACCGCAGACTGGGTTTAAAGCCACAGAAAAACAATCAACGTTATTTTGCAAATGGATGGCAAGTATATGATCTATAGTTTGGTAGGTTATACCTCATGGTTCAACAGTCAGATTTACCAATGCATCGTTTGGAATCAGCAATACATCTGCACTATAGTGCATACGGAAAAGTGAAAACAAGCACTTTCAAAATGTCCTAAACAAATATGTGGAATTTGATATGCGTAAATTGTTCAAGCCAGCCTAAGTGACTGTCACTACAAATACAGAAGGGATATGTTGTTTTGGAATGGCCTGACATAAAACACATAAAAGAGGTGCCAGCCGTGCATTTGCTGTTAAGATATTCGGCCAAAAAAAGGTGCAACATGAAAAAACGCAGGAAGCCAAAGACCTGCAGAAGAAGGCCATGTTGAACAGCACTTCCTGCATATGTACTTCTATCTATCTATCTATCTATCTATCAGGTTACTATCAGGTTATGTTGGAAAGCATCATAAAAACCAACAGAGAAGATTTAAGAACCTTTGAAAATTTCGCTCCACCAAAACGGAAAGTCTCTTAGTGCGTTTAATTTTCTGCAATAAAGCTTGTGCTTTAATTTAAGGGTTTTCTGTTGTTTCCTTATTACTTAATTTGGCTCAAACATTAAACCCTTGAGTTTAAGACAGCAAAATGTGACGCATTGTCATTATTGTTTTTTTCCAAGAAAAAGAAATTATTTTAGGAAAAATGGGGATGGGACATTTCCATTATATTCTAGACTAAACACACAATAAGAGGATATATCCATTATTTTGGATTAAAAACCTAAAGCATTTGGCAGTTCAGAATTCAACAAAAAAAAAAACACACTCATTATGCAATGGGCATCTCTGTGAAACTGAGAGAGCTGCTTGCATAATTCATGCCCTTTTTAAACACCTTTGATAACAAACCACTGTTTTGTGAAACAGAAAGCACTCATTTTTCAATGCAGACTAGGAAGACCTGAATATATTTTCCTAAAAAAACAAGAAATACTCATCAGATATAGGTCATGTCTTTTTCTTTTCCCCCTTTTTGTTAAAAATAAAATAAAATTCACAAACAGCATCCAATGCAGACACACTGACTTTAGAACAAGACTCAACAATACACATAACCAACATCGGTTTCAAACTAGCCTACCACGCATGAACTGATTCCGAGATGTCGCTTCTGGTGTAGCTTTCTCTTCCAGCCCTTTATCAAAGACTTTGCGGGGCTTTGCCTTGCGCTCTACCACAAATTAGCCTGAGATGACGTGAATGCTTCCTACTTCTAACTGGAAAATGTGAAAAGATTGAAGCAGAGTTAAGGAGGGAAATAAGAAGGCCTGATTTAGTCTAACCCAACTCCAACAACAGGATTCTGCCTTGTCACTGGCGAATACTGATGCTTTTTTGTCCTGCTCAGAAAGAGAAGCTTTTGGTTTTGTCGGTCCACTCAGGCCTGGAGGTGAACAAGGTGTGGGTGTAGTCATGCAGTCTTTGGACACATCTGCCCTGCCTTTTGTCCCCTGGAGAAGACAATCTATGAAATGAACCCCATGCTGGAGGCACACACTGGTCTGATGTGATAAATTATCCATCCTCATCTTTATCAACGTCATTATTGTTATCGTTATTATTATTATTATTATTATACTATTTTTTTTTTAATAATCTAATAATTGGCATGACACTCTTTCATAAGTCACCCATTTTTACCCAGACTTTTGGGCTCTATTGGTCTAGGAGAACCAAGAATTTTTCTTCTTGGTTGTAGAAGTACTGTTGACACAGTTTTACCATATGTATTAAAGAAAAAGAAAATAAAAAACAACAACATTTATTTGGATATAGATAATATATATGTATAATATATATTTATATACGTATGTATAGATTGGCAACTTTGTGCACCAGTCCAAGGTGCAATAGGAAATCTGTTTTAAATGTTTTGGTGATGTAAATGTGTTTAGGGCAAGGCTGAGAACTATTTGGGGTTGTCCACATTGGTGAGAGGGGCTGGCAAAGCCTGCTGAGAAGGTTCTAAGGCTTTGCCATTGTTGTTGTTGAGGCCGTGATTTCCATCTTCTTGCCTTTCCACCTCCATTTTTCCAGAATCCTCTGCGCAACTGCCATCATTAGGGGGGATGTTCTCAGAGTCTGCAGCATCGACCATGCCTTCCTGTTCCTCCTCCTGGTTTAAGCTGGTACAAAGAAAGTCTTTACCTCCATTGGTCTTAATGTCTGTGACCTGGGCTGATTCCGCAGGCTCAGCAGTTTTTGCCTCATCTGTCATCTCCTTGCTAACCGTGGTTTCGGGTGTTTCCATGACTCCAGAATCAGACAAAATGGCCTCAGGGGTGACCGCGGCAGCTGGCTCTGCCATTTCACCAACCTCAGGCTCTTCCTGGACTTCTGGAGGCACTACGGCAACCGGTACCTGCACACTGGGCTCGGCAGGGTTCTCCTGCGCACATGCTTGCAAAACATCCGTCAAGTCTTTGATGGTCCCTGACTCTGGGCAGTCTGGTTTGGAATCCTGTATGACATCCACCTCCATGGTCTGAGACAAATTAAAGCTCTGGATGAGGCGCACAAGATGTTTCACCTTCTCCAGAGAGGCCTGCATCTCCTTCTGACGGGCAAGTATGCTGTTCTTGGTCTCCATGCATTTCTGATGGAGGACAGGAATGCAGTGTTACATAATACAAGTAATATAAATAACATTAGATGATTAACCATTAAATTAGTACCCAATGGTAATTAAATTTAAAAAATATTCTCTGAGGTAAACAAGCCTTTATTGTGAGTCATAGTACAAAGGTATTAATCTTATGTCCAGTTAAAGTTCCGCTTAAAGGATAAAAATATTAAATAAATAACTCACTGTTATAGAGTTGCTGAGCTGTTTTACTCTCTGTTCTAGTTGCTCTCGTTCCAGCTTTAGCTCAGCGCTCCATTTCATTAGCTTCTGCTTCTCTTCTTCTTTCGCTGTTGGACAGGGACAAAATACCAATAAATTTTATTGGCTCCTACGTACATTTCCATTTATGCATCTGGCAGGCACTCGAATCCAAAGCAACTTACGGTGCATTCAAGGTTTACATTTTGTCACTATGTGTGCCCATGACAGTGTTACGCAGGCACAGCTAAATCGCTTAATATGTAAAGAGGTTAGGGAGTCATAATGAAGGATGTCTACACAGAAATCTTAAAAGTACATTAGCAAAAAAATCTAATTACAAATGGTGGGAAATGGTCAAGTAAAATTAAATGGTGTGAAAACCCTTGACTAATTATAAGTAAAAATCAATTAAAAAATAATTGAAATGCTGAAAAGCGGGTACAAATAAAGCTACTCCCTTTAAATAAAAATAAAATATCTATACCTTCTTTGTAAGCAATGTAGGAATGAACAATCGCTAGGGTTCCCGGCCATGGAATGGCTTCTTCCTTCTTCAGGATCTGTAAAAGAAATTCTTTAATAATACCAGAGCAGTGCTGTGCCACCCGACTTCTGGACAACCAATAGGGAGAAACTGTGATCAGCTGTATATAACAACAGTGATGAACAACAGAACTTCAATGGGAGTGTTGAATGCTGTCTAACACTTACATGATGAGTGGAAAAATACCAAACCATGTGAGATCTTACAAAGGACGAAACAGCCTTACACCTGATTTTTTTAAGAGGGGAAGCTGGCAGGGAAAGGGAACTTTTAATTCATCTCCCATTTCTAATATTGTAAGAGTATGTGTGTGCTTGGAAGGGTTGCGCTCTAATTAAGCAAAATCAACACACTGGCTAGGCAGGGATACGAGTGGCCAGGGGCTCGTTGTGCTGCTGTTTACCTGGTCTTGACATTTTGGACAGATCCACATGCCTTTGGGAATGTTTTTGAGGGGCGGGTCCAAGCAGTCGAGGTGGTAGACGCGCGAACACGTATCACACATTAGCAATTGTCCACTGCGTCTGCACACAGTGCAGAAATCCTCGTGGATGTCTCCCTGTCGGGAAGAACGGCAGGTGTCAGTACCACCGCCCCCTTCTGTTCTGGACCAATCAGATATCGGGAAAGGTGGGGAGGGGAGGAGCTGACTGCTGATTTAAAGGGATTTATTTAGTGGCTCATTGGTGACTGGATTGAACCCATAGCCAGGGAACTATATATTTAGTTGATAGTAAAATATTAATTTAGTCTTTATTATTGGGACCTACATTAATCACTTTTAATATTATTTAATTATCATTAGCTGAGTATTTTTGCACATAAATGATCAGATGTTGAAACGTATGAGGAACATTTCATGCTATGTACTGTATATGCTATTTGGTCTGACAACTGCAGGGAGAGTGGAGAAAGACTGTTTACTTTGTAAGACTGCTGGCTCCATTTAAACAAATACAACAAATAAAGACATGAATGACAATGCAGGTCTTCCTTTCTCCTTTCAGGGTGAAAAGTAGAGTTTAAAGGGTAGTGTAAACTTAGTTTGTCTGCCAATCGTTACGCCTTGTGCACAGTTCAGAAGTGTTTCTGAGGGCACTTCACTGACCGTGAGCCCAGACAGATATATCCAACTGACAGGCAGTATGACTGTTTTTAAGATCTAGGTGGCCAAAGACATGATGCTTTGCTTACTCTTCATGGAGGATGAAGAAATGAAAAACTTTCATTTCTCTTCTTCAACTGCTGCTTAAATGTTAAGGCCAGCTCTTAGTGCTGCCACCATTCTATTAATGGACCATTCTATTATTGCACTACCCTACAAAGATCATTCTGCACTCAGTCTATGTGGACTCTTGTGATGATTACATCACACGCACCATATGCAAGATGTAGCGGTAGGCAAACAACCAAAGTACACTTTGGACTAACATACAGAGAATGACCTTGCTCTGATACAATTTGAAGTGTGCAGTATGAATGCAGTGTTTTTGAGGCTTTGGGGGGTGGGGACCACCTGCGTTGACTAGAACTGTAATAGAAAAAGGGGGGCTGTCAACAACACCATCACCCAGATTTGGCTCGTTGGCTACTTACATCCCCGGAGCTGGGGCTGGGCTGGGGGACAGAATGAGGGTGGACAGGGAGGGGAAAGCCCCCCGTGTCAGGCCGCTCGGGGGCCGGGGAGGCGGGAAGACTGCTGGTGGGGGAGTGCAGGGGGTTGCAGCCCAGCTCCGTGCTGCTGCTGGTTGTGGTGGTGGTGGTGCTGTATTTGGGAGGGCGACCTGAGTGAAATGAGACAGACAAGAAAAGAAAAAACAAACGAAACGAAAGCAAAAACGAAAAGAACAAAAAAATGGAGGAAAAAGGGAAAAAAAAAGAAAGAAAAACACAAAGATGAAATAAAATAATGGCATATTCTGCTTGCAACATACCTTAGAGAGGGGATCCTCATTGGCTAGCATGGAAATAAAGGGGTGGGGAAAGACAGCGGAGGTGGTAGAGAAGGGAGGGTCATAGAAAGCAGTTAGTGCAACAGACGGAAGACTACAGCAGCATGCAGGGAATTTGCAAAGTGACAAAGGGAATTAGAGTTAGAAAAAGAGAGTGGAAGAGGTAGAGAGAGAGGGAGAGAGAGAGAGAGGGAGAGAGAGAGAGAGAGAAAGGTAGAGAGAGAGAGAAAGAGACGTAGAGAGAGAGGAGGCTATGCCAAAGCCACAAACAGACAGATACTTAATCTCACTTTGAGACCTCTGACTGAACTGTATTTCACTACATAAACCGATGTAATAAATATCAATATACATTTTTCTGCTTTTGGCTCATTGAGGAATAATCAGTCAAAACATCATGTGCTCTTCAAAAGAGGCAACACAATACAATGACCAACACAGTAAAGTGTAGTCAGGCGAAGGTGAACCAACACACAAATCTTTAACTAAACCATAAAACATTTATCAAGGCTTCGACAAACTAAAACATGTCCCTTAGTTCAGAAATAGATCCTAGTGAAACTGAATTCAGGAACTGTAATAGAAACTGTAACAGAATGACTTGGATAAAGGTCCAACTCTCAAATACTTAATGTAAGGTTAGTCTTTCAGGGCCAAGACTAAGTCAAGTCTCAATAGCCTAAGGAACAGTCCAAGTCAAGTCTTTCAAAGTTAAGTTTAAGTCAAAGCTGGTGGCATGAGTTCTTGTCATTTTCTTTCTGATTCTCAGATTCAAGTTCATCTATCAAATGTTCCATCAAAAATATTCAAACTAGGAGAACTGTTCCTGAACCACAACTTTTTAACTTTTAACTTCAATACATCATACAAGTCGGCTTAGGCCAACTAAACAGCTGTAGAACTGCAGAGAGATTAAACTCTGGCAAAGACACGAAGCAGCATTGCAGGAGAAAGCACAGAGGTGTCTACAGGGGCTTTCGCACCGCAGGAACATTTTCATAGTTCCTAGAACTACAGGTGTAAGTTCCTGCTATTGGCGTGTTCTCACTGTAAAACCAAGAAATGATTTTAGTAGTAGGATCGCTGTTTAGAGGAACTAAGTAAGCTCCTACTTCAGAGTAGTGTTAAAGTTCCTGGGACTACCAATGACATAGGTGTACGTTGATTAGCCAAACGAAGCACAGGCACTCGCTGTAGGTATTTATGAATGTAAATTATACTACTTTGTCATGTTGTTTGGGTCTTTTCCATTTTTCCTTCAAGTTTTTATTAGTTCAATGCAGCCATTTACTTGATGAATAGGTTAAATGACAGAGCTGTTGGCCAGTTTATGTCACTTAAAAGTTTCCTAGGCCTGCGCAAATTCAACCAGAACAATTCTGCTTCTTAAAGTTCTCTGGGGATCACACTGGTTCCTAGAACTTAGTTCCTAGAACTACCCGGTGCGAAAGTGGTTTATTAGATGTTGGTTAGATGGTACACATATGCAGCAGGTCTACAGTACATCGACTTAATCAACTGAGCACATATCAGGTGTAAAGGCTGACCTCTCTTCCTGGTGCCTTGATGCAGTGGAGTGTTCAAATAAGTGACGGCGCTCTTTTTCTTCTGGGGGATACAAGCACGTATGTTAGATGAGGAGTTAATACAATCAGAACTCGAAATCTAGACGCTCCTAAAATCAGAGTGCATTTCTGAAAGATAGAACTGCAAAACATCTCCATCTGTACCTCGGGTTCAAACACTGCTCCGCTGTACACTGGGTTGGCTGTTGTTCTCCTCTTGCGTTCTTGTCTTCTGCTCTGAATCTCTGCAGAAAAAGAGAATTACATGCACATCTGCTTACAAAATGTCCTGGTTGTTGGTTATATAACTTTAATTTCACCGCTCTGAAAACTCCTTCAGGCTCCTTGCTCAGGAACAAGCAAGGACCCCTCATGCACTCTAAAACAGCTTAACCGACATGAACATAACATTTAAGGTTAACTGTATTTAGGTTCCAGAAGAACCAACATTTTCAATAAAGTTTAGAACAAAATAAATCAGGTTAGATTTGGATCAACACTGTCTTTTCACTTCTGAAAACAGTGGGACTTACCTTCAAGGTGATCATGCGTGACCAACCCTAAAGACACCATGAAGGCAAGTTTCTGAAAGAGGAGGAAAGTACTAGTTCATTATCAGTTAAGTGAGGACAAAGATTTCAGATAAACTCATTGAAGGCAAATGCTACCTGTGGGCTTTCTTCTCGCTTGACCTTAGCAGGTGCAGGAGGGAGAGGTGGAGAAGATGAGGGTGGTGTACTCGTGACCACCTGTTCCGCTCCTCCCTGCAGTTTCACAGTCTGAGAGAATTGGAGCATGATAAGTAGGGAAAAAGGAATGTGTGAATCTCCAAACAAAGGATTTATTGTGTTGGACCCTGACAATCCCGCCTGTTCTTGACTGGAGCAAACAATCCAGTCAATGAACGAGCAAACAAAGTTCCTTCCTCACTCAGCTCAATCATATAATCAATCAGTTATAACAAATGATCAAACAAACGCCATTTTTCGCTACTCTCGCTGACTCCAGTCTCACCTTTGTGTCCGAGTTAAGGTTGCTGATCTGAAGCGTCTGGGCCGGACTGATGACGATGCCCGTGACCTGTGTGGTGCCACCTGTGACCGCAGTCTTGTCAACTGTGGCACACTGCTGTCCGTTCACGATGCGCACCTGGTGGATGGGCCCGGCAGAGGGAGGCAGGGATGACGTCAGCTTGGTGGCAAGCATCAGGGGCCGCTGGACCAGGGGAGCTGCCACCATGGGGGGAGGGGGAGCTGGAGCAATGGGCACGTTGTTGGGTGTGGGAGGTTTCGGTCTAACCTGGAAAATAGCATGAATGAAGGGCATTGAGTGAGAAAGCAGGTCCGGGCTTTCAGACAGATCGTTCACGAAAGCCACTCGGTTTCCATGCTCTCAACGGCCATGCTGTTTGATATTAAAAGACAACCTCAGCTGTAATGCCAACATTAAGCTCTGGATCACTTGATCATATATTTATACTTAAAAATATATTGTATTTTGTTTAATTTTAGGTAATTTCTGTTTAAGAATGCCAAAGTTACACATTCGTAGATCTGTTACAGGATCTGCAATTTTGAAAGGAACTTCATGCATGAGTGGGCAGAACATGTTATATTAGTTCAAAGGAACCAATTGCTGCATTTTGTGGGTACCTGCCTCCTCAGAAATCAATTACAACAAATTGAGACCAACAATTCATTAGCCAAAATCCTAACGCTAAGCTTCTAAATTAGCGCTGCCTGGGTATCATCCAAACAATGCTCTTCCTGTCTGGAAAACGTCACCAAATGGGCTTGTCTGAGCTCTCTTTAGCATTACGCAGCTTTATGAGGTCTACGGTGATGTCACTTTAAGGGGGCGGAGTTAATGATAGGGTCAGCCAAAGCAACATCAAAAGCAGCATTGAATAGCAGCATCAGGGCAGAACCAAAGCAAAAACAAGAAGCTTAATTTTAAAATAACACAATATCACACATTCTCTCACACACACTTAGAACATTGAAGCAAAGAAAAGAGTTTGAGCAGACAGTATCACAGCAACAGCCAGTGCTGGGGAGGAGAAGGTGAGAGTCAGTTATATGCTGCAGGTATTTGGGACTCTAGGTGTGGAACTATGTTTAGCACAAATAACGTCTTCAGAACTGTTTTGGGGATTTCAGTTCTCACTTCAAAATCTTTGTTTCAAGGTGAGCTGTTTAAAAACAGTCACGTCAATGACATGTTTGTAGTGCGTCTGTAAACAATGGCCTTTCAGGAACCCCTATACAGGCCTCTGAAACTTTGTTGTGTTTTGGGGGGGTTGCCCTCTAGTGGCATTGGTGTGGAATTGCACATACTTAGAAGGCAAGAGGGAGGGGGCAGGTCTTACAGAGACGCACCTGTGGCTGAAAAGTGGGTCGAGGCGTCAGTCTAGGAGGTGGGACAAACTGGGGAACTTTGATAGGCTGTGCAGAGGTGGTAGTGGCCTGCACCTGTGATAAAACCAGCCATTTACTGGGGACTTTGTTGGTTACATTATAAAAATTCATAACATTTTTTTGTATATGGCATTTAATTTGCTAAACCTGGTTATATCACAGACACATGGCACTATACACCACTGCCAAGCACATCATTGTCAGAAAGGAAGTCATTTCAAATTCTCCATCTAACTTGACAAATAAACAATCTGTTGTAAACACATCATAGAAAAGTGGGTCTGATTATTACTAGTCTACAGCAAGAAATGCAAATCAGAGAAACACACAAATCACCATTTTTACATCAATGGAAAATTGATTTGTTTTCATCTATACTGGAACTTTGTCAAAGGGAAAGCTGCGACAAGACAAATCCATAGAATCGATTCACACTCACAACAATAACATTCTTCGATACGATCCGTGTGGTGGCATCTGTGTCCTGATTGGGTAATTTGCTGGCCACCTGAAGGTTGATTGGTGTGCTCTGGGAGTCAGAATTGGCGCTGGGTCTGGGGGGGTTGCTGATGGCAGTGACCATGGCGACTGTGGGGCGTTGTGTTGCCATGGAAGCAGGCATGGTGGAGGTGGCAGCTTTCAGCACAAGAGGTAGAGTCTTTGCAGTGATGACTGGCGTCACGGTTAGAGTCTTGTATAAAGGAAATAAGGATGACACAGAAAAGATGACATTAAAGTTAGTTACTCAGCAATTCATGAATGCTTGTTATTTCAAAACAAAAGACTATAACAATGCAGATCAGGATCACTGTTTTTCAGTACACTTTTTGGTTGCGCTAGCTAACTGGGTTTTAACACTAGTACCAATTTTGCTTTTGTCAGTGGAATCGACTTTTTGTGCACTGAAGCAGCTCTTTTCTATGCATATGTATTATTTTCTAGGCAATTCCAGAAAATGTACCTGTGGCGCCCCCTGGTTGTGTGGAGGCCCTGTCTGCGGCTGTGAAGGGGGACAGGCAGGTGAGAGCAGCACAGCTTTACCATCGCTGGAGGCCGTCAACATTTGGGGCTTCAACTCAGGCTCCTGCTTTACCAGCAGCTCCTTCCGTAACTGCTCCACTACTTTCTTCTGTGTGTGAGACAGAGAGAAAGCATTTACCTAGAAGCTATAAATCCATTCACACATTCCAATGTGCATTCAAGGAAACTATGAACAGAGAACAGCTGAACATGTCAGATTATTCTGAAACGCATACATTTCTGAGAAATGAGAAACGCAAAGACCCCCGCCTCATCATTTCAATGTTCTGTTTATATCTGCCATTTGACGGATTCTAATAATGGATCATTAGTCACCAAATTTCCTGTTTTTTCTTTTCCTTTTCTTTGTTCTGATGTGAAGCAAAGCCGTGGATTTTATTAAGTCTACAGACCCTTCAGGTGTGAGATCATCTTAACTACAGTGGAAATGCTTTTCTAAAGGCCCACTGAACGCCCCACACACACACAGGAAAACGTGATTGAAATTCATCTCACACACTCCATTGCCTCAGAGTCCTCTGGAGCCAAAGCGCACCTCTGAGAGTACAAACACACACACCGACAGACATACACACACACTCAGATTCCTCAACAAAGCTCCTGCGCTAAGCACAACAACAAATGAAAGTCTCTTCCTCAAAATGAATTTTGACAAAACTGTTTTCTCTTGAAAGGGACGATCAATCGCATGGTAGCGGCTTTACACTCGCAGGAGGAAAGTTTACATACACAACAGACCACTGTGGGCCTTATCTATAGACTAAATCGAATAAATATAGATTCATAATGTGAAAAGAGTTATACAGAATTCATCTTTAAATTAGACCCGTGTGCCCTGAATCAGCATTCGCTAGACTGTCTCACCTTACGCTCTAATCCTCATCACAACTGAGGCTACACACACACAAAATATTTGCCCTCCACATTTCATTCCAGGTTAAAAAAGGCTTATGGAAAAATCAAATTATGTGTACTTGTCTATATAATGGTCTCTCTCTCTCTCTTTCTTTCTTTCTGTCCAAGGATGAAGCTCAAAGCTAAGCCAGTGATCAGCTCAAGTCAGCAAACTGGGACGATTCTTTGATGAAACTAACAAAATATTTCACAGGAGCAGAAAAATTGAAACATTGCCCCAATACAGAAGAGATAAAATTAAGACTTAAGGAGCAACCACATCTCAGAATCAATCTCAAAATCTCTGAAAATCTGTGGCGTTTTCACCTCACAGCAGGAAATAAGACAAGCCTCAACACACTTCCGCACAGCGGGCAACATGCTTTAGTTCTGCAGCCACAGTTGTTAAATGTGCAGACACAGACATGGGGTAACAAAACAATAAACATGTGAGTCTTTATTTATCTTCATTGTCATGTCATTTCATCCAAAAAAATATCAGATATTTTATTATACATCAACTACTTTAAGACAACTTTGACGTGAATAGTTTGCTCCAAAAATGGTCTTCAAAATTCGCTCACTGCTCAATATCAGAGTCATATTCTTCCTTCACAAATAATATCAGAATGATTGTATTTACCAAATAAACATACATGAACACCCCCACATTGTCATAATTATAAGTGGGGCGTTTTTAAGCCTGGCTTTGAGACAAGGAGAATCACTGTCTCTCTTTTCACATGGTGACAAAAAAGGCTTGAAATTGTCCAATACTTCCATATTTCCCAACCAAGATTGCTTGATTGCACATCACATCATAATTACAACCTCTGAGAAATTTCCCAGGAGGATTCAAAAGGAGCATAAGACCTGATATCACCTCAAACTTTGCTCATCACATACATTTGTAGGCAATCAAGCATGTGTGTCATTGTTCAATAGCAGACTGGCTCTGTGCAGCACCTGCAGCAGGAGAATGACGTCACATGACCTGTGAAATGTCTTACCTGTTTCTCACTCAGAGCCGTGATTTTCGCCTGGAGCTCGTGAAGTTGCTTTTTCAGATCGGCGTTCTGCAAAACATGACAATGGTAAGCATGGGGACAACTTTTATACAACATTAAAAAACACTTTTAGCAAGAACGTTACATATATTTCAAAGAAACCACTGGAGAGGTAAAAATGAGTTTAACTGAATTTTAAGAAATTTCTTAAAAATTCTCTTAACAATTATTTCCACAAAATTATAAACAATACCAAAACAAGATTAGATATGACTAAATATAATAGATGTTTTATCAAGCCAGCTTTTTTTTATTTTTAAAAAATTATTAATAAACATTTACCTGTGGGTCCTGCTTCATTTGGGCAACAAGTTTCTATGGTAACAGAAAAGACAGGAATTGGCAGTCAAAACTTAAGGCAACAGTTTTGGAAGGAGTCACAGATGTGGTGTGCCATCTACAGACAAAAATGTAAAACTACAGCCTTCTGCACCTGCCCCATACTCAAAGCAGACAGCTCTGGCCGGCAGCCTGCCAACATCTTTCTTTTAGGGTAACTGTGCTTTGCAGTTTATATGTTCATTTACACCAAACATTTACAGGTAATTTCAAGTGTATTTATATAGAAACTGTAAATTTCAGTCATACTACAATTCCAGTTGATGAACTGAATCATTTATAGACTCAATCTACAGTTGACAAAAAAATCTAATTTAGTTCATCTTAGTTTAGTTAAGTTAATCTAGTTTTTTAATTCAATAAAAAATACCACAAAACAGGTTGTTTCAGATTCTCTGGATAGAACACAAAACCCATTTCCACCTGCTCGTCAAATATTCAGAGTGATATCAAGACAAAGCCAGACGGCAGCACAAAAAAACCCTCAGTATGTACACGAACACCTGCTAGAAATGATTTGTTACAATTGAAGTAATGGCATATGCTATATCTCCCCAGTATGACCCCTATTCTTCTCCTTTTTCTTTCTTTACCTCCCTCCTTCCTCCTCCACATCTTTTTCTTTCTTTTTCCCCACTCAGGCAGCTCAGCTAATTTTCTGCCTGCTGGGACACGCCACCTCTGACTGCAAGAAACATCTCTTCATTTATCACAAATCCTGCAGCTAACACTCAGTGAAGAATTGAAATAAAGGACCCGTCGACCTGTTCTGCCAGATTCAGAAATCATTTGAATCATCTACAAAACCTGCGCTTGCAACAGTCTATGGATGGGGTTTTTACCATATGGAACTTTTTTGCTTGTTGGGATCCGTAGCCCGCTGTACTATCCAACTGTCAGGGGGAGGCTTTGGTGATGCTTTGGAATTGTTTTTACAGACCTGACCTGGCTGATTAAAGGATCCTGCAGATCTCCTACCTGATGGACTTGTATTTCCACTTTCAGGGCCTCCTGTAAAGTTTGCAATTCCATCATTGATCCAGTTCGGCAGAAAGAGAGTCCCAGGAAACTTTCAGCCTGTCCTGAGAAATCAGAAAAAAACTGTTTTTAAGCTTTATTGGGTTTTGTTATATGTATTTAACTTTTATTCCACAAGGCGTCTGAGACGTTAGAAGGTAGACTTTACCTGGCACCACCTCATGGGAGAACCGAAGTCAACATCTAATACGGTTTAAGGGAAAAATTCACTTCTCAATCTAGGAGTGATGTATGATGTCTTAGGTTGTCTCTGTTTGCATTCCCAGAGCAAATCTACAATACAGCGCTGTGGAATATTTCAGACCTCTTGTCTAAGGTCAGAAACTATTCTGGCAAATATGGGGCTAAGAGGAAAGTAACTAAATGGCAGTTCTTATAGAAAAGCAATTTTCTGAGAGTCTGAAACTGAGGTTTGCGATGGGGTCTCAAAAGGATCAAAACTCGCAACAATCGAGAAGACCACAGAAGCGTCTGCTTGTCGGCTGCATTGTAACAACTCTGACGCGAAGACGTGTTTAGTGTAACAGTGAGCAAAACGAAGGCAGTGTTACAGTTATTCATTGACTTTCATTGATTTTTGGCATGTGGCATTGTGCCAAGAGGACAATTATAACAGAAGCTATTAGAGGACTTACCAGCTGGCACTGAGACTGGTATTCGTGCACTCTCTCCAACTCCCTGCACAAGACGAAACACACACAGCCTATTAGATGGGGTAGAGACATGCTTACACACACACACAAACACACACACACACACACACACACAAAGCCTGTGATAAAGGGGGCAACATTGCAAGCACAGCATTCAACGTCCATTTAATTGCTCATTCCACCTATGAACTACACAACACAAACTCCTGCGTCCTCACAGACCCAAAAATATCTTTGAGAAAACTCAAGCTTTGTTCATTACTGATGAACGGAATTCTGAGAAGCTAGAGATGGCATCCAACAAGGCAGATATCGCAGGACCTTGAGCCTACAATGGACAGGAAATGACACCTTCACACATCTGCTTGTCCATGAGTCACTCCACTCGAGCATGTAAAGTCTGCTCAATTCAAAATAACCATCACATAACCTTCAGAAAACATTGATGTAAAACATTGGGTCAACTTGCAATTCCAGGTCTTGAGTTCCCACAAATAACTGGGCTGGACAAACAGGTTTTACAAGCAAACAGCCCACAATAAAAATGTATCTTCCAGCAAAACAACAGCATATGAGCCTGGCCCTGCACAGAAAAGCTGATATTTTGATATTGACGTAGCCAGAGACTGAGTCTACAGGGACAAACAGAGATGAATTTAGCCTAGTGGTTATAGATCTCTGCTACTAACCAAAAGTTGCTGGGTTCCAACCCTAACTATTATCAGCTATATAAAGAAGCAAGAGTAGGGCATAAACATCTACAAATCATAATCCTGGGCAAGAATTTAAAGCCCATGGTGCTACAAAGGGACTTAATAGCTATGCAACATGTTACCAAGACAAAATGTTATAGTATAATATTTATAATATATATTATTAAACCAATTGTGTGTATCATATGAAGTATTTTGTTATGGATTACATAACACATTTTATTTGTTAAATCATGATGCTGACTGGCTTTCAAAGATCATCACTATCATGTTTTTCCTGTCTAGCTCTCAAAATATGTGTATTACCAATTAAGTCAGACAACATTTGTCAGTACAGTTGAAAATCTGAGTTATGAATCAGACTATGTTGTGAATTGTGCTTTTTTGTAAAACTATTACGCCAAATCCAGGTCAATGCTATAAACAAAAATCCAAAGAATATGTAATAATAAATGTAATTAATACACTATTATTTGCTACAGTCGACCATGTTTAATATTCAGTTCCTTTTATGAAATACCAATAATTCAACAACAAAGAAAATTCCAAAAATTGTTTAAATGTTTACTGACAACTCGCTCATCTAAATGCTGACAATTAATATTAAACTATTTAGACCAAAGCAAACTTATGTAATACAGCTACAAAATACTAAAAAAATAAAGTGTATGTGAAAAGGAAACATTAATTTTTGTCCCTAAGTAGGATACGTAGCTGGATGAGGTAAAAGAATATTACGGCTACACTTGAAAGGACACAAGCTGTACAACTGAAATATTTTATTGCCTTGTCACACAAGATGGCAGCATTTTGTTTTGCATAACCTCTTCACAGACATGGACAGCATCAACAATGAAACTTTTGTGATTATTTAAATGTTATTTGTGAGTGGAAAATGGATGGTATTTAATGTGTACAGTCTTACATGTAATGATAGGTGAACTAATGCTTTGCCTGCATGAGTAAAACCTACAAAAGTGAAACCATCTCGGAAAAGAAAACAAAAGTTAGAATAAGAAAAGGCTAAACTTATCAACAATAGGCTGGGAAGGTAGCAAAGACATTTATAAGACATTTTCATGTGTAACAATCACATGAAGCAGCAACAAAGAGTTCAAAATATAAACATGACATGCTAGTGACTTCCAAATATAAACAATGTTTAAAGCAAACTGAATATAAAAACACAACATGTGAAAGGATACACTTCATAACAACCGGGCCATCAATAATAAACATCAATAATCAGTTTATAATATATGTACCACACTGACGTTAACCCTGTACCAAAAAGTACCTACATTTACTACAGTCCTTACAACCACACCCAAAGCCAAAAAAGCTTTACAAATAGAGAAAAAAAGTTACCCAAGGACTCAATCTACCCATATAACGTATATTATAAATGAACCCCAATACAGTGTGGGATAACTTGTGCTTTTACGGTTATGCAAGTGCTTCAGTTTGGCACCTGTAAAACTACACAGTATAAACCACATTGACAGGCTGTTATGATGCAGCCTGACCCAGAATCATCCCGAGTTGTGCATTAAATCGGGCTTTAATTCTCTGGATCTGACCGGGGATGTACAAACAAATGACAGAAAAAGTTCGGCAGCACTTTGATTAGGCCACTATTATAAACCTCAGGAGGGGAAACACGGAAGATGCATGAAGAGACGTTTTCCGACAGCATACTTTCAGAAACATCAAGCCTGCAAGGGAAAATGTACGCTCGAGTTTTTCTAACGACAGAAGAAAAGATTTTTGAGTTTGTTTTCTCCTCATCTGCCACATTTTTTCTTCTTCGAAAGAATCTTCTTGTAGTTGGTGCAAGCTACAGCACACCACCTCTAGAATAACTCAGCCTCACCAACCAAAAAAGCAACACCAAAAATCACTTTCTGAACAAACAAAAATAAAATCGCATCGCTTTAAAGGCCATGACTTGATCATCCGCCCACGGCAAGTTCGGAAACCAGAAGCAGTGAAAACTATAAAAATAGGTTTGGATCTTTTAATAAAGCTGCTGGTGGAAAAAAAGGAGCTTTCACATTGTGCTACGGCTAACTCAGCTAAAGCTAACAGGCCAACAGCACAAATTACAGTTAGATGGACTCGACTGAGCCGCAACCACTAATTCAAGCCATGCATGAGCAAAAGATCTTCGTTTCCCCCCTTTTATCCCCCCGCTTTCATCGGATACATTGTTTCCACTGAACTGGAAACAACCGCGGCGGCAACAATGTATCCACCGAAGTTTAAATTGTTACAAAATAACAATACGCGCGGAGCGATCGACCCCTTCGTGCGCTGCACTTAAAATACACCACTTAACTCCTACAAATAATGGGGAATATTTGCTCAAAAACCGCCGGGCTCCTGACTTCTCTACCTACCCGATCGCGACGGGGTTTGGATGTGGAAAAGCGACAAAGAGTCCACGAACGATCAAAGTCCAGAAACGAGGCGCATGAAAGTTGCAATAATAAAAAAATCCCGAGGTGCACTTACCCTCCTCTACTCACTTGAGCAGTAGTGCTTCTCGCTCTCTCCCCCCACAAATTATTTAAATAAATATTTACAAACACTCCGATATCTCGGCAAAGAATCCTCCGACGTGATCCCTCACATAGCTGTAGTGGCGCACCGGGCCGAAATTAGCTAGGTTAGCCTCCCTTATTTTTTGTTTGTTTAAATTTAATTTGTGTGTGTAAAAAAAGAGAGAAACTGAGATACAAAACAAGAACTCTTCTTCAATCTCATTCACCACAGCCGCAGCACCGAACGATTCATCCGCGCAGGAAGAGGGAGACGAGGGGGTAGGAGAAGTAGCGGTCAAAAAGCACAAATACTTGTAAACATGCATCCAAGCAACTCAGAGACAAGGCGATTGCCCTAAAAGTGAGAATGCTCGCTGTAAAAGTGGGCGCAAAGTTTCCGCAAAACGTGTTTGGGAAGAGGACTATTTTTTGTGACGGTGCGGCGAATTTATTTCACTTTGCCTAAGGAACGGCGGTAGTGCGACTCCCATTGCCTAGGGAAAAACCCGGATGTAAACTCGGCGAAACTCATCTGGAGAGAAGTGGCAACCTAACTCAATCTAACTCGTACACACACACTCACAGGCAGAGAAAGAAGTGAGTGCATCCCCCCATCCAGACCACCATGTCTGCCCGACATCACTTCATTCCCTCCGTCACGTCAAGTCTAAGTAAACGCTGCCATTATACGTGGCTGGTCGGCGCGTTTTATAGTCGTTCTCGATGCGCGAGCGCACGTGTACCGCCACCACGACGCTTTATGTCGTGGAGTAAGAAACAGTCTTAAATAATCCACGCAAGCGAATTATGGTACCATGTTACGAAAGAGGTGGTCGCAACGTTAACCAATGAAAATGTCAGGAGTTAACAGTTTTCCTGGGCCGCCATGACATATTTTTGAGGCTGCCTGGAATAAAGGCTTTTTTTGCTGAATTTGTGCTGAATCGACACACTCTGAATCAAAAGGTTTGCGCAGTGGGGCATGTGTCTGTAAAGCGAGAGCGGCGGCGGCAGCTTCATTTATTTACGTGTGCCTTTAATCGGAATTTAACTTTCGATTTGAGTTGTAAACAGGTTTTGCAAAACGGTGCTCGCGTTTAAAACTATTTATTATTATTATTAAGTCTCGCGAGAAATAAAAATCATGTAGCGGAAGGGCTTTGTGCGACAGATCTAACGGTCAAGTATTACATTAATTAATACGTCAAAAATAAATAGACAAATAAAGGGCAACGTAAGTTTCCCTACAAAAATGTAAGTCTAAACGCAATATATATATATATATATATATATATATATATATATATATATATATATATATATATATATATATATATATACTATTTCTATAGAAAATACTAATTAAAAAATATTCACTTCATATAATAATAATAATCATATTTCTAACTGCCTTATAACATTGACTAAGATTACTATACAAAGTGAAAATAATAAAAAGTAATCTGACTGTAGCAGTATAAAGTTAAATGTAACAGAAAAATAATAATTCTTTTTATATAATAATAAAAATCATATATTGCTCACTGTTATATGCCTTTAAACATTTAATCCTCCTGGCTGCTTCTTATCGACTGTCATAAACTGGCACCTTTACGGGTCTCAGCATGTCCAATTTAACAATGTTCCCCAGCAAAGCCTTAAATATCACCATGCCGTCGACATCACAGATAGACTCTGAAGTCAGGCCTCACATTAAATCTAAAATCAATCGTCAGCTGTATTTGAGATCTTTGGCCCACATTCAGTTTCTTGAGGCCTTTATTATTTTTGCCTCTGTGTGTGTCTAGTTTACTGAAGAAAGAAACCACTAACATTATTTTAATAACATTTCGTGTTTGTGCAGTTATGTTTCTTTCAGCATTGGAGATGCTGTAAAATGAGCTCCAGTCTCCAGCCTGTCCAGTCTTCCTGAATGTCGCAGGTTTCGCCTCATGCTGTTTTATTACTTACCAGCTTCAGAATATGTTGAACAGGACAGCAGGATCTTGGCACTATGCTTTGCATTACACGCAATTTCCGTTTTGAACACTAGATGGAGCCATCGCACAGGCTAACATTTTACCCTTAGTGAAAGTTGAAACTTACGGAGATGAGCCATGTTTTAATGTTTTCAGAGTGGAAGTTTATCCTCAGGCCAACTTGCCTTATGCAGGTGCACAGATGAAGTTAACGCTCTCAAAATGTGGAAAAGTACAAGTGAGTCTTTATGGGGTTGACTGTCTTTTAAATAGCGATGATATAAGTTTCTTGTTCACCTACACACTTTTTGCACTTGTACATCTTGTTGGTGAGTCAAGGCACAGGTTATGTGGAGGCTTTATGTATTACAGAGTAACTGTGTAGGTGGCTGGTGCTGTATCAGGATTTATACCTGAATACGAGCCAGTGTAAATTTGTGGCCAATAGGGGGCGATGCAAGACTTGATCCATATTGCATTTCAACCCTGGCTTAATGAAATACCAACTACACAGGGCGTTATTGTTTGCGGTTATTGTATGAAATGCAGAATTGAATCAACTTTGGAATTGTATCATTATAAATGGCAATGTACTGTACAAAATCTAGTGATGTGTCAGCTGGATCTATCTGCTTTCTAGAAGGCATTGATTTGTGAATTCTGACATTTTAGGACTCTCAGTGGATGTAGATCTATATATATATCTTCATCGTAACTGGGAATCGTCTGGTAACAGCTGCTGGGGTGACATTTTATGTAGGCGGGTAATCAAAGCATAGAAAAGCCAGATATTAACTGGCTGTTTTTTCAGAATCCACATTAGTAAAACTCATCTTAAGCAACTTTAAATAGGTATCCTGTCTCATACTTGATATCCAGTTGAGTTGCGTGCTCAGTTTAAAGGACTGAAATAAGCAAAACAGGTGGCTAAGATAACCTACAAATACTGCACCAGAAAGCAAAAGATTCCCATAACTTTAAACAGTATAACAAAACATTTGTATTGTGTTTAAAGAGAGACTTACTATTGGGTGAGGGACTAATCAGACCAGCTTATTTAACAGATCACAAGGTGTGTTTTAGATCTAGCTCACATGACCCGTTGTTGTCTGCTTTTGTGCCCACCTGTTGTTCTTGTGGTTTAATTGTAATAGACACACAATTAAATCTCTTGCTCTCTTTTTTCTCGCTCTCTCTTGCTCACTTCTTGATGTTTTCTGTTGAATCTATACAGGTCACTACAATCAGCCTCAAATCAAAAGCATGAAATTATATTAGCCCATCGTTTAAGGCTAAATGAGTAATATAATTGTGTTGAATGTAACAGATTACACTGAGCAGAGCATGTTTTTATGAATCTGGTTCTGACCTTCTCTGTCCTTCAACCAAATGTTTTACTCTATTGAATGAGCCCATCTTTTCTTTATTGCACAGACAGAGCCACACCTAGAGTAACTTTGCACTCATGTTGTCACAGGGCTGAACAGACTCAAACGTTTTTTATACAATAAACATACCTCTATTATCCTAATATTGCACAGAAAGGATTTTTAAACAGTATTTTCCCTAGTTAATAGTCAATCAAATAAATATGTTCCATAAGCCCAAAACTACGAAATTTGGGTTTCAAAGTCAGAATTAAAAACCAAGAAAACCTGAAAAAAACAAAGTTGTTTGAGTTTGAACCAAAAAAGTTTATGAAACAATGAAAATGTATTTAAGATTTCAGGTTTACTAGAGAAGCACATGGTGTTTCATAGCTGGTGGTCTGGTTGTAAAGGAAGGACGTTGTTTGGTCAGAACAAAGGATTTTTCCAGCCACACCTGTTCTGCTACATCAAAACCCTCAGCTCTAAATTCATCAAGTGAGATCGAGTTAGTGTCCTGCAGCAGCCGAACCTCAAAGAGGACCATGCGGTCGACATGAAAGCCGACACATTAAAGGAAATGAGCTTGCGGACGTTGCTTTGGTCTGCTGCGGTGGTCAGCTTCATTTGTCTACATGTTCTGCTCGTCACGATTCAACGTGCTGCTACTACCATTACATCACAAACAGCGATGAAGGTGGACTGATAAGGTTTGGCTGGCCTGAAGATGCGTGGGTGCCCATCACACCACATGCCAAAAAGGGCTTGTGCCAACTGAAAAATGTAGTGTCAGTATTTTAGTCTTCACAGTAGCAGAAGCAGTTAGTGCTGTAAGACATGAAGCAGTTCAGACAAAATGACCCATGATTGAGTCAAGATGAACCTGAGGTGGACTAGACAGGTGGTGTTAGAGAAGGCCTCTGCAGAAACACTGAAATGATTCGTGATGCAGATTCATGATTCATACAACTTGTTTTTGGTTGGTGATACTGGTTTGGGTGTGCAGTGTAAAATCCATTCCATGGATTTTATTTGGTCCTTGGTATTTGGTCCTTGTTTTGCTTTAATAAAATTTAGTTGGCAAAACGTAATTATCCATGTTTTCCCAGCATCATCTGAAAATGTTCTAAAAAGCATCTTGTGTGATTTAATGTAATTTTTTTAATCCGATTTTTAAGCAACACAGTTTTTTTTCAGAATTGAAAATATTTAATATTCAAAATAAATAATTTTTAAACATAAAAAACAAAAAATGTTTTTTTATATTTACATTTTGTAAGTTTATGTTAAGTTTAATATTTTAATTCTAAAACTTTCTGTTTATTTCCAGGTTTCTGGATTACAGGGTGGATTTACACCCTGTATGGACCTGGTTGACATACCTTCATCTTACCTTCATACCTTCATCTTCATCATAGTTGAGTAGTTTTAAACATCAGTTATCCTACATTTCTAGTTATCATTAGTTGTATAAAAATAACACTGATCACAAAACAGACAGAATTGTTTGGCGAAAGTGCCGATGTGTTTCTGGAAATGCGGCTCTATGAGATGTCGCCTGTTTTAAATCTGAACAGCTGCAATCACATTAGCCGTGAAAGAATTGTTAACACTCAGTGTTGTGTCTGTGTGTTCACTTAAACAAATGAACTCGATCAGATTAACCTGGATACTAGTGCTGCCCCTAAAGGAGATTTTACATATATGTATCATCAGCCTCTGGTACAGGGCCGGAAATTATGAGGAAAAGAATTTTTATTCCTCTTATCATTCCTCTTCCTCCCTCCCTCCCTCCCTCCCTCCCTCCATCATTCTTTCTTTCTTTCTTTCTTTTCCTCCACTTTTTTTCCTCATTTTTCCCCACCTGAGCGGTCCTGTGTGTTATCTAACACAGGCTGGTGTGTGTAGGAGGGGATTATATCCATGTGCTTGTGAAGATCATCTCCGTGGATGGCGCACAGCAGAAGAGCTCTTCTCCTCTCCTCTGCTGTGCTTCACGCTGCTGGAGATCCAAACGCTCATGAAACAAGCTGAACTTTGACCTCACAGAACACATTAACTAGAACAAAGCTGCACGGTCATGTCATCTCACTCTGTCGAGAGCAGCGCTAAGTAAAACAGCACATGTGCTTGTAGTTTTTGTTTAAAACGTGATTTATTTAAGGGTTTCTGACCAAATTTCACCTGGATATATCAGTGGCTTTGCGAATACTATAGTTTTGGAATGAGAATTTTAGTTTTTTTTTGTCATATTTTGTTATTGTTAAATAGTTATAAAAATTTACTGTAATTAGTGCTGATGTTTTACTTTTTGAATTCTCACATTAATTTTTCACAAAGATTCTTTTTAAATTAAGATACGTTTTTATGTTTATTTACACTTATGCATTTGGCAGATGCTTTTATCCAAAGCAACTTACACTTTATTCAGGTTATACGTTTTATCAGTATATTTGCTCCCTGGGAATCAAACCCACAACCTTTGCACAATTAATGTGATGCTCTACTAACTGAGCTACAGGAACACCACACGTTCACAATATGTGAAATGTGAAAAAGAAAATATTGTTTGTAGCTAATTATTTTAACATGCAAGATTTCTTTTGGTCAATCAGTTTCGCCAGCTAGGCATTAGTGATTAACAGCAGGGTTAAGCTGGTCCACCAAAACTGCACTAGCCAGAATAAACTTAGATCATCATGGCAATTCATGTAGGACCTAAACGTATCAGTTTAGAATGGAAAATCAACATGAATTAAATTTAGTAAAAAAATAATATTGTGCTGTATAAATACGTTGATTTAAATAATCTAATTGTAGGAATTCTTTCTTGTGACACAGACATGATCTCAAGAGACTTTGCAATATTCACCTTTACACTACATTTGGTTTTACCATCGCTCTGTGTCGACCTTTCACATTGTAACAAACAGATGTTGAGCTGTTGCATTGTGGGAAACTGCCAAACATTCCATGATGTGTATGAAATCAGGACAGCAACAGTTTTGGATCTCTTGGTTTATCAGGCAGTCAGTCTCAGAAACGTTTTTATTTTGAGTTAAATAGCCGAGCTAAGAAATGCATTCGCATCATTTGTGTGTAAGGAGTGAGTATGTATATGAGCGATGGTTGGATCCTGTGTAAGGCAGCGAGTGTGCCGTGGGCCTCGCTCCACCAATCTTTATGTAAAGTCTGAGTGGGAGGGAGGATAGATCTCCTCTGCTGTTCCTGAGTTACAATGGTGCTGCAGAAATACTGCTCAAGCCAACAATGACTTAGCCCAATGTGAACAGAACACCCACTCTAAACATATAATGCAGAAAAGCTCCTGTCTTGCTGTTTTCTATCTCTTCCTTGCTCTGTTTTGTGTATCCTTGTGCTTTCTCACTTTCACCCTTTATAAAAGAAAAAATAACCATAACAGTCTTTCTCTTCTCGTAGAACTGAATTATGTAATACTATCACAAAAGGTGTGACAACTGTTTCCTGCTGATGCGGTTTGCCACCTAATGTTTTTTTCAGTTCTGTGACTGGCCAATAGATGGCGACACATTCCTGTCCTAACTCAAGGCCGTTGAAAGATGAACGTATGGGGGAGGTGTTAGAGAGAGAGAAAAGCTGATAAAAGTGTGCGTTCAAACGCGTACGAGTCAGTCAGGGTGGCACGACAGGAGAGGACGGCAAAGAACTCGAAAACGAGACTGGCAGGTAGCAACACATCTAGAAGTCCTGCACCTGTTTCCACAGGTTGTGACACTTCCTGAGTTAAGTCCACACCTCTGTGACTGGTGCAGAAGGTGTCAGAGTTGTAGTAGGTGAGCTGTGGATGAGGGAAGTCAACTGGCTGCTGCATGTGGACCAGGAAAGCAAAAGCGTTAACTGTCAAAGCTGTAGCCACACATCTTAAGAGCCACTTCCTGATGTTGTGCTGCACTGCATGACTCTTTGACTAAGCCATACTGAAGCAAACTCTGTTCGTGCAACTCACCCACAGCCTCACTCTGTTACGCAAATCGTGGACGCCGGCACGTTTATTTCTCTCTCAAATGGGATTTTTAAAAGGTTCTCCTCACTCCTTTTCTTTTATTAACCTTTTTTGTTGCTTGCACAGTGTGTTTATTTGCTATGGAGACCTTGATAGACAGGGTTTTTAAAGTTGTGAGAGGATAAGCCTGGCCGGTCATCTGAGATGGAGCAGTCAGATTGGAATCCGGACGGAGAGGTCGAAGATCTGTCCCGACCCTTGGAGGCTCTCCTGGATGGAGAAGACCCCGGAGGTCCAGATTCAAGTTCATCATCCTGTTCCGACCTCTCCATCTCAGCCCCTGCTGCCCAACCACATCCAAACAGCACCAAGACCTTCTCAGGACTGAGGATCTTCGGTAGAAGGTGAGTGAAGCAAGTTTGTAAGCTCTTGTGTGTGATCTTCAACTTTCAAATAAATTAATGTTGAAATTAAAATGGCATTACTGATTCA
Organism: Chromobotia macracanthus; assembly: GCA_036877525.1. Classification (NCBI taxonomy): domain Eukaryota; kingdom Metazoa; phylum Chordata; class Actinopteri; order Cypriniformes; family Botiidae; genus Chromobotia; species Chromobotia macracanthus. The sequence goes on along the minus strand of JAZGTH010000021.1, from coordinate 5,861,447 downwards.
ATTTGGACCAATTTTAGGATCCAAAAGCCTTCAGTTTCTTTTTTGAGGGAAATATCATGCTGTAAGTTTTGAATCTGGTGCCTTGCTATCCTTCATCAAAGGATCCGTCATCGTGTCTTTATCTTCAAACGTTCGTGACTGAAAGTCAGCATGTTTGATTTGTCTATTTGTCTATTTGCAATTTAAAACTGTGTTTTGCTTGTGGCCACAGGCACAACCAGCTGTCCTGAGGTCTTGTACTCTCTGCCTGTTCAAACTTCTAGGAAACCCTCGCAAGAGAAACTCATTACAAACCTCCACACAGCCGTTTCTAACATCTGAAAATGCTGACATTCATAATTCCCATGACATATTTTTTTAGTATTACCTCAGGCTATTTTTAAGACGTGCTCTCTGGAAATTCATCAGGCATCTAAATTAATCCTACAATCTCTTGTGATTATCTGAATATAGGCACTTTTAATGGACTGGGAAAGCAATTAATGAAGTTCTCTAATTGTCAGACCTAATGGGAAAATCTTCACATCTACCTGTGACACATTCTCCTGACCTTATGCACCTTGAGTCCACTTTAGAGCTAAGACATATGATTGTTGTTTGCAGGTCTTTTGTGTTTGTGTGTCTGTGCATGAGAGAAACCTAATTAAACACAAGCAAGTATTTGTATCTTTTCACCTCACCACTGTTTTGCATCATAGATTATAAGGATTATGACAGTGTTTGCATACTCCAAACCTCAGGGTGTGTGTGTGTGTGTATACGTACATTTTATGTCTGTGTGTGTCGTGTGAATGTTTTGTGCATATGTTTATTTAAAAACAAAATTGTTCTCAGAAAAACATTAATCTGACAAAAAGTCTTCTTTTTCTTCTTCTAAATTAGATAAAAAAGACTTCTCTGTTTCACAACATTGTTATACTGTGTCATACATTTTACTCTGATTTTAAGTTTTAATTCGCATGTGTAAATACAGTATTTGGGGGCAGGGCAAAGGTGGTTCATCAGCTCCAGGTTTGTGGGCCTTGTGCTATTTCCTGTATAAACGCAACACCAGTAAAATTCTGTCAAAGCACATTGACCCAGTAAGTACTTTTCCTTCCAGATTTTTTCAGTATTGTTTATTACAGATCTTGATTACACAAGTATCCAGTCTGTTACACATCACATAATTCCAAGCAGAAACATATGATGTTTAAGTTTGTCTCTGGAATACTGGCAGATTATGCAGTTACCTTTAATTACACTACAGACAATGGAAGTTTTCCTACTCTGTGTCTGAGCATGACAAACCAGTTTTTCCAAAGGAGAGCAGAAAGTTACCTGTAGTTGGGTTGGGTGAGGGGGCCATTCATTCATGGAAAGAAGGATGTGTTTTGGTGACGGTGCTTAATTGTCATGCCAGTAAGGTCACAATGCAAACAAATTTAGTAAGCTTCATAGTTCTTGTGCAAAATATAAATGCACAAGACAATGATATAAATTTTCCCTTTGGATTTGGGGTGAAATACTACACCCTTCAAAACTATGTATGTGAGATTAACCAATATATAAAATTTTAAAATCAGTGCACTTACACACAGTGCAAATATCATCTTTAATCTGTCAGTATTTTAATATCACTGTACATCCATATAAACTCCTCCATCCAGGTGTGTGTGTCTGTGTGTGTGCTCCACCTGTTCTGTGTGCTGATGAGGCACCTGTTAGCAGCCGTGTTGATGTGTGTAATCTGATAATGCCACACGGTTTGGACACCTGAGGCCCATAGGACGTGTATCACAGTGGTACAGAGAGTTCCGACTAGATTCCACCGGGCCAGAAAGTTCTACGTTTCCAAATGACGAAGCACAGATTTGAAAGCACAGACCTTTGGCTCTATTGTTTTTCAGGTCATAGTCAAGTGCAGGTTTCCTTGTACACCCTCACGCCCAGCGTCCCAGCTCGTATGACTTAATTTGCATGGCCGTGCTTTTTCGCCCCATCGAGGAACAGGCCCATTTCTGCAGCTATCTTTATCTTGATGTTCTGTGCTGGAGCTAACTATGGATCAGGGTCAGAGTCTCTGGATACATTTCTAAAGATCTCCATGTGGGCGACCGAGCGTGTGTGGGTGTGTGAAAATGTGGCTCTTTAAGGAGCTCTTTCGGTACCAGAATACACCCCAACATTTACAGTAACACTGCTGATACCAAGATTAAGAGGAAGTAACAGGAAGTGATGTCATACACCTGAAATTAGTCCAGAATGTCAAATAAGCTCTGAAAATAACACATAATGCTGTCATGCCAAATGTAGAAACAAAAAAAACATTTAGCCAATGAGTTGTTGTTTGTCTTCTTGTTAAGAGCTCTTTAGTGTGTAGAGACATTGTCGGCTGTGGTCTGGTCACATTGTCATCAGTGTGGTGAAGGAAGTACAAGAGGAACTTATCAGTTCTGCAGAACAAAGAGTGTATGGAACAATGATAAATTAGGGTTTAGATTGTGACCATCAGCGGTGTGGCACAATTGTTGACATATTCATATTTTGCCAATCTCTTTCAATCATTTAGTGCACTGCATAAGTGGAGGACATTATGTAAATTTTGTAAATGTAATTTTTGTAAATGTAATTTTGCATTCTTTTATGTTGTCATTGATATTTTTGTGGGACTTTGTGTATTGACCACCTCGAGATTGGGCTTGGTGTTTTGTATCCAGCAGGTGGTGCTATTGTCACTGTTTTACCTGTGTATTAATGCTTAACTTCCATGCAAAAGAAGCAGAACACTTCAGTATGATCTACCTTCTTTTCTGTCTGTCTATTAAATACAAAATTTGTTGTCATATGCCACTAAAACATATTATTACTTTAGATATTTCTGCTTTTAATATGCCACATGCTCCAAGCTTTAACAATAATAGAGGTTGTAGATCTGGGCTGGTATCTTAAAGCTTGTAGGTTCAAACCTGGCATGAGTTGTGAAGTATCACCCCTGAAAAACTGTTGATTGTGTAATCATTAATCATGTACAAAGGCAATATTTTACAATTGCATCTGGTAAACAAAATCTTTGCTTTAGTGTCATGCTGTATCCACACCATTATGTATCAATATAAAAAAACAGGTTCCACAAACCCATTTTACCTCATTTAATGAAATCAATAAAAAAAACATTTGATTATCAGGAACGTGTAATAGTTATTTTCTAAATGAGAATTTATTAACCTAAAGCTGTGCTTTCTCTTCATCAGCTTCTATACCAAATGTAAAGTTCACACTGACTTAGGGACAGCAACGCAGATTTAGTTGTCATGATGTTGCACTCCATGGAAACAGCCAGGCAGATCTTTCCCCCATCACTTAAAAGACAGTAATTACTTCCACATGGAGTCTCTGTGTGCATCCGTCACCTGCGGAACTGCATCCAAGAACAAGGGGCGCAATCAAGTGGTCGCGATGACCCTCTGTATTTAAACTAGACTGATAAAAGATAAACCCTCAGTGTAACACAACTGTCACGTTCGTTATGGGTTGCCAAATTGATATTCAAGCGCATTCACTCATCGTCCATGTTGTGTCACCTGATCCATAATGCAACAGCATGAGGGCCTTGAAATGGAAATGACGTGCATTGTGTCTTTGGGGTGGAGTGGCGTTGCCGTGTCGTCATATTAGGGGAATGTGAATAGACACAATACGGGTACCAAGACTCTAAGGTGCCCTAGTAAGGCCACAATTACCATGATCTTTATGACTAGCTTTACAATGGTTAAAAATCATAGAGGCTTTTGTAACCTGATGCTGCTTGTTAAGTTAACCCACATGGATCATCTTCACAGATGTGGGTGTCGTATGTCGTTTGGTGCCAGAATCAGTACGTCTTGTTTCTCCTCAGCAATATGCATAATGGCCTGTTCAAATGCAGATGCAGGTTCGCACAATGTTTGTGAGGAAAATCATTATCAAAGCAATTAGTTGTGTTCCTAACAAAACACCTGACGCCAACCACAGGTAGAAACCAAGTATGTACCAGTGACACGGTATAAGGCAGATCTACAAGTGTAGGAAGTGATAACGGGCAAAAGTTCAGCAGGAGATGTTTGTGCTGTTGTGTCTTGCGCAAACACCCAACGTTAAGCTGATAATTGGTCGTTATTTTAAACCAGAGGCTTGGATGCACCCTGCTCTCCCCTGCTGACTGTATCCTGTACAGTCAATGGTTCTTCCTTCTCTGATGTGCGCTGTGGGTTTGTGTGAAAGTGGGGCTGCTCTTCCTGCAGGCTTAGGTTGTGTGCTCTTCCTCTTTGACTGCGTGTGTGTGTGTGCTCATGGTTGTGTGGCGCTCACCTGTCTCTTGGAGTTCCTCTGTCAATTTATTGTGAGCAGACACTCGGGGAGGCAGCTGGGGATCTCTCCTCTCAGGTCGTATAATGTCTTCTAATGTCTTTTTATTGATTATGTGTAATAAGAATATTAATGCAGAATTGAGCTTTGGTGGTTAAAGAGGTTTCGTACAAGTTGGTTGTGTTGTGTGTGGACATTTGGCATTGAGATTGGACCTGTTATTGTTTCTGTAATAGGTATTGTTGTGAGTGTTGATCAGATTGCAAATGCATTAAGCTTTGTGTATTGCAAATATTTAGATCTGTAACTAGGTAAACAGGTAAAAGATGCTGGTAAGAGATAGTGTAGCTGACTAGTGTACCAGTATATTTAATTTCACCTAAATTTAAAAATATATTATGTGCATAATATAATTTCTGTTTTTACACACACACACACACACACACACACACTATATAAAAATGTATGTTTATAAAATACATTTTGTAATGGTTCAAATATTTAAATAAATCATATTAGGTAATATTTAAATTTTAAAGATTTCTGTAAAGATTTTTAAAAAATCATATTGGAACCTTTTATGAGTTTTTATGACTTGTTTGTGTCAGATACTTGCTGCTGGTTTAATTAAATCTTCGCTGTTTAATTAAGACAGTGGTTGAGTAAACACACAGGCGCATTCATCTTTGGATAGCAGGGACAAACATGATATCCCATCATGTGATATTATTGCCTCTCTTGGGAGGTTTAGGTGGCTTTTGGTTTAAGTGCATCCTTCAGTTTTAAAGGATCCTATTTCATTAATTAGATTACTGGACAATTACTAGTGCTGACCCAGACTGTAATTAGTCCTGGTTGAGTGTCACTTCCTAACCTGCCTGGTTAACAATTAATTAAATAAAAATAGTTTTTACTGTAATATAGCTCATTTTTAGAATAATGCAAGCATGTAAAAATACTGTAGTACTGTTATTGTATAAAATAGTACTGATTTACAGGAATTAATACTGTAAAATATGCATCATTCCTTATCCTGAGAGTTTTGTCTAGGTCATGCCTGGCTCTAAATAGGATAGAGACTAGTTACGTTGCTATAATTAGTACAGGGACTAGTGAACGGGCAGGAAGCTCTTATAATCTGACCTGGACATCCTTGTGTGATAATCAGGACATCCATGAGCCCAGAGCTTTATTTCCTTGAGTGCCCTGCACGTCAAAATTGGCATGCCATTGCTGTTGGATTCACAATTTGGATTAACTGACTTAAGCAGTACTAGCATGATTTAGAAGGCAAATTATCCAAGGAGCGATGGGCATTTTTGTTGGTGTTTCATTTATATCAATCTATAGGTTTTAGGTGTCAATTGATGTATATTAATCTGTAGGTGTTCCTGTAGCTCAGCTGGTAGAGCTTTAGCTGCCCAAAGGTTGTAGGTTCGATTCCCAGGAAATGTACTGGTAAAATTAAATCTTGAATACACTGTAAGTCACATCGGGTCTTCCAAATGCATAAAATGTTATGTAGAACTGAGTACTTGGGGATGGGGCATGTGCGTTATGGCAATAATGTTTTAATTTAAACACTGTTATGAAAATGAATGTTGACTAAACTATGATGGGATTATAATACTGCCAAATTATTTTTAATGCATTATTAATATTTTTGAAAATGAAACAACTAAGAATGAATATCTGATGGTAAAACTAAAAAGTGAAAGAACACAGTTAAACTGAAGAGCTTTCTACATGATGTATTCTATATGAGATATATAATCACATATTCTACATAAACAATATACATGTAATATTACAACTTCCATCTGTCTACACAAAATGCAGATAGTGTGACTCCCATTGTGCAAGCAATGTAGCTAGAATAAACCAACCTAGACAGGAATGAATGTTCAGTATTGGTTTAAGCTGATATTCTCACAAAAGTCTGTTGTTATTGTGTGTGTGTTTTTATGCAAATGTCACAGTGGGAATCATTTAGATTTGGTGATTTAGTAGTTTTAGAGCTAAATAAGTATGATTTGTGCTGACAGGCTAAATTTTCAACCGACAGCTTCAGGGGAAATTTAGAACAGCAACATGGACACTTTCTTCAGACGACATTTTAAAAGGAAAGACACATGCGAGGTGCATGATGGTCCCGAACCCTGTCGTCACAGGAGGCCGAGCATTGCCGTGCCGACCAGCCGTGCCCGTCGCCGCTCCAGCGTGGGACTCCCATCCACTGCGCTGGCCCAGCGCCGTAGGTCGAGCATCCAGCTACAGTCATTACCTCGATTCACAACCAATCAGCCAGTAAAGAAAAGCAATGGCAGACGACGATCCAGCACCACTACTCTGAAAGCCAATCCACGCTTCGCTGTACGTCGGAAGAAGGTGGGCAAACTCCGGAACATTGACACACACCTCCTGGGCCCATCCATGCTGCTGGCCAGCTTGATCCAGATGACTGAAGAGGATGAAGAGGAAGAAGAGGGTCACAGTCCACTGCCGGGCCAGGTGGAGCTCAAAGGAAGCAGCCCAAAGTTCAGGAGGCACACGGATGTGCTCTCAGAGGGCGACACTGACAGCGACGACTCCAGCAGTGACTCAGACAACAGTCGGCACACGGACCCTTGCGGCGAGCTCTTGGAGGAGGGCGATTTGTCGGACTGGGAGATCAAAGAGTCGGGTGTCTTGTGCCAGCAGGATTGCCTTCCTCTGGCTGTGGTGGCAGAGCGAGTCCAGGCCCACCCGCTGCTCCGGGTTCCACGCTGCCTTAGGAGGAACTCATCGCATTATGGGTATGCGGAGCCGGGCCCGCATGGCCGCTACTGCCGCAGCAGCCAGAGGAGGCGTCGTAGGCGGGTTTCCACCATTTCTAAAGCGGGAAGCCCCTGGCCGGGGAGGGGCCTACCGTTACCAAACCGAAGAAGCTCCACCTGCCACAGGGGTCAAGCGCCTTTCAATCCTCTCCTGGAAGCTTATTATGACCCCAGACTGGAGTCCTGGAGTGGATTCCTGTCGTACGTAAAACTTATGGCCTGATATAACTTAGTTGACTTGACAGGTTCTGTGCTAGTAGGTGCTCTTTATTTGCAGAACTGTGTTTTTATGTTTTTATAAATATTTTTCTATCTCATTGCTTTATCATTCTATTATGATAACTTGCAACATACACTGTTTAAAGGTGCAATGTCACAAAAGAACTGTTTTTGGTTCCTAAAGAACTCACAAACTCACAAATTCTTAAAATAACCATTTCTTTCTTACATTTTCATAGTCTGTAGAACCTTTTTCTCTACAAAGAACCTTTAGTACAGCAGAAAGGGTCTAAATGTCAAAAGTTCTTTATGGCACTATACAGACAATACAAACAACCTTTTAGGAACCTTCATTTTTTAACGTGTATCTGAATCAAGGTGGTTTTAGCGCTTAAGAACGCAGCACCTTTAAATCAATATCTGTAGTCATTTTTCCAATGATCAAACATTTAGATTGGATGTAAGAACAGTCATGTGTAATGTGGTTATTCACTGCATTGACCTTCTCATTCTCTGTCCCGTGGATACGAGCTCCATGGCGCTCGCTCATTAGCGCAGCTGCCACCATAGAGGGGTAATGTGACTCATCAGTGCTACTGATCGCCCAGTGGGCTTCTCATCAACAGGTTGCTAAGCTCCACTGCTTTGCTCTTTAGGGATTAGGACACAAAGGTCAGAGGGAGCGAGGTTTTGATTACAAAAGGATTACAAAAAACCCTGGCAATGCCCCACCCAAAGCTACCTGTCGATTTCTGCCTTTACAAACGTATTTCCTGTGTGCTCACATTTTTTTAATTGTTGATTTGGCATTAACTTTTAAAACTTTCTCGTGTGTTTACAAGTTGATGCAACATCCGTATCTGCTTTTTTGTCTGTTGCATTTAGCGAAAACATTGACGTACTCGGGCTCGTTATAAATCTGCATTACAATGAGTTGAAACTAAAATCCTTTTGCTTAGTCATTTAGGTTTAGTTTTGTTTTTGATTTGTTTGTTTGTACAAATTTATGTTCGCATCTTACAGATCATTCAAAATATAATCAAAATCTTTTATGGAATATAAAAAACAGGCATCAGGCAGAGAAACCCAGAGATCTGTAAGCCATGCTCTATATTGCACTGTGTGGGCGGCTGGTGAAAATAGTCTTATTGATTGATATGGGTGTTTAACACACAACCTAAAGAGGCCCCTCTGGGTAAATTATTTACCCAAGGCAATTCTGGATAAATAGCTAGAAACAGAGAAATAAAGTAAAACTGGAAATTATTTCATGCTCAATTTTAAATGAAAAACATTCAAAGACCTGTTATTGTACAAACTGAGGTTCTCGTCTTATTATTAAAGGGCATTTTCTTTGAATTTCTCAGCACGTGTTTTTTATAAATAAGAACAAAGGAAAACCTTATTCTGTTACTATAGTTTTCTTCTTCGATAAAAGCTCTAATTGACTTGGTTTTGATGGACAGACTGTTTAGTCTGTTTGATGTTTCTGTGATTGTGTTCCTCTTAGGAAAGCCATCGCCAAAGCTGGTGTGCAACAAAACGCTGCTCAGTCCAGTACCAACGTGCCAACCAAATGTGAAGCCGGGAAGGAGATCTGCAGCACCGTTGAGTGGACTGTGAGATTTTCCATCTTTTATTTTGTGCTTTCTGTTAGAATTTTTTGATTAGCCTGTTACAAATAAACAAAGAAAATGTTTGTCCACTGTAAACTGTAATTTCCCATGATTCCACTGTAACTGTAACTGCTTTGGTTACTGGTTAATTGTCCACCACAGGAGAATGCCCAGTTTGGACAGCACGTGTGGTTTGAGACTAGCCCAGCTGGAGACTTCTGTTATGTGGGAGAGACCTATTGCTTTGCGAAGTCACTGGTATATATATATATTTTATAAATAGATAGATATTCTTATACAGCAATATCTTGCAACAATATGTCAGCAAACATTTCTACATCAGAGGACTGAGATGCAGGATGTTAAAATCCTGCACAAGAGCTCCCTCTGTTGTTCAGATGTTGTGGATACAGATGCAGTGCAGTACAAAGATACCAATTTTAGTGTTTTGTTTTCTCAGCAAAAGTCTCTTCCTCGCCATAAATGTGCAGCCTGCAAAATTGCAGTTCACACTGTATGCATGGATCAACTGGAGAAGGTTCGCAAGTTGTTATTAAACTGACAGTGGCGGAATTATTATATATAAAATTTTAGTTTTGTCGGAAACATTAAAAAAAGCTCACTTTTCTCTACAGATAAACTTCAGGTGTAAACCATCATTTAAAGATCCTGGAATGAGAAATGTCAGAGAGGTAAGATGTCACCCTTAAAGTTCCCAGTTAAAGGTGAACTGTGATTTTTACACACCACCAGTTGTGCTATTGAAAGTGTTGCTTATTGTTTGTAAACAAATTCAACAAAATAGAATTGTTATATAGAGTTGTTTTGTGTTTCAGACACCAAACATGAGACATCACTGGGTCCACAGAAGACGACAAGATGGAAAATGCAGGCAATGTGGAAAGGTCTTTAAATGACATTAATCGAACACCCATGTGACACATCACTGAGAAATCATTGACAGCCTCCTCTCTCTCGGGGTCTCTCTCTCCCTCTCTCTCTGTGTCTCTCTCCTCAGGGCTTCCAGCAGAAGTTTTCGTTCCACAGTAAAGAGATTGTGGCAATCAGCTGCTCATGGTGCAAACAGGCAGTAAGTGTCACCCGTGTTCTGATGTCAGTTGTTGTTGCAATAATTAGCAGAGATCATTGGTGTGAAACTGATCTCAGAACAGTGTTTTGGGATTGTTTAATGTGAATCGAGCAATTGCAGCTTCGTGATAGCTTTTTTCAACTTTGTCTTTGATATGAACGTTTTTATGTTCTCATGAAACTTTTATGTTTTTTGTTTTAAAAAAGTTCCATATGAAACAAACATGATTGTTATAGGAGCAGTAAGCGATGGAAAATTGAAATCAACACCGAAACAATTCTGTGAACATTTGCTAGATCATTTGTTCTGTGTCTGTGTTGAAAAAACATGGCTGTGTAAACAGGAGAAAAAACACAGTGGTTCGGACCAATCACTACAACACCATAACACTTTTGTAGCCAATCAGCAACAGGGGACATATTTGCCAGCAGTCGTCAATTGTTAGTCGTTGCCTGTGTTGCATACTGTGTTCATTATTTTGAAGGCGGAGCAATGAGGGGAGGGGTGTGTTTGTTTGGGTGTTGATTTCAAATATCAACAGTGTTACCCAGAAATTACTCCACCTTTAATGTAAGTAATAAAATCTACAGTAATGGTCTTTTTGTTCATACAGTACCACAACAAGGTGAACTGTTTCCTGATGCAGAGGATCGATGAGACGTGTTCTCTTGGAGCTCACGCAGCTGTAATCGTTCCTCCAACCTGGATCATCAGAGTCCGCAGACAGCAGGTGCTTATTACAGTAACACACATATATACTGTATATGCATATACATTATACATACACTGTATAACATACACTGCAAGTTGTGTGTTTGGACACACCATCCCATGCATTTTTACCATGTGGAATTATAGCAGTTATGTTGTGACCTAATAATATCACACAAATTAAAGCTCTTTTAAACTGTTAAAACCCTTTACAGACCTGTAGTCTTTCTCACACACCTTCTTGAGGTGTCACGTGTATGCCGAGTGCTTGATATCTTTGTTTGTTTACTTTAAACATTTTGTAACATAGTGAGGAACATAAATTCACTCACCTGTGCCCGGACTTTTGACTAGTGTGAGCTTCACATGTTCAAATTCCATGAGACTGTAGATACTTTACAAATACCTTGCATATTTTCTGTTCATGGGACTTTGCTTGATTAATGTTGTTTGGATTGTTTTTTGTATGTTGGTGCTGTTTGGATTTTCGGAGGACTGTACGTTTTTAAATATTTAAAATATTGTGTTTATAGTTTCATTTGTTGATATTTCTCGTAACATATTTGGTCTGTACTTTACTTGAAACCGAGAGTACCTTGTTTATTTAATAATAAACAATGATGTTAATTTTACAATCTTTCACCCAGTGTTTCAAATTGTTTAATTGGTTGAATGGGGTCATGTGGGGTAAGCTGCATTCCTGTGCTCAAATATAAACACTCATAAACTGAAATGCCTATAAACCTCAAATATCACACTGTCCACAGGCATCGTTAAAAAGCAGTAAAAGAAAGAAGAAGGCTTCTTTGAAGAGCAAGCCCAGCAAGAAAGCCACAGAGGTAACAGAGCCATCTACAGTAATTACAGTGAATGAAAGCCGCTTGTGTTTATATAAACAGTGACAAGGTATCGATATCGAACCCTCAGCAGGAAGGCAAATGGAAACATTTTCTTGTGAGACCAATTCCATCGCAGCTTATGAAACCCCTGCTGGTGTTTGTCAATCCAAAGAGCGGGGGAAACCAGGTCAGAAATGTCTCAAAGACTCTGCTTGTGTCAGTTATGTATGGGAGCTTTACTTTACACTGTATCAGCTATATAACAGCTCCTCTTTGTCTATAAAGGGAACCAAGATTATCCGGTCTTTCATGTGGTACCTGAACCCCCGGCAAGTGTTTGACCTCACTCAGGGTGGCCCGAGAGAGGGGTAAGTAATGTCGCCTTATACTTTCAACTTCCTTTGTTCAATAAGTGCTGTTGTTTATGTTTTGTTCTTATTTTTTTAAGGTTAGAAATGTATAGCAAAGTGCCCAACCTGCGTATCCTGGTTTGTGGAGGAGATGGAACGGTTAGTCATGTATACGTTTTATCGTATTGCCCTAGTGTTGTGCTGTTCTGTTAATATGTTAGTACTAGTTCTGAAGTCTGCAAATATGTATGCTGTGCTCAATATGAATTTTAAATAAATTTCCCACAATGCAACGCCTGGCCGTCTATTTACAGTGCTAAATGAAGTTTACATTCTAACAACATGTCTAATGCATACTTGATGGGCTACTGTACACTCTCGGTAGTATACAGGAGGCAGTATGCAAATATTCTTTTGTAAACTTAGTAGTTACTCATGATTCCATGCTTAACATGAATATTTAAATCAGAAAAAGCAAATAAACAGGGAATTTACATCTTCTAGCCTCACTTTATCCACACCCTCCCTCCTATTACCTAAATTGAATTAATGTACTGAATGTGAATTGATTTCATGCTGACTCTGGTTTGCAAGCTTATATGTGACATTTTTGCTATGCTCTGTTTGCACAGGTTGGCTGGATTTTGTCTGTACTGGATGAGCTCCAGTTGACCCCGCAGCCTGCAGTGGCTGTTCTGCCTCTTGGGACAGGAAATGACCTGGCTCGAACACTCAACTGGGGCGGGGTATAAAACCTTCATACTGTCTGTTGTAATGGTCTCAAAAATCCATTTGTGATAGTTTGTGGCCTCAGTTCTCCAGTTTTCTAACCCACATAGTGTGATTCAGAATCTGGTCTGTTTAACCACTCAGTAATTGAACTTTAGATATCATATATCCATTTTTGTTCCAAAAAAATGTTTATGGTTCCACTAAGAAAGTATTTTTCACCCACTTTAAATTTTGTTGTACATTTGAATGGAACCAAAGTTCTGTGTTATAGCCTGAGGTCACTCATGATCTTATTTTTAATGAAAAGCAGCCAGCTCCTGTGGATTTGTGCTTTGAAGGCAAATAACTTTGCTAATGGCACCAAGCTGCTAATACTGACAGATTCTTAAAGTGGCAGAACAGGAGAAAACAACGTCACAGTAGGTTAAATAAGAGTGTTGAATCTTTTCGTTTACTGAATGTGTGTGTACTTGTGGATCTCCAGGGATACACAGATGAGCCGGTGACCAAGATCCTGTCCCACGTAGAGGACGGTAACGTGGTCCAACTGGACCGATGGAACCTGAGTGTGGAACCAAACCTGGAGGCCAACGAAGAGGAGAAGGACGAACAACAGACAGACAAGGTCAGCTGACACCAGTAGAGGGCACTAGACTTCAGCCAAAACAGTTCAAACTGACAATTTATTATGATTGAAACATACCCTAACAGTTACTGCATGTTTTAACATTAATTTTTAGCTTCCCATCGATGTCTTCAACAATTACTTTAGCTTGGGATTTGACGCGCACGTGACGCTGGAGTTTCACGAGTCCAGAGGTGTGCAGACTCCCTGTCATTTGAATTTGAAGTAATATAATGAAAGTTTGTGAATAAAATCTGTGGCTTTATTTTCAAACATTGCTTTGTTTCCTCAGAGGCCAAACCAGAAAAGTTCAACAGTCGCCTTCGCAATAAGATGTTTTATGCAGGGGTAAGTGTGTCTGTTCACTAAAGTCACAGCTGTTTGGTTTCACACATTATCTTTTGTGTAAACTGGAAAACTTGTGCTCTTCTGCAGACAGCGTTCTCAGACTTCCTCATGGGAAGCTCCAAAGATCTTTCCAAACACATCAGAGTTGTGGTGAGTAAACTCATGTGTTTTTTATTGACATATGCTTGTGTTTCTATAATGTGGCCCAATGTATTTGATATTGGCCTAAAAGTAAAATTGGTAAAATTAGTAAATAAAAAGTAAAATTTTATTTATAAGTTGTCGTCAAATAAACAAACCTCTACCCCAGAAATACTGTGTTTATATATTACTATATATTGCATAATATTTATAGAGTGTAATCAAAATAAGTATCATTTATTTGTATTGTAATGTTAAGTCATTTCAATTAAACATAAATAAATCAATATAAAATACAAGCAAATATAGTGACAATGTGAAATACAAACAATGTGAGATGTCTGTTTATGCCTTTTGTGTTTCTGGTTCTTGAATCAGTGTGATGGGGATGATCTGACCAGTAAGGTGCAGGATTTAAAGCTACAGTGTCTCCTGTTTCTTAACATCCCCAGGTAAACTCTCTCACCTAAACTAAAATGCACAAAACAAAGTTGTTATGCAGCGTGAACTGATTGATTGATGTACTTATTCTTTTATGTGCTATTCAAGATTTTTTTTATAATTTGTTTAAGAAAACCCACTAGAAACTGAATCTAAATTATAACAAAACAAATCTAAGCTCTACTGTAATGGTTAGTCCACCCTTTATTCTTATGGGGTTTTACCGTACCACAGATGAAGGTTATCAGACCACTTGCGAATCTTGGACTGAAAGTCTCATTCGAAAAGCAATTCACCATTCTAAATTATGTTTGTTCCAGGATAAAATATAATCTGCACATGGGAATGTATTCCAGTGTTCATTAAAATGAGATTATTCTGACTGATGTGCTGTAGATATTGTGCCGGCACGATGCCGTGGGGAAACACAAACGAGCACCAAGATTTTGGGCCTCAGAAACACGACGATGGACTTATCGAGGTCATCGGGTTCACCATGACCTCTTTGGTGAGTTTCAGGGCTTGGTTTGGCTATAGTGTGTTCATGATTAAATATCTGCCAAAACAAACCAGTGAAAATGATTTTTAAAAGATTTGAGCATTTAGCCTGTGAAGACATCAACTTGATTGCTCAATTGCTTAATTGCTCCAAATGAAACCCAAAAGTTGCTCTGTCTTTCTATAGGCAACCCTGCAGGTTGGAGGTCATGGTGAGAGGCTTCATCAGTGTCAGGAGGTGCTTCTCACCACCTTCAAATCCATTCCCGTGCAGGTGGATGGAGAGCCCTGTAAACTGGCCCCATCCATCATCCGCATCACCCTCAGAAACCAGGCCAACATGCTGCAGAAGACCAAGAGAAGAATCTCCCTTCCACAGCTTAATGAGTGAGTACAATCACTGATCGCTCAGGAATCCATCCAGCTCTCCATTGATCTACTACCCATCCATCTTTCAAATGCAAACCACATTGATCTGTCCATAATTTACCCACCAAACCACATTATCAATCCACAGAAGCAATTTATAGATCTATTTAACTATAATTTCCAAATTAAATGTCTGCAAATCTGGAGAAAAGCTAAATGTTCTTGTCTTCTTATGGATGTAGTCAGCTGCCCATCACTGAGAAGGTCCAGATCCAGGTCAACCGTATTAGCATGCGTGATTATGAAGCTCTACATTATGACAAGGAACAGCTCAGAGAAGCTTGTAAGTATCTTCTGACCTCTTTTTTTCACTTTCTTCAGCTTTAAAAATCTAGTCTAACACTATACATAATATCTACTGCTTTTCTACTGTGAGGGCATCTGAAGCTAACCTTCTATTCGCCATCTTTTTGTCCTCCCAGCTATTCCTATGGGAATAATTACGGTTCCCAGGAGCAGCGATTTGGAGACATGTCGGCTGCATATCGAGAAGTTACATGAGGTGCTTTCAGCTTGTTGAATGTTGGTTGGAAATGTGCCAACAGGCAACATCCTCCATCCTCATTTGTAAAGTTGATGAAGTGGAGCTGTGCTGTAAAAGTTTGTTCCAAATTCAGCAGAAGCATTTGAGAGAAGTTAAACAAAACTTGAATGCTGTTAGGAGATAATTGTTGTCAGCGTCATTGATCTCTTAAATGTTATTTTAATATGCAAAAAAGAATATTAACCTAGTTTAAAATTATGCTAATCCAGGATTATGTTTACTCAGGGTTACCAAGAATGACCCAGGGTTAATGAATGCAAGTATAAAAAGCCCTTATAATTACAAAGATTCAGGCCAAACATGTGATATTGTGCATGTGACACTCATTGCACGTTGACTTCCTGTTCAGTTATGGGCTGAATAAAACGTTGTTACTAATTGAACTTGCACAGAGCCTGTTTTGAACAGGAGCCATTTTTCAACTGTGCTTTCTTTCCTTCTCTCTCTCTCTCTCTCTCTCATAGGAGGGGGATGGTGTTAATACAGATACACTACACGTGCCAAAACTTTCACCAAAATGGTGCTTCCTGGACTGTAAGCAGAGTGTTTTAAACTATTAGTAAAACAGAATTTGTAAAAACGATTAATCTGAAAACTAGTCATTAGACTAATCATTAGAATTAGACTTTTTGTGCAAAATTACATTTAGCGGAATTGTCAGTATTGGCAGTAACCAAAACTGGATTTTTTGTGTGTGATGTCAGCCTAACCTGGTTTGCTGATTCTAGATGCTTAAAGCTTGTCCAGGTGGTCTCCTAGACTGACAAGTGCCCAAACCTCTCAAAAACCAGCAAACCAGCTTAGACTGTTTTCAGCGCCATAAATGACTATTTTTATGTTTGATTTGTTTACAGCTACAACTGCAGATCGTTTCTACAGAATAGACCGCGGTCAGGTAACCAGGAGATGGAACGTTTGTCTCTTAATTGTTTCACATGTCACACTGTCCCATTTCAATGTTGGGTCTTAAATGTTGGATCTCTCTGCAGGAGCATCTAAACTATGTGACAGAGCTCTCCCAGGATGAGCTGTTCATCTTGGACCCGGAGCTAGTCACCAAGGAGACGGTGGGCACGTCGCCCGGAATGCCGGGGGCGATGGAAACTGCGGGGGGATGTTCCAGCACTACAGACCAGTTTGCTTTTCCTGCGTGTTCCTCAGAGCCTCCTCCACTGTGCAGGTACACTGAAACAGGTCACTTAAGATGACAAAATATGTGTTTAGTGTGTATCGACTGATGTTGTTAGGACTGTAAACAACGTTTGCACAGTCTCAGGTTGCAATTTGATGTTGCGTTTTACTTTGACTCCATTTTAACACTACTGTAATAGAGTATGTGCGTGGGCAGGGTTTGCTATGCCTGTGGGCACAAAATGTCTGAGAATGTTTTTAGCGAATACCAAAAGCTGACAAAGTCTTTGTGGAGATGTTCCTACAAGACAATAAAGCTTAAAAAGGGGACACAAGTTGTCATATTATTTGATTTATACTAATTACTTATTTTTCCATTGGGTGCGTGGTAGTGTTGATAGTAATAGTAATTGTTTTTGCATTTTAAAAAATGTACCGAAAAGTACTATGGTATTATCATGGTTGTGTGGACAAGGTAATAGCAGGTAAATGGCATGGTATATGAATATGGTAATTATACAGTACCAGTGGTGTGTTATATTTCTGTAAGTGGGACAAAGTGTCTTCACATTTGGACTTATGTCTGTGCCTTAAATGTGTATATAATATGAAAGCCGCACGAGCTCTCATATGTTTCAAAAGCTTGAATCTGTGCCCTGGGGGAAAGTGTTTTGCGTGACCTTGTATGTGTCTGAGAGAGAGAGCGAGACAGACATTTTTTAGAGCGTGTCAAAGATTACAGTAACCAACATATTGAGTTTGCCCTGCAAAACAAGACAGCCCCCCACCCAGACCCTCATCCAACCCCCTGCTCCTAAACCCTCATGTATCTATGTATACATCCACCCCTCCCCCACCTGCCTAATGCTCAGCATAGCACTTTCCACAAAACACATCCCATCTGCCACACCACATTGTGGCCATTGTTTCGTTATGGTAAATGATACATGCCTCGCAAACAATGAATTACCCCCCATGTTAGCGGATGATCATGACAGCAATAAAAGCATAAACACTAGGTCATCGTCCTTTGTTGTCTATCCATCCCATAATGCTCCCACAGGGTTCATCAGCTGCACTCCAAATGCCAGGCAGAACGCGTGTCGACCTGCATGGACCCTGACAGCGACCCTCACATGCAGAGTGACACGGGGACTGCAACAAAACAAGGCCTGTGCAGGTACAACCCTCACAGCTCAATCTACATGTCCTCTTCTATATCCTAAGCTTGTACTGTTTCCATGGAGACATAAGCACCATACTCTTCATATGGAGAGTAAGACATTACATTATGCAATGCATTATTTACAGCTGGTTTCTTTAGCATCACACACACTGAGTTATCCATCCTATAATTCCATGTGCTTCTTTGTGGCTTTCTGGTGCTCGTCTAAAACAGCCTTTACAAAAAAGTACTGTGTCGATACCATAGTACAGCAATGGTATCAGATGGTAATATCATGTTATGTAGCTATATAAATACTGTGGTAATAAACGATTACCACGTACCATGATATTTACATGGTACTCAAAGTAGCCAAAAATACTGTGGTATTACCATTGTGCATGTACAAATAAACATGGTGCTTTTTTGTCATAGAAAGGCAGATGATATCTGTTTTCAAATGGATATCTGAGCTTCTAAGCTTGTGTTTGTTTGTGGTTTCATCTCTAAGGAGGGGAGCAAAAATTATTAATATGAATCGTTTAAACACACCTGAAGGGGATTCAGTAACTGTCCAAAGGTACTGTCAGCATGTAATACAGCATGTAATATTTCATCATTATTACTGATGAGGGGTTCTATGCCACACTGATTGTGTAACTTGTTTAGATTATAAATATTGATCATTTGACTTCATTTTGTTTTATGGGTTCGCAGGATAGATGTTTGGAATGACAATAATCAAGGTACATACATTTATTTTCAACATAGGCCTTGATTCTTTCATGCACCTTGCTGTGATTAATACACAAAACAATTTTTCAATGTGTTTCAGAAACAATAAATTTCCTCTTTGAAGCTGTGAAGTCAAATAGCTTTGAGAAGGTATTCAAACATGTTGCCTGTTTAAAATACTGTGCTTTATTTTAAGTGCTGTATTTTAAGTGCCGTGTACTGCCAGATCTGATGGACTCTTTCTCTGATCATTAATGTTCTCAGCTGGTCCAAATTCACAGAGAAGGTGCAAATCTCTTGGTTCAGGACCGGTTTGGCTGCACCCTCCTCCATTATGCTGTTGAAATCGGCAACAAAGACATTGTGAAGTACATCACTGACAATGGTAGATTAATTACAGTAAATTTTGAATTAGAGTTTTGTATCATACTGCGCTCTTCATCAGTAATTTATCTTTTTCGCTCTGTGATCAATAGCTCCTTCCTGTATCCTGGATGTGACAGAGAAATCAACGTAAGTAGTGCTAAATTTGGCATTTTCAAGAAAATTTTTTATTTTTTTTATAGTAAGGTTTTTTTTATAGTAAGTGATTCTCAGTTGGCTGTGTTGAAGCCCCCAAATTGTACGTTGAACTTCATCTGATGACCCAACACAGTAACAAAACTGTTGTGTGAATGTTTTAATCTCAACAAAATTACATAGGGTGAATAAGAAAATGTATGGTTTCTTATTCTAAATATCTCCTTATTCTTAATATCTAAATATTTTCGATAGATAAATTCACCAGTTGATAGTTATTGTAAATTCACCACACAAAACATGGGTGTGGTCAGCACAAACCATGTTTGTTCAAAATTGCAAGTGAAGCCATGTATTGGTGTTTTGTGGTTGTGACCCATCAGTGTCCCAGGACAGGAGTTGTAATGGTTACAGGGTTTGTGTGTATGTGTTTTTGACAGAGGTAAGACCGCCCTGCATAAAGCAGCTGCATTGTGCCACAGGACCATCTGCTGTTACCTGGTGGAGGCGGGTGCATCTCTCATGAAGACAGACCTGCAGGTCAGAATGTGCACATGGTCCTCATGAACATCTTCAGAAATCAACTCAATGATTGTTTAATCTACCTACATTAATGTCATAATTTTTGTTTCATTGAATCATTTTTATAATTTACCCAGAGATCATCCAAAGCAAAAGAGAAGCAGTTTGAAAACATACTGTTGTAATTTCATCTATTAGAGCCGGGGCCTAGTGGTTAGTCATATCAAAAGTTGTCTGTTTAGTTTAACATTTTTAAATTTTATAGCTTGTATCTGAACAAGCTACAAGTTCTTAGTAACTTCTAAAACTTCTAATTTACTCCCTGTCATTATCCGTCCTCTCTACTCTGTAAATAAATATGGCCAAAAAATGCTCTTCCTTTATCTGCAGGGCGAAACTCCAAAGATGTATGCAGACAAAGCTCAGGATTTCGAGTTGGCAGAGTACCTGGAAAACCGGCAACACCAACAGATGATTCATAAAGAAGACCACGAGACTGCGGTGTGATCTCCAAACTGAACCGTCTTAACAGCTACTAAACTACAGAGGCCCTAGGGCCCTAACTACAACCCTAAGTCCGGTGTATCTGGCACATGCACACGTTAATGATGATACAAGGCAGCATGTTTGTACGCTCTTTGTGTTGATTGTAATGCCAAAAAGACAGTGTTTGTTTCATGTTTCAGAATGCATGAGTTTCTCCATATTTTTTCAGTTATGAAGACGACACAAAACTGCATCGCCTGCTACTTACTGTAGGAAACAATGTACTGAATTTTAGGAGTTTCATGGCTGAATTACCATGTATGAAAGTGGCTTTTACTAAACTACTATAAAGCAAACCAGATAAACCTCATGAGCGATACAAAACTGAGAATAGAGGTTTTTAAACGGCTGCTGCTTTTGGTTATGTTACTTAATATTGTAATAATCTTTCGATTTAAACGCTGTTACTGATAGCATATCAAAGGGTTTTACAGATATGCATAGATTTAAGTTTTGTGACCAGAGTTTTCTGGAAATTATCCAAACCTCGGCACACTTCTTTTAGCTTGGCTTATACTCGCACATGTTTGTTCTAGTTTGAGATGGATGTTGTTTTCATTGCCTCCCGCGTTTAAGAATGCTTCCTCAGCTGTTGCTTATGGGCAGTTTCTCTCTTTGTAGTACATGCTTATATTTTCGAAAACATTCCATTAATTACTACTTTGGATATGTTATATAGCATTAAATCAATTTTGTGTGCATCATATCTTATAACTCATAATCATTGGTTAGTCAATAGATTTGCCAATTTCTGCATAAATATGCCTAGATAAATGAAGTTTCCTTCCTAGATGGAATCACATTTCATGGCAAAGATTTCTTGTTTTGACTATTATACTTCTAAAATAGCATTTAAAACGTTATTACAGATTTTAGGTTCAGCTGCACTGAATTTATGAGGTAATGCAGCAAGTTGGTCTTGGTTTTCTAGCCAAACTGGCCACATTAAGTACACAGAACGTTTTAAATTGTTCTGCCAGCTGATAAATCACATTATCAGTGATGAACGGCTACTGAAGGAGGCCAAACAGAGGAGAGAGACATGATAGTTTTTTTCTCTTTGCATTGGTCTTTTACCTCTGTCAGAGTTATAAATATATTTATGTCATCGTTTTCAGTTTAAAGGTTTAAATTCTGGTATATTCAACCACTTACTGTATGTTAAATAGACTAAAATGCTTGAATAATTACAATGGCAGGAAAGCTGGTCTTTTTACAAAACAGCTATTTGACAAAGTTGGGTTGACGGTATTGTCATAAGCATTGCCATAGTGTGTTTGTGTTGAGACGTCATTACAATAGAATAAAATGTATTTTGTGAGTGCTTTGTAAGAGTTGCTATGCAATTCCAAATAGATGATACATGTACATAATCTGTCAAACATTTTAAAAATGTGTGAACGATCTGTTCCAATTTACAATCTTGCATTTGTATGTGATATAAACTTAGATAAAAATAATGCTGCTTGATTTATAAGAGTAGATAAGAATTTTGTTAGAGGAATAGTCATGTATTTGTTCTGCGGGGCTGGTTTGTTACTGTCTACTAGAAAAATTAAATAAAACTAAATATAATCTTTAAAAACACTTTTGTTTGATTGTTTACAGTATTTATGCTTTTATAATAGGTATCAAAGGATTGAATTGACTGAATAGCTACACACTGCGTCTGACTCCACTTCATATAGACTGCATTGGCAAACACACAATGATTACACAGTTTCTTGCTCTCACAGCAATGGCGTCCGTTCTGGGTTTAGAGCGCTGGGTGGTAAACATTGTATAATGTTGAACTGTGCCTCTCCATAGGAGGGTCTTTATGTCTGAATAGGTTACAGGCCATGATGGATGTGTTGACATTTGTGACTCATTTATCATTTCTCAGATAAGGTTATTGTTCTCAGAGGGCTGAAGGTGGGAAGGGAAGCAAAATTGTTTTCGAATTGGTTTAACCTACGTTCACCCTCTGCTTCTACAAAAACATTTCACGCAAAGCCAACATGAACAATCATTTAGTGAAATGATTTACATATAATGCAATACAAGTTTTAATACAAAAAATAGAAATACTACAGATACCAAAAAACAGGTGATGGATGGGATGGATGGATGGATGGATGGATGGATAGATAGATAGATAGATAGATAGATAGATAGATAGATAGATAGATAGATAGATAGGGATGATGATGAGAGACAGACGAAGAGAGAGAGAGAGAGAGAGAGAGAGAGAGAGAGAGGGTAAGTCTAAGTGCACAGCTATGCGACCAGCTCAAACTAGTTGGAAACACAAAGAGCAGCGGATATCATCCAGAGAGCCGCGCATAGGATACACATTCACAGCCCAGAATCATATTCACAGCAATAAGGCAAGTACACATATTTACATTCATTCGCTGCTATCACAAATATATTGCATTACATTGCATTATTAATATTGTAATACATCGTGCATAGCAACGATTGACGTGGATCGATTTTTATGTGACGCGCCTTTCAGTGCGATGTATAGGATTTTCATCATATTAAGGGATGTATTGATAATGTATGATGAAAGGATGAATCAATCGATACGTGCTTCATTCGGAGAGCGATTATTAGCACCTGAAGTGGCTGATTTGTGTTAAATATCAAATTTCATCAATTTTGAATAAAATATTTGGTTTATGAGGTTTAACTAAATTCCATATTTGGTTCAATTGGTCTGCGATGCTGTAGCGCAAATGGCTGAAATGAGCAAAAATTGCCCTTGTTTCGGCTGTATTTGGTTACGGCTTCATTATAGGTTATTTTAATGGTGGGTCTCACTGAATCGTACTCCTGTTGTAATTCAGTCGTGGAGTTTGTGTTTGTGTGTGCCCGATGCCTCTTTAAGGATAATGATCTGATCGGGTAGATGATGCTCTCTGAGGTGCCAAAGAGGACCAGCTGCCAGCAGCTGCTTGACCCACTTTTCCAAATCACAACCAAATGGGCAAATAAGTGCTTGCAATTTAATTCAGGCGTGCAACTGACAGAAAAAAATCTAGATGGAAAAGCATTCCTGTATAAGTGTTCCTCAAGAGCCTTCGAAGATCTAGTGGTTGGTGGGTGAACTTTGATTGACTGTGAACTTGAGGAAGTTTTCTAATGTCCTGTTCTGCGTTCTTCAAAGGCAGCATCCCACGTACCCTCTCGCATCAACAGAGCTGTTTTTGTCCTCCAATGCAAATAGGCTTACATTCAAAGAAGCTGAGCGGAGGCCCGCTCCCCCTCTCCTTAAGACACAGCATGGGATCTGTGTTAGAGCTTTTTCAGAGAGGAAAGCAAAACGGGTGAGATCCTGCTTTGTTCAGAGCTAGTGAATCAGGCTCCTCTAAGGCCCAGCTGAAGGTCTTTGAGTACTTGGCCTCTCTCCCCGCGGAGGAGAGGGGAGGGCAGGCAGGGGACCCCTGCCGATCGCTGTTTCTCCTCGCACAAAAGTATGACCCCGAGGAGCCCTTCACATTTATGACTGACTGGAGAATGGAACCGTGCCGCGGGCAGCGCCATGAAAGAAGGTTGTTTAAATGGAAGCAGGGAAGAATAACAAAAAGTGGTGCAGCCCTTTTTCTGTTAGAAAATAGGAAAATTGAGAGAGCCTCTTTTATGGAGTCACAAATAGTGGGTGCAGGACACTATCTACACAGAGTTTTTAATTCCAATGTACCGAATGGCATAGCACAAACATAGATCTGCTCTAAGGATCATGACGTCCTTTTTGAAGGTTTTTCTAAGGATCTTGTAGCTGAAAAATGTAATGACAAATTGTTCATCTAACTGTACAGACAAAATGCAAAAGCAATATCTTTTAGGCTTATTTGTATATCACAGTCACAAAGGGGAGTTACACAATCATGTGTGACTATGGTGACTGTGTTGGGAAGCCTACCTGCTAAATGTTGTTTTTAGCCGTTGAGACCAACTGTTCCATTGTTAACAGACAAGCCACAACCCAGGTCATATTTAGCTTTCCTTCCTTGACTCATTTATGGCTTTAAATCTTTGCCCTTCAGACATATGATCAAGCATGACGTAAAGTCAATGAGTGCACACAATTGAAAAGGTTTCTATTGTTGGTCATTCCATAAAAGATGTTTCTGTATGATTAAATTACTGTTGGCTGTATGTCTTCGCAGAATGCGGAGTTTATTCTCAATAGTGTTTGTTCTGTTGGTGGTGATGATGATCACTGTGGAAGGCAGTATGAAGAAAAAAGGTTCGTTTTTTTTACAAAACACTTGAAATAATATACTGTAATTTATGTTCCTTGTATGTAAAGCTATCTATATTCATTTTCTATTTTCAGAAAAGGGTAAAGAGCCCAAAGCGGAGGCTGAGTGCAGTGAATGGCAGTATGGAAAATGTGTACCCAATAGCGGCGATTGTGGGACTGGCATCCGTGAAGCGACCTGCAACGAGCAGACGAAGAAGACCAAGTGTAAAGTGCCATGCAACTGGAAGAAGGACTTTGGCGGTAAGATTTGACCAGTTCTAAATGGATGCAATACATGCCCAGATTATAAACAAACAGGGCATTTAGTCTAGTTTGTCCTTTGCTTTGTAGCGGACTGCAAGTACAAGTTTGGTCGTTGGGCTGAATGTGACACCACTACAGGAACCAGAAGCAGGTCTGGAACACTGAAAAAGGCGCTTTTCAACGCTGAATGCCAGACCACCATTAAAGTGTCCAAACCTTGCACCCCAAAGACCCCCAAACCCAAGGGTGGGGAGAAGAAAAAGGGTAAAGGAAAGGAGAACTAACTTGAAGACCCTCCCCCAACTGCCCACCTAGTTGTACATTCCTATGTGATGCCCAAATCTTCAAAAAGGTGAATTCTGGGGAAAAAACTGTAGCCCTACCTGTTGTTATTATCTTCACTTTCTTTTGTAATTAGTAAATGTATGGTTGTCTATGCTGTTGTAATTTGATCCCTTTAGCAAATTTTTAATTGTAATTTACTTTGCATGTATAAAATAGGCCACAGCAAATTTGTTGTCTAACACATTGTCTTTACTAAAGAGAAAAACAGGCAAGAACCATCATGAGCCTAAAATGCCCCCAAAATGATCTATTTGTAAATTACAACAACTGTTTTTGAAAAAACACTTCTGTATGCTTTAACATATAAACTGAATGTTTAAACAAACACTGCTCCTGGGAGTAATGGTCAATATCAAATATCTGTTTATAAATGTATGTTTTTAGATTTGTAATGGATGTACAATCAAATTTACAACACTAATTCTACACGTTGTGAATAAATGAAAAAAGTGTATTTTCAATATAATTTTCTGGTGCCTTTTTAAAGATGAGTTTTTAATTGTGCAACAGCTCTACCACAATTAAATGACTATCAAAAACTATCAATAACTGCATTGTCATATACAGTCACATACATTTGTCACAAATATCAAATACCTTTACCAACACAATCTTTTTTTGACTAGTAAAACAGCCTCACGCTCCCAAAATGTTCAGCAAATCATGTCCTTAATTGATTCGTTAGAAGTTGTTTAGTAGACTTTCCTGTTTACTTCCTATGAAGTGCTATTCATTTTAACCTCAGATTTTTGCATTGGCACATCAACATTCGTTTGAATGTTCTTCTGAAGGTGCCATTGCAGAGAGCGTAACACACTGGATTAATCATGCTATTGATGTAGCACAGAAAATATCCCACAATCCACAGAACCTCTGGAACGCACCAGTGGCAGAAGGTACTAATGAGAACCATGATGTTATAAGGCATCCAGGTGAAGATGAAGGCCAGGAGAATGGCAAGAATGGTCCTCGTCACTTTCCTCTCTCTGGAAGCTTTCCGTCTGGTCAACTTGGAGACATCTTTTAGAACAGTGGATGCGGGCTGTTGAACCCCTCCACGAGTGCAGTTTTTGAAAATGGTATAGCTAGAGTCAAGTATTGTCCTACTAACCTTTGCACGATCTGTCGTGGTCTTCATTTGTGACATTTCTGTATCTAGTCCTTGATCCTCCACCGAGGCATCAGGGCTTGAATCTATAGAGTTGTTCATTTTGCTGGTTTCTACAGATGGAAGTCTGCAGACCTTGTCCTTTGTGATGAGGTTAGAATCACCTTCGAATGAGCATGTCTGACCCAGTTTAATTTCATTCACTATGTCAGAGTTTATGTTTGTCAATGCTCCTCCACTTCTCATAGTATGAAGAAGGTTTTCCGATTCAAGCTTCACCTTACAAACTCGCCTCTGACTGGCCAAGGATATGCGTGTGTACAGTACAGTCATTATTATAACGGGAATATAGAATGCAGGGATTGTGGTTGCCAGGGTTACAGTGGGGTTGGAAAGGAGCAGGATGTAGCACTCGTTCTCTGGGACCTTATGACCATCCCGCCCAGTCTGCCATAGAAGGATGGCTGGAGCCCAGAGAAGCAGAGACAGCAACCAGGCTGCAGCAATCATGGCTCCTGCCCACCCTCCGGTACGCTTGGCTGGGTAACTCAGAGGCCGAGTCACACAGAAGTATCGGTCAAAACAGATCACGAGGTGGTTCATCACAGAGGCGTTGCTTACAACATAATCTACAACCAACCACAAATCGCACATCTGTGGCCCCAAGGGCCAGTACCCCATAACAACATACAGGGTGTAGAGATTCACAGAAAACATGCCAACGATGAGATCAGCACAAGCAAGACTAAAGAGGAAGTAGTTGTTGATGGTTCTAAGATTGCGGTTGACTTTGATTGACAGAAGTACCAGAACATTGCCCAGCACTGTTAGTATACTGATGAAGCCAGTTATAAACAGGATGAGTGTAAGTTCTACAGTCCCGTATGCATAATGCGACCCTCCGGACATCACATGTGATTCTTCAGTGGAGAGACTATAAAGGTTGCTGTTGAGCATGTTTAAAGAAGCTGTGAAAATAAAAAGTAACTTTTAATGAATTTTTTGAAATTATGATAATTTATATATACTTAAAAAAAGTTTAAATTCAACACATTTTCGCTCATAACCAGTGCTTGAAGTGGAATTAAAGTACTGGTACTCTCATGCGTGCTGCCGGTCATATGCAAATCATTATCACATTTGAAATTAAATAAAATGCTTACTGAGATACTGCTGGTACAACAAAAAAGTAATAAGGTATGTGAGTATGATAGTAATATGTGATTCCTTGCACGATTGACTAGCCTTCACATTAGGTGTCAGGTTAATTTAGCATCATAAAAGGGAACTTCTGATAGACTAGAATGACTTGCATAGACATGAATTGTCAAAATGAGAGATACTTTACATTAATAATCACTCAGACACTGACACTGACCAGAGCCATGCACAAACATTTTGGTGGTTATACTCTCATATTTATCTATTATTTCATGTCAAATCTGTCGTTATTGGGCTGTTACCAATCAAATCAATTGTTTTTCATTTACAACAGTTGTATTTGCATGCATTTACACAGACTGCAGCTAAAACACTGTGTAATCATTGTGTATAAAAGGCATTCTTGCTTCGGTTATCTTAACCAGTAAATCCAGTAACTTATACTGGGACAATGTATGGGTTAAGCTCTTCAATGTTTTTCTTTTTAATGGTATTTCCAGCACAACGCCATTTTGATTGTAGTAGTGGTTAAATACAAAAAGCATAACTTTTTACAATTGATGGGACCCGAAATCTAGTGTACATTGTACAAAGCCGTGAGTTGATTGTTTTAACTTTGTTTAAAAGTTAGCAGGCTTTAGTTGCTGGATTTACCAATGTTTGCATATTAATTAATGCAAGCAGCCTAAAGTAACCCCTCTATTTTTTCTGGGTTTTCTGCAGAACACACAGTAACATTCAGAGTCTAGATTTATATTAGATTAGATGGAAATACAAAAGCACTACAATAAAACAGTACTCCGTGGATCAAGCACTGGCTGTAATATGTATTGTACCGCACGTAACTGTTTATTATTATTAATAATAATTTATTATACATTTGACGTCCTTCTGTAGTCTTCAGTGCGTGAACGCAGACTGTGGCTGCTGGGGAGCGAGAGGGAAAACGCGGAGCGGAGTGAGCGCGTCTTCAGCGGAGTGATACAGAAAGCTTTCAGCGGAGTGATACAGAAAGCTTTCAGCGGAGTGAGCGCGTCTTCAGCGGAGTGATACAGAAAGCTTTCAGCGGAGTGATACAGAAAGCTTTCAGCGGAGTGAGCGCGTCTTCAGCGGAGTGATACAGAAAGCTTTCAGCGGAGTGAGCGCGTCTTCAGCGGAGTGATACAGAAAGCTTTCAGCGGGGATGTTCGGTCATGCAGCTGCTGTCCCGTTAATTCCGCACTTAAGGCAACAACAAAGTTATTAACACGTGAGGAATGGTGCTAAAAAAGTGAAGGTACACTAAAGATTAAAATATAACAGTCTTCAAGCACTGCTCATAACCCAGAACAAGTCTGCACTCCTAAAATATTGAATGACACTAACATTGTCCCACCAGCATCACCTTACCGTTGAAGACAAGCCATTCAAAGTCCCTGGAGTGAACAGCCTCCTTCATGATCTCCTGCATGATGATCTCCTCATGATCTGAATGAGGAAACAATCGGGAAACCCTTTACATTGCTTAAACAGCACCGCCCATCTTTATATCTGTAACCTGTCATCAGACCTATTCGAACAGCATCTGTTCCTATTATATTCAGCAGAGGAAGATGGTCAAGAATGTGGAAGGATTGCATTACTGTTGAATTCCTCTTGTACCATCTTTTATGTAGTCTAATGCAGATCCTGTCATTTGAAGAGGAAACATATGTAACCTTACACACAGAATCTGATTACCCGCCGTGTGTAACTGCAGTGTAGGGCTCAATGCATTGTCTCAGAATGCATTGTACCAAAAACACCAACAAATGTAAAGTTTTTTAAGACTTTGCATTATACTTAATGGTAATTCTCAGCACATTCTTATAATATAATCATTGTAATCTTATTTAAATTACCATAAATGTAATACAACAAATACTACAATGTATAAAAACTAATGTATAATACTATAATGTAATTCTTTTATTTAGACTTTGATTGCAAAATGTGCGTAAACGTTATGCTAAAAAGCAAAGAAATAAATCAAAAACAAATGAAGTAATTTCCATATTCTCATTTTATTAAAACTCTCATAATCATCATCACAGGATCTTTGGTGTCCCACAAAACTCTTTTACAACACCCAATCCTCATTTTCACTAAATAAAGAAGCAACTACACATTTATTGTAAATACAGGACATCCCTCCTGCCGAAGGGGAAGTTAAATTCTAATCTTTTCCATCCTCATGACTTCTGTTAAGTACTGATCCAGCAGTGACAGCATGAACTAAAACCACACAACCAACAAACACAATTCAAATCTTGAAAACATCCCACCTTCAGTTGCTGTCAGCCAGTTCTTCAGGCTAATGTGTTATTTTGCCGTGTTATTAGGTGGAGTATGTATGAGTAAAAAGGCATATTTTAAAATCAGGATTGTATTGATAGTTCTCACAAAGCATTAAATAAATACCCAAACAAAAAAGCACCAACAATCTGACACAAGTTTCACCAATAACACTCCACATTCAAAAGGCTTGTGGAGAATTTACAGCTGTAATTAAACTTTGAGTGTTCGGATGACCCTGTGGAGAAATATTCACTAAGCTACTGAACACGAGAAAAAACAAGGGTCTGCAGTTTCTGAGAGGATCCCGCTGCCACTGTTATACCTCCACAATCCCACTAAAATACACCTTATATTCAAAAACTTTTAAAAGGGTCACAGACAAACCATTCTAATGAGGGACTTTATTTTTTACAAAAAGTAACAAATTCAAGCCAAGCAGCTAAAATAACAGGAATTTTTCAGACATCTAATCAAATTTAATCTTAGACACAAATAAAAGCAGGGGGAGATCAGTTTTTATAAATGCTATTCAACTAAAGGCCTGTTAATGCTTGTTACATACATATGCAAAAATTATTCATCAGAGTTGACCAACCATATGCAAGAATCTAAACAAGCACAATGAAGCTTAAAAGGCGAGTGTCTTAAAAAACATCCAAAATATGATTTCAAGTTTTTTTTCTTGATCCTCTCTACATATACAATGCTACATTTAATTATAATAAAACTCTGTAGGCGGACACACACATGCACACACAAACGTGTAGTAAAAGACAGCATGATCAGTAACTCAGCAGTGTGCGTTTTATAGACCTGCGGTATGCGCATACAGTGCCAAATTTCCCCACAATGCCCTTCTGAAAAAGTACTCTATAATAGATTATTCAAGTGTGATTATTCATAAATCTGATTTATCGAATGTAAAATCATACTTGGTGCAGTTTGAAAAGAGATGGTACTTTAGTGCAATCACTTGGCATTTTTTTACGCAACGTAAGAGGCCCGCTCTGACTGGTGGAACTGAATGTCTCCATCAGCCAATCAGCCCAGGAAACAGACTCAGTACTTTAAAGATGAATAAAAAAAAAATCTGTCGCTAAAATTTTCTCTAAAACATGTTACAAAACAAACTAAGGACTGGCACAAATGTTTGATGGCCTTATGTTTGGGTTTTCAATTCTGTTTATCTGGGGTATGGTCTGTACAAATTATAAAGATGCACTTTTGCTCAAATCAGATTGCAAAAACACATTAACATTACACACACAAAGTTAATGGTAACTGGTCATAAAGGCATAAAAGCACTAAATAAAAACCGTTCAGCATACCACAATTCCACCTCTAGGGATGCACGTGTGTTTTACAGCCTACATGCTAAAATTTGCTTAAGCTCCGCCCTCCGCATTCAGCCACATCTCTTTATATAAAAGCTCTGGTTTTGGACACGCATGCAATATGAGATGTGAACCCCAATCAAGGTTTTCAAACCACATTTTTAACCCAACAGACAATTAGAGACAACATGCTTTCAATAATGTATTTTTCAAACTACAGATAAATAAATTCAAATTAAAAACCATTATAAAATTTGCAGTTTGGAAGTTTAAGGGGACACACAGACGCATATTTCAGTCTGACAACTTCAAAGCAGACATTGTTCTAGACACTGATCAACCGTATGACTGAAACACTGTATAGTGGAAGTCACATTATCGAACACAAATAACCAAATACGCTGAGCATGACCTTTGATTTGAACACGACAATTAATACAAGACGCTGAGAAAGTTGCCTAAAGTTAGTGTTAACCTGTGAGGAAAATCTGTACAGCTTTACTGGGTTTCTGAAACCAGACTAATATCTGGTACCCCACAGGCTCTGGCTGCCACAAAGGATCAGTGGGGACACACCCCCCAACCTCAACTGGCACTTTGATTGGCTGATGCTATTTCTGGAGCTTAAAAGGGTGGTTAACTGCAACCATGTTATTCCCATGGTAAGGGAGTAATTCAAGTATGGTGCCCTTTCTTGGCACCCGAGGAATGATGAAATATCCGAGACTCAACCTTGAAAGGAAGGAAAATTATAACTTAGGTGCAACACGCAAGTGCAATAATGATGCTTCCCCAAAGACAGAGTTGATTTTGACAGAAAGGGTGAAGATGACGTCTCCAAGGAGATGACATTTAAAACTTGGCACTCATTCTTTCCCAAATAAGGCCAAAGTGGGAGGAGTTAGAACAGCGGCAGGAAGTTAAGTGGTTCTGCCCCAGAAGTTCTGTCAGTTCTGTCATTGTAACAAAAGTGTACACTGACAGCACACCACAAAATGCACCATGCAGACTCTCTACTGATGTTCATCAGATGTAGGACTATCTTCCATACAAGTCATCAGGGTAATCTCGGCTCCTGCTTTCACTGTAGCTGTTGCTATGGTCATTGTTGTTATTGTTGCTATGGTTGGACAAGTTCAAATAGCTAGGAGATGAAAGGTGTTGAGAGTCATCATTTTGACGGTGCACAAACAACTCTGCCTCAACCGCCGGTGACGCCCCTGTGTCTTCAGAACGAGCTGTAAACTGGGGTAGAAGTGTGGAAATGTTAGACCCTGATGGACCAGGAGCTTCTAGAGAGTCTACCATGGGTTCAGTGTGTAAAAGACCTGCAGAAGAGATACCAAGCCCATTGGACGTTTCTGAGGTCGGGTTTCCTGCCTGAGTCGCCCTCACCGAGGTCTGTGAGCCACGGTGAATGCGATGGCTGACCACAATATTGTTCCCAAATCCGCCCATTGAGGCCATGGTAGTGCTGCGTTCTCGCTGGACCACGGCCGTCATTCCACCCTCCGCCATTAGGCGGCGGATCCGAGAAAGTGCGTCCTCTCCTGGGCCAGAATCGGCTGCTGATTCTCCTAAAGAAAACATTGAGAGTTGTCGTCAAACACTCATGTACTCAGATCAGTGGATTATTAAGGGATTTTATGTGCTATGTGATTACCAGCTGTTTTTGGTTCAAGAAACAGGAGCACAACCTTTGTAACTTTAGCCTCAAGATCTAAACAACTGGCTGAAAACCCTCCAAAATAAATCCATGTAAATTTTCTGGCCCTTTTTTATCATACCCCAAGTGAAAAAAAATTTACACAATATGAATTGCTTCTGTCCTAAAACTATAAAGAGCAAACCTGACCAAAATATGGCCATAATCAGTTGTGATAACAGTTAGTATTAAGGGTTTGTTCAAATCCTCAACAACAAGTGCTTATCAAGTGCCACTAAAATAAACAAACAATAACATCTTATAATATCAATTGTTAGCTTCCCATGTGCACACAAGGACCCATTATATTGAGAGACCTAATGCTAAGATTCAATTTGACCAGCTAATAGTCAGTAATAAAGCACCTGAGACAGTAATATCTGTCTAAAGCCCTCAGTAGAACACAACCCAGATCTCAGATGGGTTATTTGAATCAATCTCAGCCCATTACTGTCGCAGATGAGAGAGAGAGTAGCAGAGCGAATCGAGTCAACACAAAGCAGTTACCGTGATATGTGTTGGGTAAGTTGGGCCGGTTCAGTGATGCCTCTGAGACGGTTGCTTGAACTGCTGTGTGTGACAGTGTGTGTGTGGTCTCCGGGTGTGTGTGTCTCTCTGTGCTGGTGCTGGCGGTCTGAACCACTAAAAGAGCAATACATTCAGCAGCAGTAAGTGGATATAATCAATATTACTTAAGATGGTAACAGAGAAATGAACAAGTGGGTTATAGATGAGCATAATAAAAATCACTGTGGCCTAGAACAGCAACCTTAAGTGTGTGTGTGTGTGTGTGTGTATATGTATGTATGTATATATATGTAGATAGCCAGACATTAGACAGATAATTAGCAATATTACCCAGTCTTAAGTATAATTTGTGTAATCTACATCCTAAGAAACCATGGAGACTAGAACATTCTCCTTGTCAGAATAGAACACAGTATTTAGTTTATATGTTACGGTGGTTGTAATGTGTGTGTCTTACTGTGTCGGGATGTGTGTGTGTTCTGGAAGGCGCTGGTGGAAGGAAGTTCTCTCTCCGTCTGAGTCTCTGCGTTCTGCAGTCGCACCACCGGTGTCTGTGTCCCCTGTGAGGTCACAGAAGGGGCGGGCTGACGTGGCTGCAGACCAATCGCATTCATCAGGCCCATGTCACGGTCAAATCGCCAGCCGGACCTGCTTGTCCTGCGAGTGTACATAAGCATATATCAGTAATACTGGAATGCTATATTATGATACAAAACTGTGTTTTATTATGAAGTCAAACTCAGTTTCTTACCCCGGGCGTTCCACTCCACGGGTTCGACTACTGCTGCTGCTGTTGACAGTAAACAAAGAATCTGGACTTGGATCAGATGAACTGTCCCCATCACTGCGGAAATCACTGTGAATGAAAAGCAGATTTTAGACCTTAAGTAAGGGCTACTAAACAACTACTGGACAACTGAATTCCAAAGAAGCTTTGGGAAAGAAGTGACATGCTGTCAGCGTGGGCTGTGATCCTATTATAAATCCATCAGCCTGGGGGAGAATTCTTCAAAAGCAATGAGCAACAGAAGTCATGGGGAACAGAGGTAATGTCATTAAAAACCAATGATTGCTTCGTGTCTCGCAGGAGAAGACCCCAGTTTCCTGCCACTAATGAAGATGGTAATCTGCCCAAGACTTAACATGACAGATAATATGGTCATTTATCAGAAGCTCTTTTATATATATATATATCCAACAAATTTGAAAAATAAAACTGATCCCCAATCAGAAATACAATCATGTGAAATCTTGTGCATCTTGTGAAAAATTCACTGATGACGAACTAATGAATCAGCACTTAACCTGTTCAACATGTTTCTCTCACTGAATCAATGTTAACACAGACTCTTGCGTGTTTACGCAAATGACTGGTTGTAAAGTTGTGGCTTTTAACTGCACAGTCACAGTCACATTTAATCAGTAATTTCTATTGCTACTGTGTACAGTGGCACTTGATTTTATATCAGGTAGATTGGCAGATTGGCTATATTGAGCTAATAAGTTATCTGGACCCCTCTGGTTGGCGCTTCAGGGCCCTAAGCAAAAGAATAACCAGGCACATCTCCTTTGGATAATTGCACTTTGGCCATCTTACAAACAGCTCAAACTGTCCCCAAGGTCTCTCAGCTGTGCGATACATTTATGTACAATAGCCAAATCATGTATTCAAGTCCTTGTGTCTTATTGACCATTTCTAAATATACTTTCATTCACTTTTATGATTTTGTTAACTGAAAGGTTTTGGGTTTTGAATCCCACTCATCATCTGCCATTATGTTCCTGACCTAAACACTTAATAGTTCACCCCAAAATAAAAATTCTCTCACCCTCATGTCATCCTAAGTGTATGACTTTTCTTCTTCAGCCCAACAAATATATGAAAGATATATGAAATAAAAAGCTTCTCAGCTTTGTTATGGCATTAAAAAGTGCCATCCATTATAACAGTAATCCAAACATCTACAGTTAATAAATGTCTTGCAGCGAAACAATGCATTTGTGCAAGAAACCTATTAATATTTTGAGCATATTAGCCATCAACGTGGTGCGTTTTAATGTAAATATATCGGTATGAACAAGTACACCCCGGCTCTATATCAAAAACGTTGAATCTCATTGGTTCTTGTGTGTCTCATGATTGCATGTTTCGTCACAACACACACAAAGGCTAGTTACGTGACATGCGAGGGTGAGTAAATGATGACAGAATTTCCATTGTGAACTATTCCTTAACTACTACTGAAATCCATCAAAAAAGTTTTGCAAAAGCATGCTCTAAAATTTCTCAGACATTCATGTAGGCCAGATGCCCAGCTGGGTGTCTTCTGAAATGGGTCACTCACACTGGCCTGCAGATGACCAGATCTCCCTTGTTGGTCCCGTAGGCTAATCCCATGCCTGGTTCTGGAAGCCATCTGGCTGAGTTAATACTGACATGTCTCCTCTGGTCGGGTGCCATGGGGTAGACCACATTAAACATCATCTGCAAGATACAGACAGAAAAGAGGCAATCAAACATGTCCATGTTGGAACAAGCAACCTTATGCTATTGTTTTCAACGATCAGTCTAAATGTCTCTTACAATAAGGGTTATACTGTAAACAACTTAATATTTTCATTATATTACATATTCAAGAATATCTTAATTTTTCTCTACAGTTTTAAGTGGCATGTTAAGGCATTTGCTTACTCTAATGGACGTCTCGCCTCCATGTGGCTGCTGCAGACGAAACACTTGTGCCACCATGTGGTCAGTGGTGGGATGAAGCAGGATCCTCCGAGAGGCCAGTCCCACCATCACATAGCAACCCATGGGCGAAAGACTCACAGAGATTGCATTCGGTCCTGAAAATGAGTAAAAACATGACCATGATTTATTTTATAAAAATAAAATATAACCAAAATATATTTTAGCTTAATTTAATGCCTCTTGGAAGTTTGCTTAGGCCCACTGGTTGAGAAACACTGATTTTTTGTAACTGTATGCTGAAGTGCTGT
The DNA here is from genome assembly GCA_036877525.1 of Chromobotia macracanthus. NCBI lineage: Eukaryota > Metazoa > Chordata > Actinopteri > Cypriniformes > Botiidae > Chromobotia > Chromobotia macracanthus. The sequence continues at coordinate 5,825,109 of JAZGTH010000021.1, read as the reverse complement.
TTAACACTGACCGAATCTCTTGGTGTAGAGCATCTCGCCCAGATTATGAGGTGCTAGAGAGTAAACAGCCAGATTGCCTTCATCAGCGAAACCCCGTTGGCTGCTGGGAATGAAGACGGCCAACAGCTGCCCATCTGCAGAAATATCACAGCTGGCATCGTTGTAAATCTTACAGTGAGGAACCAGCACGTTCACTGAAGCTGAAATAAACAGGAGAGAAAAACAAACCAACCATGGTGTTATAACGGCCATTAAAATATATTAGTAAAATTAGAACTGTCTATAATAAAGACTCCAATGTTAACTTCCTGTCAAACAGGAAATACAGCCAAAGTTTCAGGAGATTTCAAACAATATCAAGGTCATCTAGATCAAGTCACACAAAATAAACGTATAAACCTAGACCGATAGCATTTGGAAGCATGTACCATTGCTAATCTCTGGAAGGTCAAACTTGGTAAAATCCCACCACTGTAGCCTGTATGTGGTGTTAGCGATGTTACTGGCCACAGCTGACTGCCCATCACCTATAGACGCACCTGCAACAGAGCATTATGGGTAGGCACATCAAATCTCATAAAACATAATTTGAAACAATTTGAAATGTTCTTCAGTTTGTTTTTAAATCATAACTCTGATATCCAGCGTTTCTGCTATTACAGACATGTTAATAAAAAGAAAACTGTTTGTACCTGCTAATACTCTGTTAATAGAAGAGTGAGTAGCCAGTCCTGACTGGCCTCTTTCATGGAAAAGTCCTGCGTAAGGCAGATACTCTGGTAGCAGGAACCTCCTTTAGAAAGAAACATACACCAGTCAAAATATACCAATGACATGTTTTTCATCCATAAACCAAGACAAAACATTTACATTGTAAATAACATTACACTGTTTTACTCCTCAAAGACTTGCCACTATTCTGTGTATGTTTTACATTTCTCTCAAACTTTAAGTTCAAAATTTAAAAACTTGCTCAAATGAGTCCACTGAATATAATAACTTCCAACATAAGTATACATAGTAATTTACTATTTTTGCACCAACGAAAAACATTTATTTACTGTACTGTAGCACAAATTTTCATACAAGTCACTTTTAAAATCTTTTTGAAAGCATCTTGAAATTCAGATTTAGTGTGAACAGGCCTTATAAATGCTAAACTGATTTCACTCACCGTGGGACAAAGCGCCCAAGAGAAGGGGCTGACATTCTAGCATTGCGGGGCATTCTGTGTCTCGTCCTGTCCCCAGGTTCCCTATTATTTAAAAAAAAAAGTGAAAGTGACATATTTCGGGTATGGGTTACCATATCTGACAAATGTGACCTCTGCATTTAACCCATCACTGGTGAGTCGTGAACACACACTGGTGAGTCGTGAACACACACTGGTGAGTCGTGAACACACACTGGTGAGTCGTGAACACACACTGGTGAGTCGTGAACACACACTGGTGAGTCGTGAACACACACTGGTGAGTCGTGAACACACACTGGTGAGTCGTGAACACACACTGGTGAGTCGTGAACACACACTGGTGAGTCGAGAAACATACACACAAACACCCGGAGCAGTGGGCAGCACACCACTGTGCCTGGGGAGCAATCGGGGGTTAGATGCTTTGCTCAAGGGCTTTTCAGTTGCTACCTGCCAGTGCTGGAAGGTAGCAACTGATTTAGAAAGAAAACCACATAGTTCTTCAATAACACATAAACACGGCAAATGCCTAATAGTGTTTTTATTTGTTTACTACTACTACTACTACTAATATCTAATTGTGTGTTTAACATAAACTGAAACAGTGTAGCAGATCCATATAACAAATAATGTAGTAACAGCAGCAATCACACAGTTAATGTATTAAGTATAGTTGCATGTGAGATGGGAGGATGTGCTATATGAGTATTATCAGACTCACTCGATATCCTCATAGTCCCCATCACTGGCCTCTGGTGGTGTGGAGGATGGGTTGTTGGCCTGACTGTCAGACTGAGAGGTTGAGAGTGTCCGTAGGCGATTCTGTAGTGAACGTTGGCGGATACTCTCTCTCCGAGACAGATACTGGATCATCCTCTGAGCATAATATGCAGCTGGAGACAACCTGAGGTGATGTGGACATGACGAGAGGATCAAATGTTACGTTTAAAATGATAATAATCATTGGTGTGTTTTTACATATAAGTCGCCATTTGATCACAGTGTTTAATTCTACATTGCTTCGTTAATTAACGCTAAGAATCCAATTTGCCTTAAGCCCCGCACAAACGGCAAATCCTGCCAAAGCTCCTGGGGTGGATTTGGTCATTTGAAAGCAGCTGTTGTGCTGACATCATAGATCTACAACGTTTGGGCAAATTGGACATGGTGATATAAGATTCACAATATAATCACATTTGATATGCTGTTATTACAAAGTCAAGAAAACTTTTAAGCCACATGGTGATTTTAACATGCTTTTTATTTTAAACAGCAAACATTTCTAGAATTTTTTTAAGCTATATCACCCCACACTAGCAATACTTTTACAAACTTTCAAAGGCACACTTTTACATCTATTTTTTAAATGGGTACCTGGCAGGGTCTGGGTATATTGGATGGTCTCTGGAACCCGACATATCATATCGGGAAAATGGAAACAGTGATGATTCCAACAACCTCCTGTGACCAAACAAAAAAATGCAACGTAAGTAACAGGTATGACAATGTAACAAGGTTCAGATGTCACCTGGCATCTCCCCTCACCTCCTGAGCGAGTCCTCATCTGGGTTATCGACAGGCACCTCTGGGTTTAAGGCATCTTGCACTGCCTCAGATGAAGCATTGGTGGTGGGCTGCCGGTACAAGCTTTCCCACTGCCCCATCTCCTGATTATACACCAGGCCCATGGGCTGCTGTCCCTGGACACCAGAGGAGGCCTCACCAAGCTCCATAGGCCTCATCTCAGGGGGTTGGACCTCCACTCGTGCACTTTGACCAGGGTCCTCAAAAGGAGACACTGAAAGTGGCCAGGATGGCCCCTCCTGGGAAGAGGACGATGAAGACGTCGAGCCGGAACGTTCCCAGCGCTGAGTGTCATGGTTGAAGATTAGAAGGTTGCGGCATGAGCGACAACGATTGGGGTGGTTCTGGGAGGGACCCGTAACCGGGCCTCCGTTTCCAGCATGGGAGGAGTTATTATGGGATGGCCCTGGGCGTTCAGCATCCATGTTGCTACTAAGCAGGTCCTGCATGGGTCCAGGTCCACCTGCGATTTCCCGGCTACCTCCCGGACGCTCTAACTCCTGCATGCGCTCATACTCCGTGAAGTAGTGGCTCAGGTTGCACTGCAGAACATTTCTTATGGAGGCGGGGTTGTTGCGCTGGGAGTTATCATAGAAAGGGTGATGCCCGCTGCTTGTGCCATCGTTGGCTTGACCCCGGTTGGGCTCAGTGCCAGGTGGTACTAGGCCACGCCCCTCAGTGGCAGATGTGTATATGGGCGACGACGAGGAACCATCGGGGAACCTACGCAAGGAAAGGAGATCCATTGAGGAGGAGCTAGTTCTGGGAGGGGGCACCACGGCCCTTCCATTTTCCAACCCAATTGCACCTAAGCTATGTTCATGCCCTGTGCTAAGCAGACTACCAGACCAGTCAGCCCCAGGGAGGCGCCCAGGGGCCTCCGGGGGCCCAGGTGCCTGTGACCCCATAGGATCACTAGTTCTTAGGGGCAAGAGACCCCGATGCGCAGAATTTCCTGCAGTCACACTGAACACACTGCTAAAAGCAGAGGGTCGGTCTGTGGAGGTGCGGGTTTGACTTGGGGTGGGTGTGAAGGCCGAGGGGCCCGACTGAGTCTGAGAGGAATCCAGAGGCTGGAGAGCCGTTGGGTGTTGTGTCAGTAAATTCCGAGAGGCCGCACAACGACTGCACAGGCAGCCCAGACCCAAGTGCTGCGTGCAGCCCTGTAAGGCAGGGCGGTCGCCCGGTTCTGCTCGCACAGGGTACTGGAACCGGGGTATGCTGGGAGGCTCTCGGGGCTCCGGGGCAGGCCGGGACTGATCGGCAGGCTGCGCTCCCGATGAGCGGGAGGATAAGATGTGCAGGAAATTGTGCAGAATGGGTGTACGCCGCACAGGCGGGGAGCGTAAGAGGGAACGCTGGCGGAACAGAGCCATCTCCATACTGTCCATGGGGACCTCTGAATCATCTTCATTCTATACAACACACAAAACATCTTCAAAACATCAGCAACACTTCAAAACAAAATTATATTTGGCTAAAATATTTTTTTTTCTATGATTACACCTTGAATCTACTCCTATATGTGAAAAGATCATGTGACAATGTTTAAAATGTTTCAGTTGCATATTGTGTTTCAAATTAGTTATGATCTGAAAAATGTCACAAGAAAAAGCATGGCTATAGAATGGGAGAAAGGAAAACTTCTCACCTGCTGGTTGGATGGGTTCACAATAGCTGTCAAAAGATTGTGACCTAGAGGATCAAACCTTACCAACCTGACAAAATAAAACATAAAACATGAGGAATACCGTAGTGATTATTATGGCAAATGAATATTTAACACACTGCAATTAATTTAATTCAGAAATGAAGTAAATGGGGCTGCTTTCTCACCGGACTCGCTCTGTCTCACTGGCCGTCTTGACCACGGCGAACGGTTCTGGTCGACTCCAGTCCCAGAAGTGGAGCTCGTTGTTGGTGGCGATGAGGAGGAGTTGAGCAGTGGGGTGAAATGCCAAGGAAGCGATTGCTACATTACTCTCTGTAAACCAGCTCTCGCTACCACCCTACAAATAAGGAAAAAGACCCATGACCCATTTAAAAAAGACCCATGACCAGCAATGACTGGGGCCCTGGTGTGTGTGGATACCTTGGGCCATTATTTTTATGGGTTGGAAATCAAACAAGAAGCAATGTTCAAGATAAGAATGTTTGATAAAGGGTCTATAGATCATTTAAATATGTAAAACATGAAAGCTGCTCACATGCAGATCCCAAATGCGAACTTCTCCATCAAGGCACCCGGATGCCACCAGGCCGGGAATAGTGGGGTGAAAGGTCACACACCAGGGTGTCCGTCTGTGGCCCACCAAGGAGTGCAGGCACTTTCCTGTCTTTACATCTGTGATGTAGATGTTATGGTTGACATGGGTCGAGGCCACAAGATTCCTAAGAGACAGACGGAAAGACTGCATTAAACAACAGAAAAAGTAACATTTAACATACATTTCTTCTTTTTTCTGATATTTAAAAAAACATCAGTGTTACCTATCTGGGCTGAAGGCCAGCAGGAAGGTTGATCGTGGATTATCAGGGAGCTCTACTTTCTGTAAAAATAATTACAAAACACATACAGCCTCTATTATTACTTGCAGGCATGACATTAGGTGCACTAGGGGTCCTTGATGAACTTCAATAGGGCCACAACATGTTTAAAAATCAATTAAATAAGAAAGCTCTTTTGGTGTCTTCTCAGTCAAGGTTGTAAAGAAAAATTAAAGCCTGTGTATATATGTATATAGATAATGTGGGGCTTTTAAATATTGTTTATGACAGAAACAACTTTTAATTACAAAGGCTGACAGCAATTTGTTTTCAAGCTTTATTTACAAAGAGCTAATATCTGATATAAACAAGAGAAAGAGATTGTAGTTGATAATCTACCTGACTCTGCCACTTCATCCAGCGTGTCCTGTCTTCCACAAGCTGCTGAAGAAGCCGCTGGGAGCCCAGCATGCGAGCTCCTCGCTCTCGACCCGAAAGAATCAACACTGAGTTCTTGTTCTGCACGGCCATTTTTCTCACTTGGGCTCTGCGGCCCGGCCGGCCTTCCTCACAAACAGGCTGGACACTAACTAAGCAGCTTGCAGGCCATGCAGACTGTATGAAGAAAATGAACACACAAACTGAGACCAATTTATAGAGAGCAAAGTGTAGAACCATCTAAATGTGTGTCACCAGTATAATAACTCTGTGTGTGATCAAGGGGAGCCTGTTTATCAAGATCAGTGATGCTTCCCTTTTAACACACAAATGTTACATCTACCACACAGATGTAGTCAAAATGACAGCTCAACTCCAAGCTGATACTGGTGCAAAACAGACCGACCATGCAATAAAACCCTTTATGATCTCAACTTCTGTATTAACAGTGTCTACTGAATACACCTGTTCTGCAATGCACACACCAATGACGTTATAGGCCCCTTTAAATAATGTCCTCTGCGCATCACTATTAATTCTTTAGATATCACAGTTTACCATAGCGTTAAACTATACATTAAACTTGAATTGGATCGTACTATATACTTAAAATAGGTCAAAAGGATTGTAATGTTGCTTTTGAGATTTAAACCCCATCCAAAGGCGCTGGTCCATGTAAACAACAAGCTATTAAATCTGCACTGTGCCAAACAAATCAGCCTATAATCATTTGATCAACAGCAAAGCAAAGTGTGTAAAATATGAACATATAGAGCATCATTAAAGGAATTAATGCGCTTTGTGATCGTGTAACTAACAATAACTCAGACTGTGCCCGCCCAAATATGGAAACTGAAATGAGACTATATTGAAACGCAACCTCTCATTCGCTGTAAGCGTTTATTTAATCCCATATATTTGAGCTATAACAACCATATAATAACAAATAGGTTCTTATTGTGTTAACGTAAAGTTCAAACGGTGTCCTTTTCGATGGTTAACAGACCTGTTTCGTTGTGTTTGTCACCGAAATGTCATCGATGGCGCTGATAGCCGCTTAGCCTGTTAGCCGATCTGGTTTGCTATAAACCGACCTGGACTGACAACCAGATGATCCGAAGCTCCGAACGGGTTACATTCATTTATTTTGGGTATATCTCGATCAAACCGTTTGAGTTATCGGGACATACAGAATTGTATTCAGCTGGCTATGGGGGAATGATGCTAGCTAGCTGGTTTGGGGGTAGCTCGGCGTACACAGGCATATTAATCGAGCAGACGTAAACCTGAGCGGAGATAGGTCGATTAATCGACCGCAGAGTGCATCACTTCAGATTGACACGGTCGATTGGTCCTTTTATGGTCCATTTACATTTTTTATACACACATTATTTGACGTTTGAAGTGACTATAGTGTTATGATATAATTCACAACTAAGTATTGTTTCAGTTTTTTTAATTATTAATATGATTATAAATTTGATACCATTGTTCTTTGATACGTACCACGGTGCAAATTACTGTATTCACTACAATACCATAATATTTACATGGTCTCCAAGGATTTTTAAAGAATACGCTGGTATTACCAGAATACATGGCTAACAACGACAGTTTAGCCATAGTGTATGTCTATGAATGTACTGTATGTTATTGGTACCACATATTCAAAAAAAAAAAATTGTCTAAAACTTCCCACTGTTTGATGCAATGATTTCTGACAACAACTATTTTTAATATAGATCAAACATTTATTAGGATTTTAAATAATGATAATGGCAACTTTAAATCAATAAAACCCTATTATTGTGCTTCAAAAACTAAAATTCAGTCCAAAGACCAAACATTTTAAATATTTTTAACTGATGGTAACCTGTTAATTGCTATTAAGATATGCTAAGCCATGTTTAACTATTGCACATCTATTGATCAATAATTATACATTTGTATGTCTAAACGTACACTAATGTTTGATTCTGCTTACATATAGTATGATAGCTAATTGCACTTATCTCTTATATGTATAATCTCATTTCCGCTTATGCAACTGATGTGTTTGTGTCAATGTATCCAAATACTTGTGCATTACTTTTTTACATTCTAATATACCACATTATTTTGGACATAAATATTTGCGGTGACTCCACATTCTCAAAGCCTGTACAAAACTCAAATCAGAATGACACATTAAAGCAGTCAGATTAGATACAATATGCATAAAAGTGAAAACATTTGTCATCAGTTTCCTTTATTATTAAATAATGCTTGAAGATTTGGTATAAACTATGCACTGAATATGATCAGTTTTAAAGGAGTCTAGTTGTGCTTGGCCCGACCCCCTTTAAGATAAGACTTCCAGCGTTTTACATACTCTCTAAAAATTGGGGCACTGTCAATCGACGAGAGGAGCTGTAATTGGTTGATGTGAGTGGTGTGGTAGTCCCAGCGTGCTAAATTGGGGGCTACACCCAGTGTGAAGTGCCTTAGGTCATAAACTGTTCCAGAACCTGTGTCAAACAGCGGCAACATGGCCTTAAGCGACTCCAGGCCTTGACTGAAGAGTATGCCAGCCTCGCGGCCAAGCTTGTTACCTGCAGTCTCAGCCACATCGTACAACCCAATAAGAGAGTAGATAAAGCCATTAAGGACAAACGAGCTGGGTGTTGTAGGGTATTCCTCATACCAGTCATATTTGTTCATGAACATTGCCTTGACACCACGTTGCTCTGAGGTCTTCTTGAAGGGGGACACTGCTCGGATTGCTGCACTAAGGTACGCTGGGTTGTGTGTGACCAAGTACGCCCTCACTAACGATGACATGGCCTGACCTTGGGCCATGGCAGAGTACCATCCAGGTTCCAAGCTTTTAAATCCCTCTCCAAGCTTACGAGTCACCTTAATGGGCCACCCTCCATGCTCATCTTGGTTATGAAGGAGCCAATCACTAGCGGCAAAGAAGGCAGCCATATGCACAGTGGAAGACACAGTGATATTGCTGATGAAGCCAGAACCTCTGAGAACCAGCTGGACCACACGCCGAGGCATGATCTTGGTCGCCTTCACCACTTTGGTGTGGGACAAACCGACTCCTTTACGCAGGTCTGTCACTAAATCCCGACTCACCGTGCTCCAGGATGTTCGGGGGCCGATGCCATAAATGATCTCTCTGTCTTTGTAGAACAAGAGGAGGGAACTAGTAATGTAATGAATGATGTAAGGAGCTCCCTTTTCTGTTGTCTCCAGAACAACAGAGACGCTGCCATTGGTGATGAACTTCACATCAAAGGTCAGGACAAAATCTTTCGCATTATCCAGAAGCAGAGACACACCGTCTAAGTTTTCTGTGGACATAAATATAATGCATATTAATGAAGTATTGCAATACAATATCATTTGGAGAATCAATATAATAACTAATATTATAATATTAATATAATAACTGGGTTCTCAGAAATCTGGAGTGTTTTCAAACAAAACAGGATATTGAGCAAAAAGGAAAGAAAAAAGCTTGTTTTTACTCATTTGAAAGTGCAATTTACATTTTAAAAATCAATTAAAATTACATTCAACACAATAAGACCAGAAATGTAAATGAATAAATGGGACCAATTATGTTTGAGTTTTATGTTGATTAATGTATTTGCAAAATAGCCCTAGAACATTAATCATCACCTACATTTGGAGATGGATTTAATTAATCCAATAGCTGATTAATGTGAATATGAACTATAAGCAGTACTATAGCGTGGTGCCCTGGATAAGGATTAGCATTTATAATAGAAACAGATGAAGAATTATTTCTTTATTATTATTATTATTATTTTCTCTATATAAAATGATCAATTTAGGATAACAAATGATGCCTAAATAATATGTTAAACTGAAGAAAACAACAAAAGCAAAACAAACAGAGCATATGTAACTTCCTACCTACTGTGACAAAATGATGAACAATCCCAGGGTGACTTTGATCCTGGACCTTAGAGAGCGAGCAGCCCTCAGGTACAACCCACGGATCTAAGGCACCTTCTCCTTCCTCCCACATGCCATAGATCTTAATGTCAGGTGGCTTCTCTGTGAGGTTCTTGCTGTAATGACTCAGTGCATACTGAGCTATTTGGATAGGGTAGAAATACCCTTGAGGACCCCACTGTGTGGAAATTGGAACACCTTTAAAAGATGTAAAAACAGGGTTATATAATAGTGATAATGAGTTGCCATTAATAGCAGTGAAATTCAAAGCTACCTTCCACGCCGCTGATACACTTCACTCGATCTCGCACTTCCACATTGTAGCCCTCAAATGACATGAAGACTCCAGCCGGGTGATGGGGCTCCCTCTGGGCGTACACCCGTGAGTAACTGTGCGAGAACTCGAAGCGATCCACCCCATCGTATTGCACCAAACGCCCGTATACATCGAAGTACCTCTCCACCCAGCTGAAGGGTAAATAAACCTCGCCCCCTTCTCTCCTGCCTTTAATAATGACCTCCTCATTTATAAGACAGTCGATCTGCTCGTAGGTGACTTCCTTGGACCCAGGCGGAGCTTCGGGCGACTGCCCGTTCTCCACCTCCTTTTCCGGGGTGGGTGCAGACTCGAGCTGGGGTCTGATCTGTGGGGGCAGGTCTTGGTCGGTGGAGCACTTGTTCCACAGCAGTATGGTGATGAGAGCAAATACGGCACAGATGACAGTCAGAGTCGTGTGGTTAATCCGAGCCACCAGGCAACGCATTGTCACATCACTGCTATGTGGTGACCCACGGGCAACATTGACGGTCCTGATAGAGCAATCGGGGGAGCATTTGTGGACAGAAGTAAACATACACAGGTAAATGTAAGCATAGGTAATAAACAAAAAAATAACAAATAATCCCACTATTACCAAATCCCTGATACATTTAAAGCCCCACACTCATAATGCTGCAAAATTAAGTGTTATAAATATGCATACACATGCATATTCATATTTCCCGGAGGAAACAAACAGTTATACGGCACGTATCACATTTCTGCAAATAAACTACGAAATGATTTTACAAGCTGATCGCATCACTTAAAATCAATGAGAGGTGTTATGCGATTGTGAATAAGAACGAGAGCGCTGAGCAACGTCGTGTTGAAGGTAACTAGGCCAACATTTACACCCACCTGGACCACCTGCGCACCTTCCGTACCGCGGTTTATAAGTAATATAATACAGACGAGGTCAAATAAATATTGAAGCATGTACAGCACATTACAGTACAATACAGTACAATACAGTACAGCACTCCCGTTACACATCTGCAACGCTGTAACTGTTACCGGTGAACCGATGCAAGATTGCCCAATGAAACGCCTCGGACTGGGCTGGCAAACCAATCAGCTGTCAGATAGGTGTAACATAGGGTTATCGACACGACGGGCCGGGTTTGTACGTCCGCATGCATTTGCTCTTATTTTCATTTTTACATGTAACATTTATGATTTATTAATGTATTACTCTGTATTACATGCATTACAGTAATAGTAATTTCTGTTTAATTTATTGATCGACATTCACTTAGTGTATACGTTTTAAGGCGTTGTTTAAAGTGGTATTGCTTTAAATGATCAAATAAGCAATTAAATAATCATCATTAAAACACAAATGCCGTATGTACCGAATATTTCTGAAAGTTTGAGTGATTACTCGTTCATACAATCAGTATGCAAGTTGTTTTTGTTGTTATAACATGGTCGCAAGATGTCACTGTTAACCAGGCGAACGCAAGGAGGATCTTCACAGTCTAAAACTATTTTGTTGATAAATCCTAACAAAACGCATCAATTTACAAGAGAATTAAAAACAGTAACGACAGCAAATCGATAAATATATTATTTAACGTGAAATATAGTTTTTGCTTTGCACATAGATAAAAATGCTTACTTTAATGGACATATTTGATCAACACACTACAGTCTTATATGATTTATATATATGATATGGATAACAGCACCATTCAGTAATGAACTCAGAGTGGAGAATAGAGAAAAGTGAAGTCCTGACTAGACCTGTGGCATGTCAGAAATTATATATATTGTCATACCTGTAATATTAATAATAGTATTATTATTTTTACAAAATTAAAGAGACTTTACAGTATTATCAAAATAAGAAAGTATTTTTGTCCTGGAAAGTATTTTTGTCCTGTGTAGTTACAGTATTTACACAATTTCCAACATAAAACAAGAAAAGCATTGCCTTTGGCTGTAATTCTCTCAGGAGTATGTCTTTGCCTTTTATAAATGTATCCCCTTTTGGTTTTCTGAAACTGTTCTCAAAAATAAATGGGTATGAAATTTTTTTTCTATCAGTCTCAAGTTATTATTGTTGCAGCTTCTCCAGCTTTTACTTTTTGAGGAAGACAGAGAGAGAGCTGGGCAGTATTGTTATGGACATGAACTATCAAGCGCACACAGCAGCTGCCCCTGACGCCCTGCTGAGCAGCTCTCAGCATGCACCCATACTGCACTCATCCAAGAAAACTAAAAGACCAGATACAAAGAAATTACTCTGATTTTATTCATCGTCCTTAATATGACCAGACATTTCTGTTCTTGTAGCTCGACAGGTAAAGCATGCCACCAAAGTCATGGGTTTGATTCCCAAGGAACACAAGCGATAAAACGAACCTTAAACACAATGTCTTTATTTGGATTAAAGCATCTAACATGGAATTGGCCATGACCAGCACAAACAGTGTTTTAGAAAAGTCAAACACATTTCATGTGATGCCAGTCAAAAGAGAAAATACAGCAAGCCAACAACCTGTGAAAATATCTTTCCCTCGTACATTCTTTATTGACAGACAGAATTTTTACATCTGAAACAGACACTCGCCTGCCATCACACTGGAGAAGTTTCTGGGAAAGTTGGAACGAAAACAAACGCTGACAATAAAAGAGATTTATTCACTCACATTTGAAAAAGGGCTGACTCAAAAACAGAGATACTGCATGGACTAACAGATGGCAAACAGTTTGCAAACATGTCTTTACAAAGAACTTCATTTAAGGATAAAAACACCAGAGATACAATTAAGCAATAAGAGACTATATAAATTAATGCAATTTTTCAAAGTGAGACAGGATCATGTAAAGAGGTGTCATCTATGTCACTCCAGCCTGACCCGTTTCCGTGGTGATAGGGGCGGGTCCAGAGCGAAAGCTGTGGGGGAAGAGGGGCGGGACTCTGGGATGTATTCCATGCAGTATTTCTCGATGTATGGCCCTGCAATATTCCACACCTGGATACAACAAATCGAATGGGTTTAGGGTAAATGAACAAAATAAAACAAAAATGTTCTAGATATGTAATGCCATGTTAACAGTCTTTGTTTGAAAAGTGTGTGAAAAAAATTCACATTATGTAAACAAATAATTTAAGTATTAAATTAAGTCTTGAAATAAAATTATATCAATAATGACAGCCACAAGATTTTTGTATTAATCTTTTACAAATAGTGTAGAATGATTTATAGTACAAGGGGTTTGTTTACAAGGAAATTAAACCTAATAATACTAATTGCCTTTGCAAACACAACCAGTAAGAAACTGGAAAACTTGCCTTCTGATCAACAAGAAGTCGATGTACAGCTTCAATGTCAGGAGCCATGAATCTGTCTTTAATCCAGGGCCTGAGGATCACAGATGAATGATAGACAGTAAGACAAGGAGGAGGAGATGAATGAAAGAGATTTGTCAGTTATTAACCTGGAAGTTCAATATTGTCAGGGGCTTTGAGGTTAGGGTATCACACTTCGACCTACTTGACTGTACTGCGTACGAGGTCGTACACTTTCTCCAATGGGGTCGTTGTACGCAGGGGGCGTAGAAACTCGATACCCTGACAGGCAGCCAACAGCTCAATTGCCAACACTATAGGAAGAAACCCCATACGTAACCTAAACATATCTAGCTTTGTACACAAACACAACTCTTATACTACTGAAACTGTGTTAATACATACTGCAGAAATTATTTTCTTATTAAATTATCATTATTTAAATTTTCATTGCATCATTGCAAATCAGTTTAGCCAATTTGATCAGATTGGCTTTGATCAGATTTAGCCAAACTGAATAACAGAGGATGTTAGTGGGTGTATGGGACATTGATAGTAGGTTCTGGACCTTGTTCGACATGCTCCACTACTCTGAGGGCTTTGCGCGCGGCCCAGCCTCCCATGGACACATGATCCTCAGTGGCTGCGCTGGTCGATAGGGAGTCAATAGAAGATGGGTGGCAAAGCACTTTGTTCTCTGAAACTTCAAAGGGAGATGCATCTGAGTTTTAGTTAATGGTCAACATGACTCACTGTTGAGTACAGTAGTCAAAATTTAATCCAAGTTTCCACTATTTGTTTTAGGACATGCTGAATTTTCTGTGTTTGCACTGCTAACCCAGAGCTGCGGCAGTGCAGTGGGCAATCATAAATCCAGAGTTCAGCCCTCCTTCATTGACCAAGAACGCAGGCAGTTCGCTAAGCGATGGATTGCAAAGACGTTCAATGCGCCTCTCGCTGATGGAAGCTAACTCATGCACTGCGATCGCCAAATAGTCCAGAGCCTACAAATGGAAAGAGAACAAGGAGATTATCAGAACGGCATTATGAACTGCTTTGAAGTTTTCATTGATTAAATACCTTCGCTGGATATTCTCCATGGAAATTTCCACCAGATATGGTCTCTCCTCTTTCTGCAAACACCATCTGCAAGCTGTAGTCAAGGCCAAAGGTGCAGAACAGAGGAGGATAACAGGTGAAAACAGAAAGGTCACCATGCTCAGAGGACCAGAATAATTTGTTGATGGATGCTTGTCACCAACATGAGACTTTCATAGTCAACTGTTTTCATAAGAAATACAGCTCATGCTGGTTCACCACCTAGACAAGCACTAAACCAATTGTTAATTGGGCATACTGTGGTAACTTGGCCAAGGACTTATTCTAAACATGAGTCACTACAAAACATGTTAAAAGGATACAGGATTGTCTGTGGCACTGTTTATTTCAGTATTAATGATTTTCTTGACAAATTCTATTGTGTCATTGACAATTCCATGGACCTGTGAAAGCAAAAGGAAAACTGAATTCAAATTCAGTTTAAATGTGCATTGAATCTGGATCAGACAACACCTCTTTTAGCCTGACGTTACCTGTGGACAACAGCGCATGGTGTAGGCATCTTGAACCCTGTCACAAAACCGATGGCTCTCTGCACAGATTGGAAGACTAGTTAACACACAGGTTAAACAAGCTTTAGGGGAGTTTATGAACAGTGTTTCACCTGCTATTTCAGATGGGTGGTGATCAGAGTCCAGAAGGGATCGGAACCGCATAGCCACCTCCTTCTGTCCTGGATGGGGACGAAGTTCGTGGATATCTGCAGGAAATTGGGAGTTTAATTTAATATTGGTCTAATATAAAAAATAATACTGGTCTATAATTATAAAAACTATGGATGGGTAAAATTATATCAGAAACATCAACCAAACTAGTGAATCAATGTATAAGTGATTGTCTAAAAGTTTGTGGAGACCATGTTGCAGCGTTTTTGCTGAGAAAGCAGCTTTTTTGAATGTCAAAATACACCTGATCATATCCAACCAGACATCGATACCTTGTTGACACAAACACTACTGATTGTTTTTCTCACCACTGTCAAAGGCTTTGGTGGTCCCCTTCAAAACTTCCAGGGTCAGAGCAGCAATAATGTCAGCCTGACGGGCGATGGCCTCTGCCCTCTCCACAGCCTCTGCCCCCAAAGATGTGATCATCTGGGTTCCGTTGATTAAAGCCAAGCCCTGTAGACAAAGATAAAGTTAAAAGCTCTTAGATCAAAATGACTGAACCACTTAGAACTTTCAAACAAACAAACAGACAATCTTACTAACTATATATCTGTCTGCCTAAGAAACACCATACAATGCCCTTGCAACAACCTAGCAACCATATAAAACACCTTAAAGAACTAATATACCTGTAAAACCCTAAAAGCTACCTAGCTGTGAATCTATACAAACTACATAAGGAATACTTAATTGTCATAACCAAATGTTTTATTTAAACTGTCTCAAACCATTATTTATAGTTTGTCTTGACAAGCTTTTCTACATAAATTTGCACCCTATGCAGAATGACAGTTTTTGGGGTTACGTTAGGAGATCTCCAAAGTTCTGTTCATGGTATCATGAGCTACGCCCAAGACAGGTCAAGGACATGCACTTTTGACCCACAAAACAGCTCAGTCAACAGATGAAGATAAACATGTTGACAATAAGGGGTATTAACCATACCTCCTTTGGCTTCAGAGATATGGGCTTCAGTCCATGTGCTTCCAATACCTGTTGCAATACAAAGGTCAAATGAGGTAAGTAAATGCACTGGTTTAATTGTAATCAAAACTAAGGGAAACAAAAGAAGCGTACATATTTTGCATCTGCCCAGCCGCTCTTGGGCGACCACATCTTCCCTTCTCCCATCAGGCCAAGGGCTAGATGAGAGAGGGGAGCCAGATCTCCACTCGCACCCACCGTACCCTTCTCTGGGACATAGGATAAACAGGACGCTGGGCAGAAAAATTACGGCAAACATAAACTCAGACCAAAAACATGTCATATATACACAGACAGATCAAAAACGTCCTACAGGAGAATTTCAAAGAGACTGCTAATATTACTTCAATAAAACTTTCCTATTAAGCAACTAAAATAAAAGTGGTCTTTGAAAAATTAAGTCTTTGAAATGGCACACTGTGCTCTATGTGGCGCTTTTGAGCTGTGCCAGAGAAAGAAAGGAGCCCACAATAAACCCTTTTGTTAAAATAGTGAGGAAATCATGAATATACCATTGAATGCTTGTATCATGCTGTGAAGGGTCTCCAGTGAAACTCCGCTGTGCCCTTTAGCCAAAACATTGATTCTCAGGGCGAGAAGCATTCTGGTCCTTTCTGGACTTAAAGGGCTTCCCAGACCTACAGTGATATAAACAATAATAATTTCTTAGTGGGTTAATTCAATACCATGTCTGGAAACAAATTAAATCAATTGAACTTAAAAAGCATAAAGCTTTAAAAAATCTAGCAGAATCATTCATGATATTGTTAATGATATTTTACATTTATTGAAATATTGTCACACCTGATGAGTGTGAGCGGAGGAGATTTTCCTGCAGTTCCCTGCAAGAGACAAACATCAGATACTGTTCAAATGACCTAAAGACAAAAGGTTTCAGGAATCGTAAATAACTTTTAAAGACATGAAAATTATACTTGAGCTTGCTGACTGGAATGACTGTCCGTGCAAATTTACCAAACCCTGTAGTGATCCCATACACAACTATAAAAGGAAAAGAAAAAACATTATCACCTTCAATCATATTTACATAAAACCCTTACTGACATTATTAAACTGTGAGTCACATTAAAAATGTGAGTCATTGCCACAATGTCTGTGTTGTGAATGGTTGTCATGGTGTTGCTATGCGTTTGCTACAGTGTACTGGGTTATTGCTATGGCATTGCCAGAGGGAATGGTTGTTAGGTGCTTGCTTACTGGACCATTTCATAAGACCCAAAGTCTCTATGATTTTCTGTTCCCTTGATATGCCTATTGTCCTTTATTCAATGCAAGTCTTAAAGAAATATTATGTTTATAATTAACGCAGAGTGTATTCCAAACTACCCCACTGAAACAACCATCATTCTCACCTTTGTTTTCTTTCACAATGGTGTCCAGAAGCTCTCGCGATTGCACAACCTTCTGCTCTGCCTCTGGGGTCAGCTAAAGGTAAGATGTATTTCAATAAGCAAACACTATAAATGTTAATTGTTCCAGGAACTGCTGTATATGTCCACCATACGCAACTCACCTTAATCTTATAGCGGCCTTTCCCTAAATTAACCAGATCTGTTGAGCTCAGGTTATTTCCATCTAGAGAAATATGCTGAACATGGAGAGACGGCATTAACAGAACCAATGATAGGTAAAGTGCTATTTGCCTATTGCTGATATTACATACATACTTCCTCTGGTTCTTTGTATGCTCTTGTTCTGATTGTTGCGTTAAGGATTTTTGGACTCTGTGGCGTGTACACATTGAGCGAATAGCAATTTGGGAGATCCTCCAAAAGACACAGAAAACATTGACATGGACATTTGCATTTTTGTCAAAGAACAAACATTTTTTTCCGAATGCTGGAGTAATCATGATATCTAAAACAATATCATAAAAGATACAGATGTGAAGTCCCGGGTTGGCTCGGTATAAAGTCTTGTGACATAGTGTCCCCTTCAATAGCTGAAGATAACAGTAGAATAACAGTTATTGACCAGCTAGTTATGGTAAACAACCTTGAAAGAACAATCCATTCAAAGCCAGAATCATACAAATTAACTTCTCAGGTTAAACACTATACAATGATAATGTTACCATAGCTGTAAGACATTACCAAGTTCCACGAAGTCATTATCCTCAAGCACATCTTCTATGATATCATCATTGTCCAGCAGCCCCAGTCCCTGGCATCTTCTAACCCAAAAGCACACATCTTTGATTGGATGGATGCCTCCATTGTCAGGTTTGTTTTTAATGTAGCGTCTTAGAGCCTCCATCCCCAACCATTTAATGGTGCAGGTGGCATCTTTGCATGGAACGGTCAGCCACTCGTCACGAACGTGGACCGTGAACCGAGGCATCACACTGGACTGAACGACCACAGGCTGCTACCTGAGGACTAGATAGTACACAAATTCCAGTGGACCAATCAAAAGCTGTTCTGTGGTCCCCTCCTTTTTCTGCACAGAAGAGTACAGGGTTGTGTTTGACTAAGTTATCTCTGCACCAAAGGTTCTGTCAAAAACTGCTGTCAAAAATGATAGCGACAAAGCAAAAATCTATCAGTCAAGAAGCTGAACGCTAGGCCAAAGCAGGCAATGGTCTGCGGGCCCTCAGATCCCAAGGGTCCCATGAATATATGAATGTAAGAAGCCGCTGTTGGCCAATAACAACGCACTTACTGCAACTTGTTGTTGCAGTTGCAGGGTGACATTACATTTTCCAAAGCTACTCAGAGGCAGAGATTTTCCTCACAGTATACTTACAATGAAGACTGAGAGCACTGCAGCGCGCTGGGTCAAGCACCCCTTTCATGTAGGGCATCTATAGAAAGAGTCCTTCATATACCTGTGATTGAGACACACAGAAGAAAGTGATTAGCATTTTTTATTTAACCCAGACCTAATCTATAAAACTGCATTCTGCAAACGTTTACATTATAGAATTTATCAGTCCTACAAACGATACTGACAAAATGGCATGTAACTACAGATGGAAGTACTTTTTTTTAAATCTGGCTCTGGCGCTCCCTGCAGGACAGGCAGTAAATGACCACTACAAGTTTCTACACTAATTTACTAACCAGTGGCTAGTTACAGACAAGCGAGTTATTATTTTGATTTGCTACATTAAGAGATTAACTGAACTATGGAATAATTTCATTGTGTTTTGCTTAAATGCTTTAATACAACAGATAAAAGTCTTCAAACTTCATCAATTCTGCTGTAGCGCGGCCTTCGTTTTAAAGGAGAGAAAAAGGAAAGTTGGCATGTTTACGACTGTCTGGTGACAGTGAGGAATATTTTAAGCATCACATTGCGTTTATCTGAGTGACATATTCTGGCAGAGCCTTCAAAATGCCTCTCTGTCACCCAGCCAACCACACACAAACATGCACCATCCCTCTGCATGTCAGAATTTCAATTTTAAAGTCAAACTATACAACCTTTCAATGCATTAATGCACGCGTATACGCACACACAAATTAGAAGCAATATTAGCAAAATTTCTTAACAGAAACAATTGTTTCTACACCCTACCCCAAAACCTAACCCTCACACAAACCTGTTGACAGTATCTGATATAAAGCAAATAAATTATAGTTATGACCACTTAAAATGTTTGCACAAGGTAATATTCAACATTTGGTTTGGCCAAGTATAGCCAAACCTATACACCCACACAAAGCTCTCTCTCTCCATACTTAGTTCCATATTCTCACATCTTCGTTTCTGTTGGCCCCAGACTCTCACAATTTCATCATTTACGTCCTGCCTTTGGCTAGACTCCAGCTGGAAAAAGCACACTACGTTAACACACACACTTCTCCAGCCTGGGGCATGAGAGGAGCCCCTTGTGTTGGTACACATCACTCAGGTTTAAACCACTGTTCACAGCAACACAATTTTGATGCTCAGAGGCCAAAAACATCTTAAAATTTAAATTATTTGCTGGCAAAAATATCATTTTCTTGAGGGAAATATAGTTTTTTGTAGTAGTATGCATTGAGAATGAAGGAATATAAAACAGTACATTAAGGTAGCAGGTAGGACTACAGACCATGTTGTCAGACAAATAAAAAGCACAAACGCTCTGGCATTATTTTGTTGCCTGACAACATGTAAGATGTATAACGTGTATAAACTATGTAAAATGCAATGTCAACAAACATAATTGTTAAGCTAATAAAAAATAATGGGTTCCCTTGTCATTTGATCATTCCAAATGAAATCCATCACAACACCTTCTCGTTTCTGTGTTACTGCCCCCTCCAACCCCAGAAACAACACATTCCCCAGACTCCACCCTTCCTTCACCCTCCTGGTGGAATTCCAGTGCTCTGACGATCACAACCTTCATCTCAGACAAGACGTCTCAATATTAGGGTTTTGCTTTGGTCCTGTTTTTCCTCGGCTTGGACGCAGGTCTAAAGATGTCCTGGAAGCTGGCCTTTCTTCTCACCTGTCTGGTCATAGTGTTCATCCTCACCTGTGAGTAACTGGACTGTCGCTCAATGCACTGATGAAAGAAAGTGTGGATTTTCCTGGTCCTGTAGTCCATGAAAAGGATGAAATACTCTAATTCCAGATATACTAACCATCCTTTGTGTCTGATTTTAGAATTTTTTAGATTTGGTGGTAAAAACCATCAATTTTATTACTTTTCACAGCATTGGAAGAGGTCGACAGTGCCGCTGTGTCGGATAAGAAGGATGTAAATGCAGCCGATCCTCAAGGTGACCAAGAAACTCCAATTTTCCCTTAGATCTTTCTGAAGCCTTCTTGCAGCTCATCAATGTTCTTCTTCATCAAAGGTGCACAGCGGAAGATCTTTATGCAAGAAGCGGACGCCTCCAGCTTCTTCAAACGGCGAAGCAGGAGGTCCACGAAAACCCAGGATGAGATAAATGGTGAGGCTTGCTGTGCTCCTTTAAAAACTCTTCTGTTCATAGGCAGATCAAAGACTTGAATTCCAATGTAGTCCCCTGAGCAGTCGTCACCTGGGATGGAAAATCCAGAGCATTTGACATTTCACACTGTATAACTGTGAGGAAGTCAGGGCAATAGGGAATGTGAATTTCTAAATGAATTCCATTGCTTGTTTTTTGAAGTGATTTTGTCTCTTTTTATGGGAAAGTAAATCACTGTTGTGGCTTGTAGGACTGTTTGATTAGACTTGCTAGTGAACATTTGAAAACATAGAGCCCTTTTAATATTGGCCAGCAGTTACCACACAGGTGCAGTACTGATGACTGTTTGAGCACGCTGTGGAATGCAGGGGAGACTCACCACAGCACATAGCAGGAGCCACGGGGCAGCCTGGAGAAACCAGCCTTCACCTCCACTGCAGTGGAGGGAACGTCACTGTTTATTATGGCTTTCATTTCTCTTTGGCCTGGCCTGTGGCTACTAGTTTGCGGTTATGGGATCAAAAAAAAGGTTATGCACTCTCAGATTGGAATTTATGACATTTGATTACATGGACAAAAAAAGTCAGAATAAAACAATAAAATAGGTCATCTTACCATGATCTTTGATGATCTGAGAGGTCAGGAATCATTTTGTCAAATAGTTGTTTTCTTCTGTCTTTAAAAGCAGCAAAATGAATACGCAGATGGCCTAGAAATTGCATACTTTATAACTGTATTAAGCTTAACTTGTGTCGTGCCTCAGGCAATGGCTACAGTACAACAGAAACATGCTGTCACACATAATGCTATTATATGCAGTATAGACAATGATGCAATCACATACACAGTATGTAATACATTGTTAACAGCTCAGTGAAAATATTTCAGAAGTTTACATTCTATAACATATTTCTGAGTGAAATAACATATTTTAAAAAATGTGGGGCGGACTTGCTATTCATCTGGAATAGACTGAAATGAGGAACAGTGGGTATTACATAGCAAAATACAGCCAGGTGGTTCGATTGGAAGAGTTAAAAGGAACTGAAAAATAATGTAACAGCTGAAACAAGTTCTTAAATTCCAATGAATCATTATGAGTACATAAAATATTAAAAACTTTTCACCACCAACAACTAATGAGTCATGCAATATAAGATAAGAAAGAAAGTAAATGATATTAAAGTTTAGAAAGTTAGAAATTCTATCAGTATTTACTCACGTGTTCCAATCCTATAGGCCATTTCTGTAAAATCATGAAGCTGTTAATATATGAAAGTTCAGTAAACAAACAAAGAAACAAAAAAGCATTATCAAAGTCTCTTAATCTATAAAAATACACTATATTCGAAGTGGTCTATGCTATTCAACAGCTCTCAAAAAAGTAAACAGTTCATTTCTGCTTCTTACATTTAGCTGAACAGAGGCAGAGACTGGCAGCGGATGTGAGGAAGAGACAATATCATGAGGAACAGAGAAATGAGTTTGAGAATTACGCTGAAGAGGAGCATGACGGTGAGTCTACAGATGGCTCGATCACATACCTGGCGGCCATTTTGGCTCAAGCAGCATCAGAAGCAGGCACAGCATTTAAGAAAGACTAATACATTGTACATTTGTATCTGCCTGATTTGCCGTGTCTGTTAATGTACCAGTTAAATACATGATTACATAAGAGCACTATACTGTCCAATAAAGTCTCAAATATTTTTCTTCTTCCTTAAGAGCAAGATGAGCGCACCAGAGAGAACACAGAGCAGTGGAGAGAGTTTCATTATGATGGCCTGGACCCCTCCCACGAGTACAACAGACACACAGTTTAAAACTTCCCATAACAAACTAATTAAACTGGTAGTGAGCAAGTGGAAGATTACCTCCATCATTGTAATAGTGTAAATCTCCCACTCATCATAGACTGAAAAGTTTACAAAACGTACAGTACATTTCTGTAAATGTTTTTTTTTTTTTTGGTAAAAATGCAAACACAGACCTATATGTTATAAACAGTATATACATGCATGTATATGGTAGATTTATCATTTAGGCTATGCATATAACACATTCAGCCTAATTCTATTAGCCATAATATTTTAGTCTGTATTTTTATGCCTAGTTTATTATGTACACCAAACCTTTTCCTATATCTCCAACAACTTTTTCATAATATTTAATATTTTTAACTGATTTAGAGCTTTATAAAATAGTCAGGTTTTATTAAACATAATTTGTGCTTGGACATTTACAATGAAAATAAGCTACAGCCTGTTTTATTATTTGAACATTGTCTGGGATAAGGTCTTAGATTTAAAACAATGTTTGTGTTTCAGAATAAAGCAAAAATTTCAGATTGTTTTTGTCCCTGTTTTAGGTGGTGCTGTCAGGGTTGAGCATGTAGACAACAATTCATTTTATTTTAATAAAAACCATGTTTGAAAAACAAGTTGGTGTCATCTTTGTGTTTAATGAAAATGTTAAATCATCTGACCATACACTCATCAACAAATATTCACCACAGAACAAACCTACTGAAGCAAAGAAAAAACCCTGTCTACATCATTTCTGTGACTTTACTGAAAGAACCAACACTTAGGTGCTAAATTCACACAGCTGGTATGAAGGCCCATGATGGCAGGTGGGATGTAGAGCAGAAACTCATGGTCTCTCATTCAATAGATAACACTTCTCAAAACAGCTTCAACTACAGAACTGTGGTGTATGGCTCCTGTACTGGACAATTTGTGTTCTCTCAGTTGAAATAGTGCAGGCAACACAAATACAAGAACAAAAGTATTCTAGAGTTTGGTTTTCCTATTTTAGTCCTTTCTAATACAATTAAAAATAATGAAATTATGATAACATCATTACAGTGTTCATGTTACATATATATCACATATATAATTTCACTATATATAACTATATTTTACAATATAATCCATTTCAGTGTCAATAACAATGAGTACTTCAATTTCCACAAAATAAATGGTGATAATTATTCAATACTTATGTAATTTCACTGTAACATAAACACTATAATGTAAATAATGACCAAAATTGTGATCACTCAAGCAAAGTGTTTCAAGTCTTCAAAAAACAAATTTAGAAATGCATTGGCATAAATCCAAAACACACACAAAACACCTCAAAAAGTGCTTTTCCACAGTAAACTATTTAATACAGACCTTCAACAACATTTGACACATATAGCACTCCTATATATTCATTTACTGATAAACAAATTGCTGATAAAACCATTAAGCCTCACATTTTCATAATTTAATACAATGTTTACATCCTGCATTCCCACATTCATATATATCAGACAAATCTAGATTCAGTATATACATACAGGATGACAAACTTGGCCATTAAATCACTTTAAACCACCATTAAACTTGGCCATTAAATCACTTTAAACCACCATTAAACTTGGCCATTAAACAAGAATACAAATTTGGCCATTACACCTGCAGATTTACTATACAAACGTCATACTTCTCTAAACATTCTGTAAAGTTTTAAACTGACATCCTTTGTTTGGTTGTTCAAAACAGCAGCAGGCTGAAATACAGCAGCAAAAATTACAACAGCTGTTTACGAATGAAAATTATTGTATCTACACAACCCTTGTGCTTTCACTCACATCCTGGTTTAGTTTCTAAGAGCAGCACAATCTGCGCTCACCATTTGAGCCACGTCAACTAAACGAAATGCCCCGTCGGCAGCTTTGTTCAGTAACACAGTCCCTTAAATTACACAGCCGTGACTGTTTTGGAAACAGTCTTGTGGCACAGCCTCTTGTTGACTTTCCAAAAACGGATTGGAACAGGTGACTGTGAAAATGGAAGCTACTGATAAACAAAAAACGTGTTTTTCCACGACATTCTCAAAGTGCAGAAGTCTCCACGTGAGCTGTCTTACAGGAAGTGATGTCATTTAGAACCAGTGATGATGGTGGTGACCGTGGAAGGGCGTTGCTGGCGCTCAGGCGTTCCCTTCCTTGAAGAAGCATTTGACGCCTGCTGGGCGGCCAAACCTAGACAAAGATAACACCCTCCTCAAGGGCTATTTGACAACACGAGATAAATACAACATACAGCACACACCACAGAGGATGAGAAACAGTGGTCCTGGGTCAACAGAAGTTCTCTGTCAATACAGATATTCACTATACAGACTCTGTGAGTTAAAGGTGCAGTAGGCAATTTCTGAGAAACTGAAAATACCACCCACACAAACAATTTTGTGAATATTTATCAGATGTCTGTTCTGTGTGTGTGTTGAAAAAAGTTGTGTTTGCAGATGGCTGTACACATAGGAGGAACAACAAAACAGATTGGACCAATAACCACTCCAACATTTTTATAACATTGAAAAATGTTCTCTAAAAGTTCTTGAGGTAATGTTAGTAGAACTTTTGGGTGTGTGGGGTGTGTTTGTTTAATTGTTGATTTCAAATATCAACAACGTTACTCAGAAATCACTTACGCTGCACTTTTAAGGCGCCATCCCTCTAGCTAACTCGAAACAACTTGATTTGAGTCAAGGGGCCACACGCACAACATCTCACCCTGTTCTGCTGTAGGTCTATCAAAACAATTAAAAATGCAAGAGGGTGACAGACTAAATGACTGCCCGTAATGTTTTTCTCCAATTTCCTGTCACACAATTTTAACAGAATGAATTATGAGGCAATTTGTGGAGAAACCTTACCCTGTAAATATGCATGTCAATTCATCCCTTTGTGGCTTTCCATATAAAGTATATGTTTCTACGTGGCCTCTGAGAAAAAGATTTATATTCATTAAATAAAACATATACTGTTCTGCGTTATCTTAGGTGTCATTTTAGTGTAACTGAACCCCAGAAATAAATGCTTCATTTACAAAATCATCTTTGCATTTGCAAAAATTTTCATCATTCATGCTGAATGATGACTTGTCAGTTCTTTAGGGTGAGGAGAACCTCATTGGTCATTACCTCGGCAGCAAGAGCCCTGAGAACAACTAAACAATGTTTTCAACCTTGTCGGACATTGTATTTCAGTCGTCAGGGTCATTAGCTCAGCAGGAAGTCGAGTCCGCATGCTGAGAGAGGCTGTGTGCACGGGCTCCGGTGACTGTAAATGAAGCTTACGACTGTGAGTCAGCTGAATAATTGGCTAGTGGGATGGCAGCTTTAATTGCAGCTAAAGGAAATAAAAACATTACAGCAGTAGCTTACAGTCGTTGCGACTGACGGAGGAAACATCGACTGACTGGCTCTTTCCTGGCATGGATGTTGGATTCTGTTTCCTGTGCTGAGAAGAATCCATACTGCTGCCCAGCTGAAGACGCCTCATGTGTCTAATCACTGCAGTTGCATTAAATGCTTGCTGTAGAATATGAGCAAGAAGAGAGCGAGACAAATATTACTTTCAGTTGGAG
The DNA here is from genome assembly GCA_036877525.1 of Chromobotia macracanthus. Classification (NCBI taxonomy): domain Eukaryota; kingdom Metazoa; phylum Chordata; class Actinopteri; order Cypriniformes; family Botiidae; genus Chromobotia; species Chromobotia macracanthus. Next base: position 5,798,712 of record JAZGTH010000021.1, on the reverse strand, counting down.
TTTTATTATTAAGAGTTTTATTATACGTTATTATTTTATTATTAATGTTAGTAAGTTGGAACTTATCAGTGGCACATCTGTTTTCAGAACAAAAATTTATTTATTTCTCCTGGGAAATGCAAATCTAGTTGCAATATATTGACAGCGTTAAGATCAAAGTTAACATTTTAAAGGAAAAATGTTCACTTACCCGCCATTTAGCCTTTGCAAAGTTCTTCTTCATCTGTCTGCTGACTGACTCATGGATGTTCTTGCATAGCGCAGTGTCACCAGCTATCCTGCAACACAAAAGATTCAGCAGCTGGACTTCCTGCAGTTTCATCAGACATCCATGAGGAGGCAGTCACATGATACATTATCATACACATGAAACATCAGGGTATGATATGTTTTATGGCTGAGATTATCTTAGCAAGATCACTTGTGCTTTGGTTTTATTTGAGAAGTATAAACGCTGTGTTTATCATGATGTAATTACATTAATGTGGCCTACTGGTAAGCGAGCCTGGCTTGTGATCAGAAGGTATCTGATCACAAGCCAGGCTCACCTGTATCACCTGTATCACCTGTAGGTTTGATTCCAGTGCTGGCAGGTAGCAACTGAAGTGCCCTTGAGCAAGGCACCTAACCCTGATTGCTCCCCGGGCACAGCAGTGTGCTGCCCACTGCTCCGGGTGTGTGTGTTCACTCAGTGATGGGTTAAATGCAGAGGTCATATTTCGGATATGGGTTACCATATCTGACAAATATGTCACTTTCACTTAAATTGATTGTAATCTGTGCCAATTAAGTCTGAATGCAGCAGAAGTTAATCAGTGGTGAATAAAGGCCGGGATTCACTAAGGAAGACTCTAGTTGGGGACATATATTTTTAAACCACAGACACAGTAAAACCCCATGCTGTTTATGTATGAAATTTGAAGAGTGTATCTTCTAATAGGATAAAAGATGAAAATTCTCTATATTTTAAACTGGATCTTCTTTAAATTCACTTCCTAGATTCTGTCCCCACAACTCTATTTCTTCCCTCCTCTGGCTACAGGTGTTGTATCACCTGTAGTCAGAGGAGGGAAATCTGAAAATCTGACTCCTCGTTAGATTACGACTCCCTGTATCTCCCCCTCATGATTAGAATGAGGTGTGGGTACAGCTCATGCTGCCTAATGTTTAATGAAAGGGAGCAATCAGATAGCAGCCTCCCCATTGTATAAACCAATCAGAAGCAGGGGGATCAAACTCTCACGGGGAGTCAAACACAGGTGTTTATTGTAGAGTACCTAGTTGTTAGCCGTGAACCCCTTTAGGTTCACAGAATCTAATTAACACCAGAAACGTGTGTGAACACAACGTAGCCATAATCTTTGTCACTCACCACGGGTGCAGTAGAGCCTCCTCACAAGTGAGTCTCTTTTCTGGATCCTTCTGCATCAGGTTACTGATGAAGTCTTTAGCTGTGAAACAACACAAATGCAAAAAAAGAGCCCTGAATCAGTTACACAAGGGTGCAGTTCTAATTGTGAAAAATTGACACCCTCCTACACTTCCCCAGACATCAGGGAACAGCTTGTTGTGTGGGTGTAGAGTTGTTATTTTCAAACGATGCTGAATCGCCTAGTGCCGGATAATGCCTTTCAATTGGTGATTTATATCTGGCTGCTATACCTCAGTGGTTGCACAGGGAAAAAACCTTATTAAAGTTGCTTACAAAAAGAAGTCGTGACTATCGAGGCAAATAAATACAAGTAACCATCATTGTGCTGGTTACTTGTATTTATCAGTGGGTGGGAGGCACAAAAGGAGGTGAAGAGGGGGTCATTTTCTCAGGTAGTAAAGACAACAAAAGCTAGAATTAGACACAGATGAATATATATCGTTTATGTCAAGAACCATGTAAATTTAGGCTGGATTCTGATGTGTAACTCTCACCTGAATCAGAAATATCGTCCCAGTACGGAGAATCAAACTCGTATTCGGCTCTTAGTATTTGTTCGAAAAGTTTGGAATCATTTTCATCATAAAACGGAGGGTATCCGCACAACCTAAGGATGGAGAGGGTTCGCATGTATTCAATCCTCTGACCTACTTTGTTGTAAGTCAACATAATGTAAAACACAGTCAGGAAAGCACCAAGATGCTTTTGTCTGGTTCCTCAAAGGTTCCTTGTCAGGATGTATAGTTCTATAAAGAACATCCACAGAACTTTACTGTTGCACAAAAAGTTCTTTGTAGAGGAAAAAGGTTATACAGACTATATTAAGGTAAGAACGAAATAGTTCTTTTAGGAACCTTTATATGAAACATTCTTTACCGAAATTGGTTCTTCTATGGCATTGCTGTGAAGGACCCTTTTCAGTATCTTTATCTTTAAGAGTGTGGAGTTAAAATGTACTCACAGGATATAAGCAATAACTCCAATAGACCAGCAGTCCACTGCTTTGCTGTAAGGTTTCTGTGCTAATACCTCTGGTGCTAAAGAAAGAAGAAATGTGAGCGATTAGGGCATGAATGAAAGAAATGATAAAAGGACACCCTCCCAAAATGAAAAAGTGTTCCAATTTACCCAAATTCGCTCTACTACTCTGTTCGCATGTATTCAAGTATGGCATGTCATGTACCAGGTATTTTGATTTTGGTTGAACCATTCCTTTAAGTCAAGACAGTTTCACACCGAATACAATTTCTATTGGTATGAAAAATGAATTGGCAGCCCTACCCACGTATCCTGGGGTCCCGCACGCTGTGGACATGATATCGTTAGCGGCTCCCTCCATTTTGGACAGCCCAAAATCACTTATCATAATCTTGGATTCTTCATGCGAGTTAAAATACAGCAGATTCTCAGGCTATCGGGAGACAAACAAAATGATTAGGGTGAGAAAGTGAGTTATTTACACTGTACTTCCCATTTCTACTGGAAATAAGTGGTCAGGATTTGATGACCTTTCAAGTATTTTACGCTCATGGTTTCTTGTTATGTGGTTGCTACTGTCCTTGAGGAATAATGAAATTGTCTCTCTGTATTGATTTGTTTCAGGCATGGGGGAATTTGGTGGAGGAAAAGCGTTACCTTAAGATCTCTGTGGACAATCCCCAACGAATGCAGGTAGTTAACTGCATCCAAGACCTGTTTTATTAAAGCGCTTGCGTCTTGCTCAGTGTAGAAGCCCCTCTCTACGATTCGGTCAAACAATTCCCCACCTGACACACTGAAACCAAAGACATTTGGCCTTAAAAAACAAATATCACACCATTCCACATGATATTATAACGCAAAGATTACGAACAGAGACAATAAGCAAACAACAGCAGGCGCGTGGAGACCACCAGATCAGTGTCAACTCACAGTTGCATGATTAGATATAGATGACTGGGGCTTTCATAAATGTCGACCAGGGCCACAATGTTCTCGTGCTTGATTCTGTAAAGAATGGACAGAATATTCTGTAAATTACAATGAACTGGACCACAGACACCCCACTTGATTAGAAAGCCAGGCAGCAATCACACTTGAGTGGATTGTGAAGACTTCGTTTTGGATTGCTGACACTGATGCCCATCACACATGCAGTGTAAACGCAACAGTTTATTCTTTCAGTAAACGCAAACCCAAGAGCTGTGACCCAGCATTTAGCATGTGGTATTAATCCAATGTTCTCACGTGGCTGATGCAAGTTTAAATCCAGTATTGAAAAGCAAGAAATTGACTCTTTGCTATTCTTACCATAGCAACAGTTTGCTACCTGCCATATTATCAGATAAGATTTTTCTCCTTTCTGATTTAGGTCTATGGAAGTCCTGTGTGTTTGGATACAGAAATGATTCAGAATTACAGTAATGGAACAGTAATGTTGTTGGGACTGGCATCTGCTAATAATAACACAGAATGTACCCGTTTATTTTTCTTTTCTAAATCTTTAAATGAATACTGAGAAGTGCATCCTGTGAACTGAAGTATGTATCAACCCTAATACCCAAATTAATGTTAATAACTTACTGTCCATTCATTAACATACATACTGTTAATTTGTTAGGTACAAAATATTATCTGCAGTGTATACAGCTCCAGTATACTGTAGAAACACTAGAAACAGTTCTGTTCATTTAACAAACAATTGAGAATAATTAATAAAAGATGTCAGGTAATGTGATTACTGTTGCAAATGTAATTAATCACTGTTACAAAATAATACAATAGATACTTTTCTATTAGATCAGAATAGATCAGTGCAGACTTTTGTTGTCATCTGACCGCTGTGCAAGACTACATTTCTTTGCTCCAGCTGCACGCTGTAGCTTTTACTCGCCATCATTTTGCCTTCCCTTCTTGCCTGAATGCCTTTTTACCATGACAACCACAGACCTGCGCTCGGCCTCAACGTGCGGTGAATAGCGAGGTCTGCGGCGGAGGCCGCATGAATCATTTGTACGGCCTTTCAAACACTTCTGATGCTTAACACAGGGACAGGTGGAAGTCAGTAAAGGTAGGAGGCCGTGAGGGGCGTGACACAAAGACTGAGTCATCGGCTGCTCACAGGAGAATAGCTGAAATGCCCACTCACTGTTTCCTCTGAACTTTAGGTTAGAGTGCGCTGCTGATGGAAGTGCCGTGAAACATGTAACAGGTGTTGGACTTTCAGAGAAGCTTTTTGAATACCTACTTCCTCAGAACCGCAATTTCATTTTCGATTCCGCTCTCTTTCCCCCTGAGCGCTTTTTTCGGAATGCATTTCACCGCATATGTCGCACCCGTTGCCTTTTCCTGGGCGAGAACCACCTCAGAGAAAGCCCCACTTGAATATGAGAGAAAAACACAATACAATTAGTCGTCTGGAAGAAAACAGACACAATTAGTGCTATTGGAACTCACTGGAGGCCTCAAGGTTAATACACAGGTCTACAGTGGAGTCCAAAGGTTTGAGACCACAGTGGAAATTTTTGAAAAAAATTTGGATTTTGAAAAATATCAACCAGAGAAATGAATTCTAAGGCTTCTTGGCTTAGTAATAAAAAGGCTGCAGGCAAATTTTTAGCTGATATGTAGAGCTGCAACTAATGATTATATTGATAACCAATTAATTTGGATAGTTATTTACAAATTTGTTTTTGATTAATTATAAATATTTTGAAACTTTTATTTTATAAATATTTTTATCAACAACATATGCAAATTGAAGGATATAAAAACAAATACAAGTGTATGAATAGGTTATATCATACATAAAAAACGAAATACAGTACATACGTTTGGTTTACACAATGTAACCCCCCCCACACACACACACACATTTCTCTAATTTATTTAGTGTGTACTATCATTATGCACTATGTGAAATCAGTTGTCCACTGCGACCTGTAGCTAAGCCTTTATTGGTCAGTGAAAATCTGCTCTAATCCCTGAACATGCACTAATTTACATACACTGACACAAGATCCCACTGCAATTCTGAAAGCTTGGAATAAAAAAGCATTTTAAGGCAAAGGGTTTTCTGAACCGTGTTATCAAATACAGGGCTTGGTGCTTTGCCAAAACAAAGCATGTGTCATCCGTTTTTTAGACTGTAAAATTGAACTCATCTGCGATTGAAACACAAGGGCTGAGAATGCAGTGAGTCAGAGGCCGAGAGCCAGTCAGGTTCAGTACTTTGTAAGATATGTGTTTGTATGAGAGAGAGAGAGAGATTGAAGTGGTCATGTTCATCTCTGCTATTTAAATCTATAGTATTCATACACTGTTCACATAAATAAATCCAACAAAAAAATCTCAAAATGTATAAAAATTTAGGATTAATTATTGGGTAAAAAGACTAGCTCTAGATCTGTGGATCTTAACCTTTTTGACTTCAGGGTCCAACCCTACGTACAATTTCTTATCAGTAAAATATTCTAGATCTGATTTAACTAGAAAGATGTATTCATTGTAAAAATAACCAAACACTAACAATTTTATTAGTTTTTAAGCTGTTTTAGCTTGTTTTAATGCTTGTCTTTATTAAGATAAAATAAATCTTAAGGCCCCCTTGTGGGCCCCAGATCCTTGTTAAGAAACACTGATCTAGACTATAGGCGGTTGCTTATTTCTTATTTGCTATTATTTGGTCAAAAACAGGTAATCATTATCTTAGTTTATACTTTATACTTTACATTATCTAACTGTATAAAGTACAATGAACTAGCTTGTTCAGTTTTGGCCATCAGTCTAACCGCACAAGCAGGTGGAGTTTTATATCAGCTAACTGAACAACAGTAGAGGAAATCATCAAAGCCACAGGAAGCAAAAGCTCAGAGGAACTCAAAGCAGTGACACAAACACAGAAGGTTAAGGGTACGAGAATACAGTTATTAACCTGCATGCATGCACCAGTGACCTTTAAGAGTTTTGTGCTCTTTGTTACAATGGAGTGGCATTTGCATGTACAGTAACCGTAATGTTTACAGAGTTTACGTTTTGCCAGAGGTAACCAAGCAATATAAACAACATTTTTAAATAATATGGGCATACTGTCTAGGTAAACATGCATGTGGCATGCCAATTACCCCACCTAATTTGCATAGCATGAGGTTGGTTTGGAACTACTGATCATGTATTGTGACTCTGTGGTCCATAACCTCATAGCTTGGCATTAGAGTTGAATTTACCATGCAAATGTCAATGAGTTTCAGAATACTATATATGGTTTGTGAGATGTGGGCGTAATCACGTATTGTTGGATGGGAGAAAAGTCATTTCACATCTAGACTAGAGCTTCATGTTAAAATGGAATATTCTGGGTTCAGAACTAAATTACATTCGATCAAGAGCATGTGTGGTATGTTGTAGATTAACAGACAAAATATATCGTGTTGCACTTATGATGGAAGTCTAAAGAGCGAAGCATTCTTGGAAGTTTTAACATTTTTGTCCATGTGCTTATTTTTATTCCTCAGTGCAAAAATGTGTTATTTCATGTGTTTGTAATTTCCATTGGCCCTGCTGTGTGGAAATACAAGCTTCTATTCTATTGACATATCAGCCCTAGCCTTGAGGAAGACTGGCACCTTCACTTTATAGGTCACAGGATTGGGACTAATCTAAAACTGCTCCTGGATTAACAGCCCACTGACTGTAATTTGGGAATGCTTAAGGTGGTACAGATGGAGTTGAAACAATGGTGGCCAAATATGTGTGTCTGTGTGTGTATGGGGGAGGAGGATGGATGTAGTGTGTAGGTTTTTGTTGAGTCATTGCATGAAGGAAAGTATGAACTATTTTGGAAAAAACGCAAAAGGCGGCCATAGACTAACAGCTTATAAAACAGACATGCGATTGACTGTGGACAAACTTGTTCTGTACCATTATGACATAAAGGTAAAACAAAAAACCACATGAGAGCATTACAGTAATTTTATAAAGTGTGGCACAATGACACAATGTGAGGGGAAGACTTTACTTTAAAGAACTACAACTTTAACCACAGTAAATCACTGTAGCAGATGCCCTACAAAGGTTATTAACAGTCAATAACAAATGTACTAAATTTTCATTTAACTGTAGGCTATTTATGGTTACCAATGCAATGTAATGTAGCAACTTGCTGCATTAATATAGAATGTGCAGTCAGGTGTGTTTTTATTGGCTGAGAATTGTTCTAAGAACCTGTGCCATTATCCAAAACCTGCCTGCTGAATTATATCCATTTAAAGAATTTTACCAATTTCCAATAAAGATTTTGCTGTGCATTTTCAAACAGAAACAACACATTTTTTGGCCTGCTGTTTAAAATGCCCATGTGCTGGTTTCAGTTTAGCGAGTCTAAACGCAGAGACTGGAAAATCTTGTATAAGGCGTATTAGAGGGTCAGTTATGTCATCTTCAGGATGGTAAATCCTAGACAGATAATCCGTGTTCCTGATTTATGTTTGGCACTATCCATTAATAGGTTACAACTTGTTCCATTCGTTTTTCATAATAGGCACAAATCTTGTGTTTAAATATTACATTTTCCTTAAATACTGAGTTATATTTGATCTAAAGAGAGAGAGAGAGAAAGACAGAGAGAAAGAGAGAAACAGATAATCTGTGTGTTGTTTCCAGTCTGCAGTCATATAATCCACAGTGGGGTTTTAAGAAGCATTGGGGGCGGGATGTTGAACCTCAGATGTGAAGCCGTCAGGTTACAGCCATCATCACACATGTGCACACATGGCTGTGATTCCTGTGGCTGGCCTTCTGAGATGTTATATCACAGAATATAACAGGTTATGGATACAAAAAAATGAGTTCAGTATGGGGAGATATAGTAAATTCAAATCTCTATGAATTAAAAAAAACCTTGTTCTATATTGTTCGTTTTTTGGCAAGCTATTGTAAAAATATTATACAACACAAAACTCCATTGCAGAATATAGCTGTCTTGTGCAAAATCTCATTTTAAGAAAATCCCAATACCTGCCCTAAACTCACAGAGCTCACCTGCCTTATATACACTTTGTTCTGAGATATTTAGACCTACATCACTCCTGCAGTGTAGATGCAACAGCTTTCATCTGAACCAACCGTTCTTAAGAAAACATGCAGGGCAACTGTGAGTCAACCTAAATCTTCATGGTCCCTTACACAACCTTACAAACTGTGAGTGTCACAACATAAAAAAAACAATTTCCAAAATGTTTTCTTGCCACAAATGTCATGTACAGGATAAGGCACCTTCAAATCTAACACAGACAGATATTTTCTCATTTCTGTTGTGAATCAGAATATTGTCTCTATCAGAAACAGTTGTTTATAACAACATTAAGACATGTTGTTTGTTGTGCAATGTCAGGTCTGACATTAAACCCTCTATGGCACAAAGATAAAGTATGAATTTAAATCGCAAACATATTAAACAGATCAATGGTTTTATAACCCCGACCAAAGCCTCCCCCTGCATCTGACCCAACCGCTGTGTAGTTTATCAGGATTGGAGTTATGAATGGCCACCCTTGAAATCCGCTTCAATTGGCAGTCTGTCATTTCGCAACATTTAAAGAGCATCAGACACGCGTCTGATGGCATGTTCAAGTATTGTTGTCTGTGTAACACCAGCATGGCGTTACAGGTCAAACTTTGAGAACAAACCGGAGGACGCTGACGCGGCCACCGCCAAACCTCTCCGTTATATACAAATCATCGTGAATACTCACGTCCCGAGGATCTCTTTAAACTCGAATATCTTCCTGATGTCGTCCACCTGCTTTTTCCACGATCCGTTCATAGACTCGTCGCTTCCCCTGGCCATGGTGCTTCCCGGGAGAGCACTCCCTCCGAATAACCTTCTTAACGCGTAAATCTTTCTGACCTTTCCGCAGCCCGTTACGGCGAACGAAACCGGATAATCGCGCAAAAGTGAGTCGCGTTCCCGCTTACCGTCTGACCGGCTCTAATCGCTGCCCGCATTCCGCCCGAACGGGGACCGACCGACGCACGCGCGACTCGTCCAATCGAGTCGCGTTGAGTCGCCGCGGATCCCGCCTCACTGACTCACCGCGTCGACAACTGAAGCAAGCGAAGATCAAGCAAACGGGCCACTGCGTCGTGCAAAGTAGCGCCGTTTCAACGCACAGGCTGACAGCCGTGCAGTCGCCTGCGATGTTATTGGCGAAGTCTCTGTGACCCGGTGAAAACGGAAGGTTGCACGGACGACAGACCTGCTGAATGAAGTCTTCGTGCATGCGGGATTTCCCTTTAAACTGACAATATAGTGTGAGGCATGTTAAGCTAAGTGAAAACGACCGATATAAATAAATAAAAACGGGACATCATCCCGGGAAGAATAATGCACACAGGACGTAACATACAGGAAAGAGTAACATAGAAAAGAATAGCGTTTTTTATAACGCTTTACAATGAGGTCTCATTACCTTATTGTCATAAACAACATTAGTTAATGCATAAGCTAACACGAACTAACAATAAGCGACACGTTTTCACACAGCATTTATTAGTCTTCGTTCATGTTAATCCAACTCGTTCATGTTTTTTTAATTGTGCATTAACTAATGTTAACAAATACAGCTTTTCATTTTTCCCCCAAACGTATTAGTATGTTAACTAATATAAACGAATGGAGTCACGGCCATATTTGAAATCATTCACTTTATATCCTTAAATGAACGTTTCAATTTTTCTTAAAATTATGAGTGAATATAAAAGTGCTATTACTCTGAATACAGTTAATAACTTTACATGAATGGCAAATGATTGTGATGAATTGTTAACTTTGTTATTTAAATTTATAACTTTATTTTCCCCTCCAGAATGAGTGTTTAGATACAAAGTCAGTTTCATCGACACAACAACACTGCTTATAATTACAATGCTTATAAAACAATGCTTATAATTTCACTTAATAAAATGTGAGAATTGGATGGGTGTGTCATGGACATGTTAAAAAACATTTTAATAGTGATGTAAACACTAACAGTGAAGTAAACACTACATACACAACAAACAATCTTGCTGTTTGCATATCTCATTGTCTCCTGCATTGTGAGATATTTGGGAGTTACTTTGTGTCTTATCATTTGTAGTGATTATCATACATTCATCATACATTATTTGTAGTGATTCATCAATCAATACTGAATCTACATCTGTTAATATGTAGTAAATCAAGCAGCCCTTTACGAATCACATTCAAATGACGTTTAATGCATTCATTTTGATCATGTGCCAAACTTCTAGTGTCTTTTTAAAACTAGCGGTTGTGTAACATTACAAGATCCATTTCATCGATTAAAACTGGCTGTAGTATCTAGAGCGTTTCAGTAACACTCTACAGTGTTCCTGCTTCTGTAAGTAATGTTTCTATTTAAATATTTACATTTTTAAAAGTGCTTTAGAAAACAATACATACCATACACTAGTATATATGCTCCACCAATCTAGTTTATTCTTACTTTCTGTATAACTACAGAGTAATCCATTCCAAATGATCAAATACAATACTGTAAAGGTATTAGGCATATTGGTTATATGCTAACTTGGGTGTGGGTAAGAATTGTTTGGTAAACGATGTTCCCTTGTGGGTACCTGCAATATTTCTCTGTTGCCTGAACAATTAGCACTCAGGCGTCGCACAGAGTTTCTACGTTTGTTGTTAGTGTGGTGATCGTAGCTTGTCAGCTGCAGAGACATAAGAAAGTTCAGGTTTACAGGTGATCACAGGAGGAGGAGGTCAGAATAGCCTCATGTTGCTGCTGGTGAAGAGTCCCGATGCCCACAGTGGGGGCAGGAAGCACAGGTCTGCTTACTAACCTCAGCTGAGAATAACAAGATCAACAAGTGAGTGTCAACACTCATCATAAATCAAACTACACGTCACCAATTTAAAGTTAGGGTGGGACATCTACCTAGAAAAGTCTCACTGTACATTTTCAATATTTATATCGGCTCAGTTTATTTTGTCAACTTCACGGGGTGCGCTAGCATATTGATAAACAGACAAAGTAAGCTTTGATTTCAGGCGATATTTTAACTACATGCAATCTCAGAATTATTTCCTGTAGTTAATTAGTAAAGCATTGCATTAGATACGCAAAGGTCACTGTTTCTGTGTATCTGAGAAATTTAAAAGCTGGGGTGCCTGACCTTGCAAGCCAACTGTTTTTCGAATCTTGGTGTGACAAATTACCAACAGCCCATTCCTCTTGACTCCAGACAAACTCTGCAACATAAAACACCATCAGACACGTTTCGCATATAAACACAATCACAATAACAAAGAAACAAATGCAAATGAAGTACGGTTTGAGTAGCCCATGAATAAAGATGAACCAATGTTCAACCACAATTTTGGCGTTTGTGTATTTCTTGAGCTCCTGTTGTAGTGTTTCTATGGGAAAGGGACACAGCTCCTCCACCCTGATCATGGCTGTGTTTTTAACAGCCTATGGTAATGTCTCTCTGTGTTTCAGCAGAGCTTAGTAATGTTTGCCGGAGCACACCAGAACCCGCTGCACACTGCAGGAGAAGAGCAAATGATACTTGTAGAAATCCTGCAGAAATACAGTATGTGAATACTCCATCAACTTAATCATCAAGGAGCCACAGTATTCACAGCCAAAGTCTGTATTCACACTAGCATAGACTTTGAAAGTGAAACTGGATTTCATTATGCGCTATCAGGGTTTAATTAATTTTCCTTGTTCACTATCGTTTTTCTAAACTAATTTAGAACACTCCTAAATTATTATTAGAGAAGAAATCCCATCCTAATTAAAAAAAAAACAGAACTAAGCAACAGCATTTCTTGTCAAAATATCTTAGTTCAATCGCCGCACTGACTGGCAGATAAACAATTTCACACTTTGGTCCTTATTGATTGCATTAGACTGTGTTAAAAAAACCTGTTAAAATCAGACAAGATTAGATACCTTGCCGCGTTTACATTGTAAATCACCAATGACAGGCTTGAATGAAGTTCCAGGTCTCATATCAGCCAAGCGTGACAATGCCCCCTAGTGCCAAATAGAGGTAAATACTCATTAACTAATAAACAACAACCCACACCCCAAGATAAATGTGACACAAACAATGTGTGACTCTGTTAGAAAATAACTCACAGAAAAGGGAAGCAGAGTTTTGGGAGAGGCCACAATCAGTGGCTTCTGGAAGTTTCTGATCATTTGTGGAAGTATTGAGCTGGTGTTGTTGTGTTTACGATGTTCACCGTGTCACAATCCTTACCCTCCTCTTTTGTTATCACACAGCTACAGATAACAAAACAAGCACAGTTGTGAACATTTTCAGTGTTGCTGGAGATGCCACTGTAACAGACAAAACTAAACTGATAGTAATGTGCGTACCTGTGTCATAATTCGCACACTATCCATCCTAAAATATGTGCCTGTAGGAAGCGTTTGATTTGACAGGATGAATGCTCAGGTCCCGCCCCATCGTACCTGTGTGGTAATAACCAGTCCACTCTGCACAAGCCATTTAGTTTCACCTTTTAAAATTATAGTCTTAATTTAGTGCCATAAAGGATTAAGACATTAATGCACATTTATAAAATAAATCGATGATGCTGGCCAATACCTCTAATTATGTTATAGCTGCGTGCAATTTCAAATGAATCCCCAACTGAAAAATTACACAGCTATTGACCAATCACCATCAAGAACCAAAACCATTCATTTTATTTTATAATGAAGCCCAATGTTTTTTGAATTATCTTCATTTGGAGGCTTTCTCAGCAAATGCTGACATAGCTTAACGGTGAATTGTTTAAAGCCACAAATCACATATTTTGATTACAAGGTTTAAACAACATAAAAATTACACTTTAGCTTTAAAGGCGCTTGATGATAATCTTAATGTTGTGTCACTACATATGTTTTACCTCCAGAAAGAAAAGCATCAAATATGATGTGGGCACCGTTGAAGAATCCCTGAACTGAGCCTCCCAAATGGGCAGCAGTGTAGGATGAGCAATGTTCATTCCATATTCGAACCCTAACACAGCCTCCCCAGACAGAGAACTGTTCCATACCTGCAACAAACACACAGATTGTGTTAAAATAACCCCATAGTCACTCAAACAAATGAATCAGCGATCCACCCGACACATGAAAGCAGAACAGAGAGAATTTAGTTACAATACCCGGCTAACATGTGCCATCAATGTGCACACAGCATAAAACAAAATATATAACAAATAAAATACATAAAAACACGGTTTGCTGCATTCATTGGGTATGTGATTAAATTTACCTCCAATTGTCCCTTCTGTTGCGATCTAATGTTATTGAGGGGTATGTACATGTCATTGTACATGACATGTGCAAGTTGTCTGACTGTATATCATTATTTGTTGACACAGAGCTGCACAAAAGGAGCTTTTTTGTGGATGCAATGCAAAGCTTGTTTGTGGGCTGTCCTAAGATAATGACAAAAAGAGTCGTACCCTGACACAGCAGTGTGCCAAACGCCAGTGTTTCCGCTGTGGACCAGTCCAGTTTCTCACCCTCCTCTGGTTTTTGCAGCCATGCCTGTGTTACATGCAGTTACATGTTGACTGTTCATGGTGAAATTACATACCAACATCAATGCAATAGACAGATGATCGCACCCTCTCTGAGGGAGTGGTGTAGCCCTCTTGATTGTTCACTATGAGATGGATGTTTCCACCTACTCTAAAATAGGGGATGTCTGACAGGGTAAAGGTCTCTAGTACAATGCCATGGCCTGAAAATGAAGTGTCACCATGAACCTGTAAATGGCAGATAAATAACTGTTAGTTCAGGACAACTTTCTTCAAATATATCTACATTTTTAATAACAACACTAAGGATCTCAACTCAAAACCTGCAGGCATATGACTTTGTCTCCTGGTTGTGGGTGGGGGTCACTGGAATAGTCTTTATCTGGTTTGACTTGCTGTCGGCCACAAGCCTTTCCCTGTGTTACAGGGTTGATCGCCTCCAGATTGGAAGTGTTGGGAAGCATAGTGACATGGAGAGGGTGTACCGCCCCAACGTCCAGTGCCACTGTAGAGGATAAATGGGACAGCACATCTCCAATAGAGGGAGAATTCTCTGGAAACTCACTGAGACCCCTCATCTTACGAAACATGAGCTGAGAGAGAGAGGAAGCATTTGGTTTGTCAAATCTCAGGATCATCAGGATGTTTAACTTGTCAAGGGAAGAGCTGTCAAACACAGAGCTCCCAAAACCTGCTTTTACCAAATAAACCGTAATTTCATGTTGGACGAGTCTATTCAAACCGAATGAACAGCTGTAGCTTGAGCCATTATGAATAAGGGTGGGATTAAACCACAAGAGCATGTGAATAACAAACATGGAATAACAAGGAATCAAGGAAAATACGTTTATAGCTGGTTACGCTTACATGGTGTTAAATGCCTAGAAGGCACAGAAGTCCAAAAGTTAGAGACCCCTAGTAAAAATATTTCTATTTCACTTTTTCCCATTACAAAGTGTATTACCAGCATTACAATTTGAGTAAAGTGCCAAGCTAAAAAAGGGGCAATATCACAAAATTGTTTCCATTCAAGTAATGACCTAGAAATGGTGCAGAATTTTCAATATTTTAATGCAACTTTGCTTTACATTGCATTTTACAAACTTTTGTATACATATTTAAATAAAAAACTAATTAATTTTCAATGTGGTCTCAGACTTCTTGTAAAGGGTTCTGTCTAGTACTTTTTTAAACACTAGATTAAGACTGTCTATTTATCTGCAAACACTATTAACCTCTGGGGGGAAATGCAGCAGTCCGGCGGTGTCACCCCCATGACTACATCAGTCACTCCACTGTATGCTGCAGAGCGGAAGAGCTCGTAGAAAAATCCCATTATGCTCTCTGCCCCTTACCTCCATAACGTTTCACGGTAGCAAACTTGGTGGCTAAGAAGTGGTCAAATTCCTTCACAAAGCAAACAGAGGAGATGCACAGTTGATGATGTCACAGTAATCCAGCAGATAATTCTTAATAAAACACCCTGCTTTACAAACAACAAAAGGCTGATTGGTTCGTGTGTCTTGGATGTGGTGTGCAAGCATGAAATTTCACAACAATAACAAAACAGCTGATTTAAAAAAGGAAAAAACTTCTATAAATAAGCACAACAGGTGTGCAATACCTGAGTTTCAAGCATTAGTTTGGCCAGCTGTCTCCTCTCCTCTGGAGAGAACGATTCTTTCTTGAGCTCTTCAAAGTGGTCAGCAAACCACTCTCTCTCTTGTAAGGTCTGTAGCTGACTGGTTTCCACTGAGATTCCCCTACAGTACGTCCTTTCCGGGTAGGCCACAACCTCCACAGCAGTTGCCTCTGATTTCTCAAAATGCCGCAATCCTGGAACAAAGATAAACAGAACCCTGAGGAGCTTCCACGGTATGACTAAAGAGCCGAGTCAACTTGGTTCAGAATATCCCCTCTTGTGGATGAAAGGAAGAAAGTCATGCAGGTTTGGAAGAACATCAGAATGAGTTCAAGTCAACAGAATTTTCAATTCTGAATGAACTAAAAATACTGACTGGCACACAAAAAGAAAAATGCACTTACAAGTAAAGTATGTAGGGCAAACTCCACCAACAAACATTATACCTAGTTTACGCTCTCATTGATGTAGATGCCTCAAAACAACACAACTGTGTTCAGATAAATACAAATAAAATATAAGCTACATATTAATGCTGTTAATATGTACTGTGTGCACACCACATATATACGTTTTGTGCGGCAAGTTCGTTATTATAACACAACCTTGCTCGTTTTAACAAACTTAGATAGCAGCTATGAAGCTCTGGTCCCCAGAACGTTCTGGAGGCGTTAGTATGATTGCCAAAAATAACCCAAAAAGTTTGGGAACCAAAGTCTAACGTTAAGGAAATGTTGCTGGGGTGTTTGCTGGGGCTCAAAACTACATCCTAAAGCAGAGAAACTCAAGATCAACGTTGTCGGCATCAACATAAAACCTACGTAACTAAAAACGACCCGGTTTCCTCGGACGGCTCCGTTCAGAAGGCTGATCTCCAGCACGCTCTCTAGGGCATGAAGCAACGGGTTACTTTTAGCTCCCTTGTGCCCATTCTGAGCCTGTATTTCCAATGAAAGAACAGTTACAAAGTCTGTGCAAGTTAAAAAGCATCATACAGGCTGACGTGGTGAAAAATAAATACATGAGAGGACGTGAGAAAATTAAAGTTTCACTGAGACTGCACGCATCTCAGAGCGCAGCCATAATACGCGACGACAGGTGGGCGGTAACCATGTGCTCATCGCTGATTGGCTGGAGCGTAAGCTAGCGTAAGGTTTTGAGCAGGTAAACTTTTTCATATGCTGGCTATTATGCAAATAATTTACAGACTAATATTTAAAAAAATGATATTATTTTATATTAAAATTTATTATTTAAAAACATTTTTGACCACTTTTTTTTGACAATTTTGACAGCATGTATCATGTATAAAAACATGTATCTTATCCTGTAAACACGCCATCTTATGTTATTATATTAAGAATCGTCACTGAAAGGATGCTGGTTTCATTTTAAATGTTATTTTATTTTTTTATGTAAATTCTGTAGTCACAAATGCACACTCACAAATGTCAGTCCTCTTTATACAGTGCTTGAGAAGAAAGTTAAAATGTGCACAGGTGTAAAGTCAGAATCTGAAAACAGAAAAACAACTAAAACAACTTCGCTTAACAATTTCATATGAATGCTTGATTTCGCTTATTGAACAATTTATAGTCACGTACCCTCTTTTCCGTTTTATTTTTCGCCCTCTTTCATTCTTATCTTTTTTGTAGTTCATGTTGAGTTAGCATGTTGAAATTATAACTTTATTTATCACTTTATTCTTAATAAAACAAATGCACAGATTCTATGCCAAATAAATGGTTTAAAAGCACAAATTACTTCAGTTACTTTATATGTCTATTTGTCTATTTAATTCGTTACAGATATTTTAAGCGTCACTTTAGTTCCACCTATTGGCAGACAAACAGCATTACAGCTCGCAATGCCATTACTTACAGGCACAGATTATCATTTACATAATAACCTTCTTCTCCAAACCGAAGGCACTTATGCATTGGTCAATTTGGATCTGCATTCACATCAACACACATTTTAATGGCATTTCTACCATTGCAAATTGTTCCACTTGCAGGCTGGTACGCGTGGCCACTTATCGCGCAAGACATTCATAATGGAGGAATAAAAGCTTCTCTTATTAATTTATAAATTCAAAATTGCCCAGAAGACACTGTGAGTTTTCTTACGATTTATGTGATATTTCATCTGGACGTATTATCGCCATTTTAAAGGTCGCAGTGGAGGAAAGCAGCGCGCAAATGTCCCCAAAAATTAACAAATCGCCCCCTCCCGTCCACCCTCCACGCGTGCACGGACACACACCCTCCCGGGCAACTGTGCTCTGATTTCAATCGTGCACCCCGTTCTCGTACAAATAGGACACACGCCTCTCCACCCAAAACGCAACTTGTTGCGTTTTTGTTGGCGTGGAAACACATTTGGCGTGGAAACTGAGCCCTGTTCTGTGAATGAACGACCCTCCCTTGCCGCTGCGACGCCCGCTTCTTCCAAGTCTGCAACCACCGCCGCGCTGTTGTCATCACAACCCATCTGCTTTAATGGGACTTGTAACGCATCGGTGGTTTCGGGCTTTTAAAAGCACCATCGATCGCTCAGTTCTGAACGCATGACGATAAGAGCTGAAGGTCAACGCAATTGCTTAAGGACCGATTATGTGCTGAGGGCGATCCTCTCCGAGATCACGAAAACGACGTCCGAAAAGAAAACCGCGTCTTTTTGTTTCCAGCGGAAGGCTGTAACACAATAGGCACACTGGAGTTATGAAGGCTCGATGGATAACTGGCGCTGTCCGTTCAGCACTCACCTTGCGCACAATGACACCATAAAAACCTCGGTGACCCCCTAAAACCCGAGACGCAGAGTCGGGATATTGGATTATTTCAAGGAGAACTGTTTTGAATCTATCATTTTGAGTCATTCGGCTCCATATAACCGGTGTGAATAAAGCGGCTTTGGATTTTCATTGTTGATCTGATGGTGAGAAAGTGTGCCATAGACACGCTACTGAAACGCAACGGCATACCTGGCACCAGCGATATATAATCCAAGCATACAGTAGGATTTTGCACTCTTTGGTTTCGTGAACATCGCATTGCTGTTTTTGCAACAAACAGTTTAATTGGTCTATGCACATGTGTTGCACTGGTCCCAGCGGTACGATGATGATGCCCGACGTTGGTAGGAGATATGACTAGAGAGGGACGCGATGGGCCAAGGCGACGACAAAGATCGCATCGTGATCAACGTCGGAGGAATCAAACACCAGACCTACCGAAGCACCCTGCGCACCCTGCCCGGCACTCGACTATCCTGGCTGGCGGAACCTGACGCCCATAACAACTTTGACTATGATCCAAACATCGGGGAGTTTTTCTTCGACCGTCACCCGGGTGTCTTCGCCCACATCCTCAACTATTACCGTACGGGCAAACTACATTGCCCGGCGGACGTGTGTGGACCTTTGTATGAGGAGGAACTGGCGTTCTGGGGTATCGACGAGACGGACGTGGAACCGTGTTGCTGGATGACCTACAGGCAACATCGGGAAGCCGAGGAGGCTTTAGACAGCTTCGCCGGGGGTGCCCTCGACCTCGGACACGAAGACCCGGAGCCTGATGGGGTGGTTGAAGCGGCGGAGGGGGACGAGGGTGTTGAGATGACCAGGAGACTGGCGCAAGGGGACTCACCCGATAACAGATCCGGGCGTTGGACCCGTTGGCAAAGGAAGACATGGGCGCTGTTTGAGGACCCTTATTCTTCAAGATACGCGCGGGTGAGTGTGAAGCAGCATGATTAAGAATGGTATGATCTACAGTTAGGCTAAACTGAAGGAGTGTAAATGTTTAATTGATAATTTGATAAATCATTGATTGATACAGCCAGTTGCCACCAACGTATGGTGTGATATGGGGACAAACATGGTAAGAGGGGCTCTTTCCCACGTGTGAGTGACCTTGAAATAATGACCAAGATCAGTTCACACTTTCATAACATAACACAACTACTGTAGTGTATATAGCACTATACATTTTCATACATCCAATCATTTCTGGTATAAAATAACTTAATATACCTGCAATTGTTTTTATTGTAACACATCCTGCATTTATGGTATGCTTTTCCTGATTACTGAAGGTTATTGAGGGCTTGTGATGGGCTGACTTGTCTATGGTTTGGAAATGAAAAATGCTCTTATTAATTCAGGTTCTGGTCAGTTTCATTGTTCAGTTCAGTTTTTCAAGTTCAGTTTTTCAAGCCACCAACTGCAGGTCATTTGTTTTGAAATGTGGGACAATCAGAAACCTCACCCCATAAACAACACAACCCACAAGTCGCAGAAAATTTAAAAGCACACTATGCACACATAGTGTTTAAGGGCACTTGAGCGATAAAAGATACACTGCCCTTGAGATTGTATAGGCATTTCATTAGCCCACTTTAAATGTCAGCTCTTTGACCTACACACTGCACTCACCGATGTCCCACCATCACTCTCGGTAGGAAGCCTGTAAGCTCTTAATCGGAGCTGAGCACCATCCCAGCATATTCTTGTGTTTTGGCAGTCAAGTTGAAACAGGTCAGCACTGCTGACCCTAGCCCACCGCTCTGGCACTTACAGAAACGTAGATGGCCGGCCTCCAAGATCAAAGTGAGCAGGCTGTAGGCAGAACTGTGGAGGATGAGAGAGAAATAAAGATATAGAGCAAGGTAAAAGATTAGTTAATCAAACATGAAAATTATTACCTCACACTCATGTTCTAAACCTGAGTTGATTTCTTTAAAACACAAAAAGAGAATGTTTCTCTTGCTTCCATACAATGAGAAGTACTGCGTTAGCAGCGCAAAGGTCATGGGTTTAAGTCCCAGAAAACACATGCTGTTAAAACGTATACCTTGGATGCACTGTAAGTCACTTTGGACAGAAGCGTCTACAAATGCATAAATGTTAAAAAAGGTAAATGTACTATATTTCTGTTTGAGAAACAGACTTTTCTCTCTGAATATCCTTTAATCTTCTTTTTTTGACAAACATCATTCACTTTCATTATACTGAAAAAGTAGCTTAGACATTGCAATTTAAATAACTCCTTTGATTTTCTGCAAAAAAAGTAAGTCATACAGCATTCAAATGACACAAAGGGTGAGTAAATGATCAGAGATTTTTCATTTGTTGTGATTTGGTCTAATGATGGTG
Organism: Chromobotia macracanthus; assembly: GCA_036877525.1. Classification (NCBI taxonomy): domain Eukaryota; kingdom Metazoa; phylum Chordata; class Actinopteri; order Cypriniformes; family Botiidae; genus Chromobotia; species Chromobotia macracanthus. The sequence goes on along the minus strand of JAZGTH010000021.1, from coordinate 5,777,909 downwards.
CTAGTCTGGGAATTCAGCACATGTTCTAAACAAGTTAACATGTTGGTAAGACTGGCTTTCTAGGAGGAAATATATTATTAATCTGGCTCTGGGCTGCACTGGCAGGAGCCAGTCTGTCCGACCCTGTCTGCAATAGCGTTGAGCTGTTGGATTGAGGAAACATGCCACAGTTTCTGGCAGCTCTACAGAGAAACATGAACCACACTCGGCTGCCCAACAGCAAATAAGCAGTAATGGGTTGATGAAGTCTGCGAGACTGGCCAAGATTTCTGATTCAGATAATCTGCAGGACTTGTTTTTGTTACAGAGTCTGAGTAATCACTGATGCATGATGGGAAAGTTGGGTTTCCGCATCAAATATGTATCTCTGTCAACGGCGCTGGATTATTTTTACCACATTTTCTAAATGCAGAACCTTTTAGACTTTCAGGAGTGGGTGGCAGGAGAAAATATGCTGAATTTCAAATGACTGAATTTCCAAATGTAAGACATGTCTGGTCTCCATGTGCAGAGGTGGTGCTGTCAGCCTTGTACATGGCTATTTATGGCATTATATATTCTGTAACATTGTCACAGTGTATTTTTTATGGGTTTTCTTGGTCAAGAAACCAGTATTTTCCAGAATGTCAATTGTGAATTTAATAGTATTATGACTCTATTTCTATATTTTTATATAAGCCATGGAAGCAGAGGAGGGACAGGTACTGTATAGATTAGCTAAAGACTTGGGAGATAAATAGTTGAACTAAAAATACATAGAATATAGATTGCTTTGAGCTGTAATTGAGGACAAACTGATTGCTGTGCATGTCACTGAACCTCTTAAAGTGATGACACTACAGTACCTGCTGTATCAGGTGATGGGCAGAATCTGTCTTAGCTGCATGTTGTTGGAAATATAACCAGAAATACGATCATTTTGAGTGATGTGTCCTGTTGTTCTCTGATGTTTGCTATTTTGTACTTTGCATTACAAACAACAAATGCTTTGGCTGATATTCTGTCCCATTTTCCTCCCACAGTCACACCTGGGATGGCAAAACCTACTAAACTCAAAACGAAACAAAAACAAACATATCAGCTGATATTGCTTTAAGAAAAACAAAGCTATTTTTAGGATCATTCCTCATTTTTGCATTGTGATATCATTGTCATGACAATCAAGCGCTCTCTCTCACCTCATCCAAATCTTATTACAGTAATGCAAAAAAATCTCATTACTGTGCTTTTGTTTTGATATTTATTAGTGTTCATGAGCTTTGGAAAACTGCAGTATAATTAAAACACATTGTTATTATTACTTAATGTGAAATTAAAATGATGATATAATTTAAACTGAAATATTTAGACATTGTGGCTAATTACAATCACCGCAAACAAAACTAAACTTACATAGTCAGTCACATGCTGACAGTTCCCCACACCCCAACTTTGGTGCAAGTCTAAATCTAAAGCCCTATTCAGGGCTCAGAGCTTCCTTTCTGAAAGGCAATATGAGTACCACTAAGCACTGTGCCATAAATACGTGCCAACAGGAAGTGAAGAGAAAAGGCTCACTGCTATAGACACTCAGCTTTCAGCTGAATCTGTCTGCATGTATTTGTACTTGTCCAGACTCGTTTTCAAAGTAATTATCCAACCACATGTCATTTATTAGGCTGCCAGGCTGGTGTGTGTGTGTTTAATGAGAACATCTCATATCACAGCTGTATCAGCCACCAGCCAAACTCATTGGTTCAGATGCGTACACAGAATGAATCAGCGGGCCGGGCCGCCCACTGACTAATACAGTTAGCAGTGCTCTAAGTGAGTTTCAACATCTCCGGCTCTGCAGTTTACACGGTTTTCAGAGGACTGAATAATGACAATGGCATCATGAGCTCAGACTAACGGGCTGAAAATGACGACACTTTAGAACGACCGTCAGCACATCTGCCCTCGACGGCCCTGCAGGTGTGATGATGTGTTGTGTTCCGTGACTCATACAGTGCCGGGAAGTTGCTGGTAACCTTTGCTCTAACAGGAAGTTCAATTATTCTGCCTTAAATTGACGTTCTGTCATCATTTACTCGCCCTTGTGTCGTTCCAAACCTGTTTAGATTTTTCTTCTTACCTAGAACACAAAACAGAATAAATTCTAAATGAGCTCTTTCCATGCAATCACAATAAATGAAGATGTATGGCTTTAACCTAAAAATGGACACCATGAAACGCAACGGCATACCTGCACCATGAAAGTATTGTAAAACTAAAAGTGGTCCATATGACTCAAAAGCTATATATCAAGCCATTTGTAGCCATATGATAGATTTGTCAAGTCAATATGCATTAAAATTAGAAACATCTTCACTAGCTAAGAGACATTTCTTAAAGAAATCAATTATTTGACTTTAAAGGATACACTGGATTGGTTAATCCAGTTCACAAAACCAGTCTGAATAACACTAAATATCTCACTCTGTTTCCAACACTAAGCTAGCTACAGGCTTCAGAAGACATACTTTATTTTTTTAATATTTTCATGGGGATATTTATTGTAAAGTAATAGAAAAGAGCAACCAGCAGTCTTTAGAATTTCTACTTAGTGTTCCACTAAAGATAGAAAGTCAAACAGGTTCAGAACAAGATGTTAATTATAAAGCAAGAACTGTCACTCGTGATGGGAGGGCAGGGGAGGAGAAAGGGATCATGTGGTGTCCCCTGAGATCAGGATGATCAAGCTGTTCTTCTGAGGATCTTGATCAATGAAGAGTGAAGATAAAACATCCTTATAGATCAAACATTCGGTCAACTGGGAGTTGAAAGGTCGTGAGAACAGACTCCAGGAGAGCCGAAGTGATTCAGCAATTAATGTATATAAGAGATTTATCATTTGATTTTTAACAAATATTTGAGGTGATATTTGTTACATATATTAATTTGTATGTATTGTTTATGGTAATTATGGTATTATTCCTAACTCTTCTCTATGAATTAAACAAAATAAAAAAGTCACTGGGTTGTGTGATGGAGTGAGAGAAAGACAAAGGGGGAGAGAAATGGAGAGAGACAGAGAAACGAATAGAGAGGCATAAACCGTAGTGATGATGTAATCCATCTTACCTTGATCAATTATTAACTGCATTTTTACTATCAAGCTGTTTCTTTTTTCTGTGTAACACAAAAGAAGTTAAGCAAGATGTTTTCCATACAATGAAAGTGAACAGTGACCACAGGCTATGAAGAAACATTCAACACACAATTCATGCACAATATTCTTATTATCATGGAAGTATGGAAAGTCTTTACGTCAGTTTATATTCAGATATGAGAAGTGAAGACGTATCTCGTTGATGCAACAGGCTTGCTTTCATTATATCACAAAACAGCGTCAATATTCTTCTAAACTTTTTTGCATTCCCACGTTTGTAACCACACAGAGAAAAGAATTAGAATGACTATGTTTGGGTGAACTGTCCCTTTAAATCCCCCCTAAACATATTATTGATAAATATCTCCCTTCATAAGCTCCTCACATTTATTCTGTCCCTGTTTTTCTTTACCAAGTACCTTTCCTCCAATTCCACTGCTCTCTTTAAAACACACTCCATTTATTCAACAGTCTCTCTGTTCCATCTCACTGGTTTCTTATAAATTGTGACCAGACAGTACACCCCTTACCATTCACCAGCCTCAGATTCAGACAGCCTTCCACATGAGCACAGAAACACCAAGTGATTTTGATGATAGGTGAAGAGGCCTCATTTGAGAGTGTCTGTGTGTGTATGCACTCCTAGGCTTCCTTAGACAAAACATTCTACCTCCCCACAAATAAACCAACCACGACAAATGAAGCACATCTAGGGAATAGTGTCTGTAAGACTAAGCACTGGCTGACCCAGATATACAGAACACTGCCTGTGGAAGAGAAATTTAAGTGCTGGAGTAAAATCAAGACTGGAGGTGTTACTTGCCTTAAGAAGAACAGCAGGTGTATTTATGCTTTAAAGCCTCACAAATGTGTGAAATGTGAGTAAACATTTGCTGTTTGATACTAGCCGCCACACTGTTAAAGCTTGCACTTATTGCATCAATGAGAAAATTATTTGTAATAGTTTTTAATCAAGAGTTATTTACTTGGTGAGTAAATATTTGTTCATGTAATTCTTTACAAGTACAATGCACCACAAAATGTGAAATGTGAAAATGTTCGTCATACGTGACTAATCTGAATTGTTTTTCCTAGACAGTAATGAGATACCATGGAGAACAAAAGTGTTATTTAGTGAAGTTCATACTTAAGAAAACATAATTGCCAGGGAAAACAGGAAAATCCTGTTCTCTGAAAACAGGATTTAATGTTATTTTCCTTTTAAAATGTATCTTAAGGATGTTTATATACTGTATTTTTTCTTGAAAATGAGAAAGCTGGAAAATTATTTCCTGCAGTAGAATATCTGATCAATACATATAAATGGAAACATAATGGTTGCAGTCTTTCTCAAAATTGCCAGAAGGTTGTATGGTTGGGCAAACACAGCCATCTTACACTTATGTAATTTCAGCACTAGGCAGTATTCCGTCATCCTGTGATGGGGGTCCCCTACTGAAATCCACTTCCATCTGTCCATGTTTGCTTTCCCTTAGTGAACCACAGCGTAATTGGTAAAAGCCAGCACAGCTCCTTTCAAAACACTCAAGGGATCAGCTCACCAAATCTGCTTTTGGTAACCTTGCCAGGGGCTGACCGGGAGTCCCTGGTGAGGGCAGTTAAATTTATCCCAAAGTGGTGAAGCATAGCTGGGTTGGCGCCTTTCTGTCATCCTATGCTGTCCTTGAACAGTGACCAATGACCTTAACAGCTAACTCTGAGCTCCCCTCTTGGTGACTGGCACTTTACAGTAGCACACTGAGAAACTGAAGAAGCAACATTATCAAAGTGTATTTCCTTTGAAATCTGCAGAAATTGACATTTATAAGCAATCAATCTTTGATTATGTTGTTATTGGCTTCTGATTTTTTTCTGATGTATTGTAAAGTTTAGGGAGATTTACAAACCTAAAGGAAAAGTTTGACTAAAAATAAAATTGTGTCAGTATTCACTTACCCTCACATAGCTCTAAACATATGCTAATATTTGTTTAGTCGATCAAAAATCAAGATTCTTTCAAAAAGAAAATAATTCTTTTTTTTTCAGTGGCAATTCCTAGTGATGTCAGCAGCTGTCCAAAAAGACCATCATTTCAAGTTTTTTGGCACCATATCATATCTTTGTGTGAGGAACCAAGTAATTATTGGAAATCATTTTATATTAATGCAGATGCTTTTATTCAAAGTGACATACAGTGCATTCAAGCTATATATTTTATCAGTACAAACCCATGATAAAAGTGTACACTGGTCAGAATGCAATGATAGGATGTCCTACTTGCCTATCAAGCTATGTATTTGCATCATGTTTATGTGTATTGGAGGAGGCGTGGCTTTGGAGAGCACTCTGTAGGGAGGGTGTGATCTTATCCTTTCAAAGTTACCTTGCTATTGCTAGCATCTCTGAAATGTCCTACCCTTATAAGTGTACATCAGACATGTCTTGTGTATATTTTATCAGTACGAACCCATGACAAAATTTACAGATTGGTTTCTCATTCATAATCAGCATCTCTCTCTCTTTTCTCACAGTGGGTAGCATTCGCATCTCTGTTCTTCATCTTGGTGTCCATTACCACATTCTGTTTGGAGACCCATGAAGCCTTTAATCCTATCATCAACCGGACTGAGATCATCACGGTGGGTGATGAAACTGTGGAGCGTATTGTCCCCGAGACGGAGACCATGGTGCAGCTAACCTACATTGAAGGTGTCTGTGTGGTGTGGTTCACGTTTGAGTTTCTGATTCGGGTGACCACCTGCCCAGACAAACTGAAGTTCGTTAGAAACACCCTCAACATCATCGACTTTGTGGCGATTCTTCCATTTTACTTGGAGGTGGGACTGAGTGGACTGTCCTCCAAAGCGGCAAAAGATGTGTTGGGTTTCCTCCGTGTTGTGCGATTTGTGCGAATCCTTCGTATATTCAAGTTGACGCGTCACTTTGTAGGGTTGCGGGTACTAGGGCACACGCTCCGTGCCAGTACGAATGAATTCATTCTCCTCATCATTTTCCTTGCGCTTGGAGTCTTAATCTTTGCCACTATGATCTACTATGCTGAACGCATCGGAAGAAACCCCAACGATCCTAACGCTAGTAACGACACACACTTCAAGAACATCCCCATTGGCTTCTGGTGGGCTGTGGTAACTATGACAACACTCGGCTATGGTGACATGTACCCTCAGACGACCTCTGGCATGCTGGTTGGCGCTCTGTGCGCCCTGGCAGGTGTGCTAACTATCGCCATGCCCGTACCAGTTATTGTGAACAACTTCGGCATGTATTACTCCCTTGCAATGGCGAAACAAAAACTACCAAAGAAAAAAAATAAGCATATCCCACGAGCACCTCAGCTGGGGTCTCCCAACTACTGCAAATCAGTTATTAACTCCCCACGACCCAGTACACACAGCGACACCTGCCCCCTGGCACAGGAAGAGGTTTCTGAGATTCGATACCAAGGTAGGAACTAGATTTTAGCATCTATGTCTGTCAATGTGAATATTTCTTCTGTTTAAGATCTGAACTGAGCAGGTCACTTGCTTACTCACAATTTTGTAAAAGATTTAGTAAATCAGTCCCTCTCTTTCTTTCTCACTCTTTCACTCTGTAGTTTTGCTGTCACAGAATGTGCTATTACTCAAAGCTTTAGCAGGCATCTAAATTACAGATAACCCAGCCCACCAATTAAGTGGGACTAACAACACACACTCTAGTTTACACTATGTTAGAGAACACTGTACAATCTATTGGTAGTAATGGGGACAGACATGTTGGAAGTTTCAGACACTTTTTGTGTCTCACGTTTTGGTTTCTTTTAACATAGACATCAGTTAACCACTGAACCTTTCAAAGGTGGTGTGAGTTCTTTCTGAAATCCAGTTTGCTGTATTCCCACATGATTTCAACTTGAACTGGCTCTTCCTTCACCATCAAAACGTATATTACCTCACATACCAAACGTTCCATCAGAGCTTTCACTATTGTGTAAGTGCCCTAATGCAGAAACATGAATCTAATTTCATTGAGGTGGTATAGCAGAAGAATAGTTTCCTAGCAAATGTAAATGTTAATCAGTAGATCACAACTGGTGATTCGTGACTCATAAAAATGAATTTGTTCTGACTGGTGGATTTTCACAGCAAATTTGGATTTAGATTTTTTTTGACGAAAATGCAATTTAGTTTTAGTCATATATTAGTAATTAGTTTAGTCTTTTGTCAACTATGATAGCACACATATATAGCGCTACACTGTCTAATGAGGGAGAGATTTTGGTCACTGAGAAATATGAGTCAAGGCATTAAGTTGCATTGCAATGACAACAAACAATTCACTTAGAGACAATTTACAAATTCCATACAATTCACAAAGATTTGTTCAAAACGGCCCCTATATTGAATGTAACGTCACTATTTCACATTAAGTGTACATCAGACATTTTTTTACATCAAATAGAGGACAGTGAAACTACACTTATTATTTAGAATGTCAATCAATCTTATGTACAATCTAAGTTCATTACCATTACATTTTTTTTACTTATATTGTATGTCAACAACATTAGCATAAAACAATTGCTGAACTGTGCTGTGCTTTGATGGGGATGTACACAGCGAATTTACATTATCAAACCCTCATGTAGAAACTTATATATTATTATGTTTGGACAATGGGATAGGTTTGGTTTTCAGAATGTGTAACTCTGTTGACAATCTCATAAAAATGCTACATGTCACTTTAAATTAATATGAAATGAGTCATCTCTCTTTACCTGTGATTGGAGATTTTAAAGTGAATGGCGAACCATCCAAAGCCGCCCTGGCCAATGAGGATTGTCCTCACATCGACCAGGCGGTGTCCCCCGAGGAAGTCTTCAGCCCCGTGGACCGTGAGAGACCCTGCTTCTTGCTCACCTCTGGAGGAGAACGAGCCAATCACACGGGAGGGAGAGTCAGGAAGGGTACGTAAGCAGCCAATCGCAGCTAGCCGTCAGAGCACTGCCAATGCTGTGTCTGAAAATGGAGCAGCTGTCAATCAAAGAATGCTCTTTCAGTGCAAGTCAACCAGCTATCCTTCAGCTTTCTGTCTTGCAGTCTGATGGCTCCTCAGGTCTGCTGTTATTGTAAGGTTGACAGAAAAGGTGTGGTAGAAACATTCAAGTAAACAGCTTTCTTTGGATTTTTAGCTCTGTCCAAACAAGACCTTCGAAAAGAACATTTGGTTCCAGTTTTCTTAACATAATTATACAAATTTAGTACATTTGCAGGTATTTTAAGCAGCATTTATTTAGTTGGAACAGACGCCATGTTCTGATTTCAATTAGATGTTTTATAAAAACAATTATGATCTAATATATGAAATATATAAGCTGCAGTATATTGCCTAGCAGTGTGCTTGTTCTGCATGCAGATTCACAATGGTGGGGGGTAATGATGATGGTGATTCTCACAAGAGATGCAGCATGGGATTACGGGGCATGTGGTCACATGACAAGAACTTAGCCAGTCAGAAGCTCTTGGTTGTACCCTAAAACTCAAAACAATCCATTAGCCAAACAGATGCTATTAGAGCAAGATTGTGCTACCCTACTGAAAAGACTAGTTCAGTCTGGTAAATCTGGTTGACCTGTATGGTCTTTCCAGATATGCTGACTGACCAAGAAAGTCAAGAATGTATGCTACTTTGCTGGTCTTTTCAGAAATCTGGTCAAGAAAAACTATTAAGCAAACTCCCTTAGTATTCATACTTAAAAAATACTTAACAGGCTTAACAGATGACAAAAATATGGCTATATATTTTAAGAGTTTCCTTTCATATAGTTAACTCTATATCTGATTTATAGCAGCTTGTTTTCTGGATGGGCTGCAGTTTCTGGCTAGGTTCTTTGATGTTCTGAACCTGTGTTGTGCTGTTCAGCACTGTGGAACCACCCCATGCATGCGGTAGACAGTCTAAAGCATATAACGCATGGAGGACGATGCAGTTGACTTGGCGATTGGTCATCGTCAACTGGCTAATCATGAACATAACAAACACATGACAGGGAATGCACTAACAAACTTCTAACTACACAAACACACACAAAAATTATTTATGAACACAAACCGTAACAGAGAGTCTTTGTCTAAAGCTGAAGGCTACTCTGAGGTCTTACTGAAAAGCCCTTTTTCTCTTCAAATGAAGGTTATGAAAAGCCATGGAGCCATAGCAGCATGTCTGGAGGCGTGGCCTCAGTGTCGGCATTGCCCTGCAGCCCGCCCTGTCTCATGCAGCAGGTCCACTCTCCCATCCCATCCATCCTGTAGCATGGACAACAAAACTAACCAATCAGAGGCCCTCGCTCTGCAGCGCTGCACTGAGATGCCTGCTCACACTGTGTACCATCAGTCTCTCATTAAACTCTTTCATATGAAACGTTCTCTTCTTTTTTCCTCTCTTCTTTTTCTCCTGTCCTGTCTTCTTCTTTCTTCTCTTCATCACCTTTCTATGCAGCAGTCACTTCCTTCTCTTTGGTGTCTCATTTCCTGTCCCCTTTCAGACCTTTGCACTTTCATACTCTCCCTTTATCTCTCCATCTTACCTTCTTTATTCCTCAAACCCCTGGGTGTTTAAAGCTGTGGTTTTCATTGGGTGCTATTGAACACCATTTAAAAGATGAAAGAATGGCTATTTCATATATAGTTTAATAGCATTAAAACAAGTATGAGATGAATTAGTTTGAAGTAACACCAATCATGATTCTATTGATGCACACGTCACCAACATAGAAACTTGACTGAAGAAACCTCATTTGCATTTGCATGCCTTGCATGGGAACTATCTGAGAAAAAAATGTAAGTTAAATGAAAATATGTAAGAAAAATTGTGTTTTTCATTCAAAGCTTCTTTAAATATATCTGATGCAGATTGCAGATTATGATATCATTTACGATGATATACAACATATGTAGCAAATACAACATTTTTCACTGTTCTTTCAGCAGACATTTTTGCCTTTCCCCAAATTACGTTCTCTGTGTGTTGTAAACACTATCATAGAATATGTTGGTAGCAGCGGTCAAATGGACCATCCAAATTTTTGACAAACGATGCAAACAGCAAAAATAAAAAAAAATGCACTTTAGCTTTTATCTCAAGCAGAACAGCAAATTTATTCCAAATATATTTCAAGTATTTCAATTACAGAACCAGCTAAGGTATAAGCAAGCTTTTATTACTACAAAATCTACAGATATTTTTGAAGTTCCAATGTAATTTATCTGGATACATGTGTTCGTCTCATTTTTAAACATTGCTTTGACACTGTAGCAAATCGCACACAATCACAACCATAAAAACAAATGTACAAATAGATGTAACATGAGCATATGACAAAAAAATGTCTTTTAAAAAGAAAAATATGATTGTACTTTTGGGATTACTTGGGGAGAGGTAAATGCATGCACTTTTATGCAAAAAAAGAAAAACATGCGAATGACAAACTGTAAATATGAACCTTGCATGAAATAAATTTTGTATCCAATCTGTACATAGACTCTGTTATTATTTGACAGAACATGTATACATATCCCCCCTGTTGCTTGTCAGTTTGTTATGCCCTTAATTTTGTGACTTCTCTTTGACCTTTCACCCGTCTATCCGGCAGCTATTTTGTCTACTTATCTTAGTCTTTACAGTCTTCGTTAAAACAATGTTATAAGAGCATAATTCAATCTTTTTAATGGCTGTACAATCACATTTGGATCTTTAAAGGTCAGAAAGGTCAAAGAGAGAGTGTGTCACCTCCTGTAGGGCGGGGGATTGAAACAGGAGAGCCAGGGCAAGATATCAGTGGTGACTGCCCTGTTTCTCATACTGGTCGCATGCCACATCATTAACCAAGCATGAAAATCACACCATTCCACAGCGTAAAAACTCGTCAACCAATCACAGCATGCACCGACAAGCCAGTTGTATTAACAATAACCTGGAATTATAAGCAGTGTGGAACGATGCCCGCTTGTAGACGAGCATGGTAAAACACATGGTAAACAACCCCGCGTTTACCATGAGCCTGTGATGAAGGTCACAATTTACCTGCTTGACGTTTCACCCTAGACATTTGCTTGCACGGTTCGAGGGAAAATACTATCGCTATATTTATCCACCCCCTCCCCCCTAATGTCTCTGTGATGTTCGTTTGGTGTATTAATATGATTTTCCTTGTTGTTTTGTTGTTGTTGTTTTCTCTTTTTTATGTGTTTATAGAGACCCAGCGCGTCAACCGAAGCAGACAACCAACCGAGTCAGTGTGTGTAATGAACCATGGTGTACCAACCACTATGTGTGTCAACCATAAAGCCACCTCACCCACCTGATAGCACCGTATTTAGCGTGCGTGTGTGAGAGAGAGCGTTGTGTGTCCGTCATAGATTAGCCTCTCTCTTTGAGTTGTGACTGAGAATTCATTCAGCGTAGATGTAGCACAGTAACCCAGAGATGGTGTAGTTTTACAGCCATACGTAGCTCTGTTTGGTTTCGTGGTTTCTTGTGCCGTCGTGCTGTGCGAAGTGCCTGTTGTTTTTTTGCATTCGTGAGTGTCAGTGTTGTACATAGTGCTTGTGTGTGCCGGTGTTTAAACATGACTCTTATTCTCGTGAAAGTGTTTAGGCATTTGGTCAAGTGTTTGTTTTTGATTGTGTAATGTTGTAAAAATGTTGCTCCAATTGCGTTTCTGGGTTAAAAAAAGTCCATGTACTCTGTGGTCTTGTCCATGTAGGGAAAAAAGTCAGTGAAGAAAATTGTTTTCCCATTATTTGTACTACTGTAGTGACGATGTAGAAAATGCCTTTTGCACTGTTTGCACCCGCCCACTTTTACATTTCTTCTGCAGAACAAACAATAGTTGTTGTTTTTTTATATTTTGTAGCTCACATTAGGCTGGTAACATTCAAGTTATACCATGTTCTAACCAGGCACAATGTGATAAAATGACAGGATATCAGTTTATTGGCAATCGAAGCTAGTCAACCTTCGGCGAAATCTCATTGGTTTGAATATTAAACACTGAACACATTTTAATTGGCTGTAATTTTGTTGCATCACACAAAATTTCTGCAGTCAGCATTTACATTGTCTCAATGTTAAGAGACAAATTACTGTCAGTTTATTGCATCCTGCTTGATTAGGACATGCCGTCAGATCTAAAGGTTTAAAAAAAGGCCAGTTAGTGCAATACTGGGACCAAACTCAATACTTTGGAAGAAATGCCAAGACCATCATTGTTTGTTGAAAAAAATGTTTAATAATACGTAAAATACTGAGTTTGAAGAGTTGGTCTGAACATACAACATATTTTGGAAGCCACAGACACAAATGGTTTAAGTGGAAACCTTCACAAGAGACAATCCTGCACAATACAACAACACTCGTAGATGTTCATTCACAGAGAACATGATCATACAGGGTTTATGATGGAATAAACAAGAGTAACTGATATTGTGTCTTAAGTCTGTTTTAATATTTATTTTTCATTGTTGTGAAAATGTGAAGTAAACCCAGTTCTTTGGGACCAAACTAGTGCACTGCCAATTGCATTCTGGGAAGGTCTATGTTGGGTCATTTCCTTACAATATGCTGGACTGTTCAAAGACCCAATCACATCAGAGCACAAACATTTATGTCAGTAAATACCAACTCTAATAACAATTTCACAGGTTTACTGTTTGTGATAGCATAATAAACATCTGACTTCCTGAAAACAAGCTGGCAATCTTGTTTGTGCTGTTTTGTGAGATTCCTTGTGCTCTCACTGCAGTGCATAGTGTGGATAGATATTTAAAACCAGGTGGTATTTTCATTGATGGTTTGAGTTGACATATTGTTAAGGCAATTTAGTGTCTTTTTCTGAAGAGAGAAAAAATGAAACACAAACGATAATAAAAAGCACTAAAAACATTTTGTGAGCGTTGTGTTTTTTGATCACTGTTTGTAAGGCACTGCTGATGCTAAAATACTACAGCAGTAAGAATTATGATGTATGCATGTAGGTTTAAAAGGTTCAAAATTGATTTATATCCTGAGTCTGCGACCGCAATGAAAATCTGGGATTTCCAATCTGATTTAAAAATAGAGAGTGAATGGAATGATATAAAAATAAAGATTCTTCACTAATTCTGTCACTAAATAATTGTCAATTCCCTTGCACAAAAGGTCAGATTTCTTTGCTTCCATTGAAGGTTCCATTGGTCTTTGTAACTTTCTAAAATAACATTGGGATAACACTGATCTTCAGATTTTGCATAACATACAGAGATTATGCTATTTTGAGTAGACGATATCATCAAAGCAAAAGTGGGAAATACCAAACACTAGAAAATTTAGAAACTCACGTACAACAGTAATTTAACTTTTCTTTCAAACTGTTATGCTACATACATTTTAAATGGAAACAAGCAATAAAAATGCAAAAATGTAACATTTTCAATAATGATTCCAGACTTCTGGACTCCACTGTATGTCCTAGTATTGTCTATAATGCAATCTTTGACATCCATATAAGGAAAAAGTAACCTTTAACAGAATCTATGGTAGATCATTCTGATAGTATCATGGCAGGGCATTCTGGGAGATGAAGTGCTTTCAGCAGGTCATATATCAATAAATCTGAAGTGAAGGTTATTTAAGGGTATTTTCTATTCCTGGGAGGTCACAGGAAATGATCCGACATTGCCCTGACAGTCTATCACACTGAAGCCAGTACAAACAGCCATCTCAGTGTGGTGCAGCCAGTAACCCGAGCACCAGACCTCTGACAATATTTAAAACCCAGCCAGAGAGTACGAGTCTAATTGAATTTGTCTCTCCTCATTGAATTCTAATCTTTGTGAACAGTAAATTCGGTAGAACGTCACGTACTAGCACTGACTCACTAGCAAATATCTCTACATAGAATTATCAACAAAGCATTTCATACATACAAGTAATTATCACATAACCTAATACTGTTCATTTTGTTTTGTCAACTAATTCAAAATTTAGAATATGCCCTTAAAATGAAACAATGAGGCCTCTTATAGTTAAGAATATTTGCATAAAGGCTGTAAATAGATTAATGTTGTGTCTGAAAACACCTCTGTTTATTTTTGGCTGCTCTGATGCTTCTTTATGATCTTTATGATGTCATAAGCATAAGTTAAATAAGCGTTTCTGAAGAATTTACTAAGAATTTACAGAACACAAGCAAAGAGTCTTTGACCATCAAAAACTGAAACCTGTTCAGCTTGCAGAATCCTTGCTGCTCTTTAAACTGCAAAGTGCCATTGAATGTCCTGCTCCACAGCCAATCAGAAGAGGAGTAAAGTGTCTGAGACTGAGGATTGGTTGTGGTTGCATGATGTCACAGAGGGAACCGTCTCCACACATTCCGTGTTCATTCCAACCCCAAGAGAAGATTTGACCTCCTAATGGGGAGACGACAGTTAAATAATGCCCACAGTAATGTCACAACTGGACAATAGAAGAGACTAACAATATTAATACCAGAAAAACATTTTCTGGAATATAAGTATGCAAAAGATAAAAGAAACAATATATAGTATATAACACAGCACAGGCTATTTTTTTTAGGTTTTTATACCTAGCTAAATTCATAGAACACTACACTAGCAATGGCTAGGTCATGGGTTCGAATCCCAGTAAACATAAACTGATAATATGCCAACACAGAATGCACTGTATGATGCCTTGTCTGCCAAATGTTAATATACAGTCAAACTTTTAATGGTGCATTATAAAATTGCTATGAATGAAAATCTCCTAAAGCCACATACACACATCTCACTTGTGAATCACTCAGACCCTGCTACATGTGCACAGAGGTGTCTGCATGGACTTGAACACCTCCAACACATCCAGCTGGTAGGTGTGGTCATGCATCACCATGGAAACACGTGCCACAGCAACATGTTACATAACAGCTCTTGTCACCATGGCAACCAGGAGGGAGCACGCTTTCTCAAGGGTAAATTGTTTCCACCGCTCTGTCCCCCCCTTTCTCTCCTCACACTCCCCTCATTCTAACACCCCATTCTGTTCTAACCGATGTGTCCTTATGCCTCTATTAGAGGTTCTCTGTCAGCTTAACAGTCTGTGTTCCCAAATTTTCCATGACTTACAAAGAAAATGTAACAGAAAATTATAACATGTCCCAATGACCCTCATGACATTGTCAGCGTAGAAAGCATGCTTAAAATGGGCACAAAACACTCAAAATCAGCACCTCTGAATGGATGATGTGATATTCACAAGACAAGAGCTATACAGCAATCAGTCAGTGATGCACAGGAAACTGTTCCCATAGCAACACACTTACAGACCACAGCAACATATAGAACAGCATACCAATATGAACAAAAGAAACCATGAAATAAAAATAAAAGACAACACATCTAAGACTTCCACCTCTTAATAGAGGTGAAGCCTTCAAAAATGTGTTACCATAAGACTGGTGTGATGAAGTTGCTCGCTAACCTTGTATGTGAAAAACTATGCCAAATTATTAAACTCCTGTCATAATGTAAAGCCATGAAACCCTACAAATCTCATAAAAAGCTTAGGTATGTCAAAAAGAACCTACAGTAAACAGAGACAAACTCATCCACAGAAAGTGAAGCATTTAGAACACCCATCTAGTTCTAGCCAAGCTCTAGATCATTTTATTGGGTTGAAATTGTGAGTGAGGGAGCCTTCAAATACTGGACAAGGAGGGGCCAAGGCTGAGAACCACTGATCTAGAACAACAGTCCCGCCACTAAAAGAATGATTAAGAAATTTCTCAAAACACAAATATGCCTCACATTCTTTAAATGTTGTTGTGGACAGGAGACTACATAACCGAAACTAAATGATGTGGATTAATGTTCTAGATGGACTGACATTTCATGGTGTTCATGGTAAAGATGGGTTATGATATTCACCATGCTTTTCTTTAAAAAATGCTTTTGTAATCTCATTTAGAAAATGAAGTCCAGCAATGTCCTTCAGGACGTCCCATGCTTAGAGAATGTTGCGTGATTCCCAGGGCATGCTGGGATGTTATTTGCTTTCGGCGCTGAGCTGCAAGATGTCACAGTTTGTACCAGCGATCCTCTTATCTCAAGGGTGCTACAGACACAAGAAAAAGAGATAAATATCTCAAGTTCCCAGAGCAATGAAAACTTCCCGACTCAAGATAGTGAAACATGTTCATTTCTACTCCCCAAAGGAAAGATAAGAAGGTGACAAAGTAATCACACTCTTCCACAGAGGACAAAACAAGTAAACTAATGAGAATGTAAAAAGTGTGCTTAAAGAGTTTTTTTTAACAGAAGTTAAATGGTAAAAAAAAAAAAACTCTTATTTTTTTGCAGATATTTCATTGCACGAGTTTCCATTACATCACTAACTTCATATTCTTTTCCAGTGATGAATTAAACACAAAGGCACAAGATTGCCGGACTAATTCCTACAGTGCTTCCATGATAGTGCTAAAGATCACAGTGTAGAGCCGCCCGTCTAATTAATCCAGTAACAGATACTCATCTTTACTGGCGCTGAAGATGCTATGATGAAAATTTCCTATTACTGGAACCCAGACATTGAACTCTCAAAGGTGCAGCAGGCAGAGCTGTGGTCTCAGACTTAATTCTGACAGTCGGGCTTAGTGCTATCTCAAAATACTCCCATTAAGTCTCTTTCTCTTTCCCAGGCTCAATGTCAGAGCAGTCACATCCCATAATAAGCATTTTTATGCCTAAAGATCCTGTGGGGCTTATTGCCATGGCAACTGTATATATAATAGAACCTTACAGCAACAAGAAATCTCTGTTTTCACCCTCTGCTGCTTTGTCACTTTGGGTTTGGGTTATGCTACATGACTTTTGCCCTGATCAGGAGTTGGGGCAAATCAGCGCTGGTTGCCTTGACTCTGATTAATGGCTTACATATATTTTAATGTGTGGCTTAAGTATACAAATACTATGATGCCACTGTATCATTGTATTTTCTGTGCCACCATAACGCTACAAACACCAGAGTTCAACATACTCACCCACAATAGCCAGGCTGTGTTCTGATCCACATGCAATCTGCAAGCACAGAGAGAAATCTGTGAGAAAACGTCCATCAAACATGTATAACCTGTTCAATCACAGTTCAAACACAATCACTGACAGATGCATCAACCCCCCACCCACACAGAGACACACTCTCTCCCTCCATGTAACATAAGCCGGCATTCCTGAATCGAACGTTCCCTGCAGAGACGATTCATACATGCAGAGACTGGGGGGTGGGGGGAACAGAAAGGTGATTTACACATACAAGTCATTTCAGAGATGCATCCTGTGGTCAAAAATAGCACAAATATACAACCGTCTTCCCAGCCCTGATGCTGGAGTCATATGTCCGTTCCCATGACGACCTGCAAGGATGTGAGTGAGTGACCGGGCGTCTCTGGTTGGCTTATTAATGTTTGGTGATCATAGCTTATTACGCCGAGGAAATGGCCTGCTAGCGGATAAAAACAGCACTAATGCTCTCTATTGGAGCTCAGAGAATGCCATCCACATAAACACACTCCTATTAGCGTAAATTATCCTAATGCATCATGGGAAATGGCATCAGAGGCCATAATAGAACCTCAGAACTTCTCTGCTTTCACAAAAAGTCAAATATTGGAGAAGTTAATCTTAAAACCTAATATACATTTCTGATTTTGCATTAAGGATATACTTCTGCAACAAAAATATTAGTGAACTTCTTAGCAAAAATATTTCACACGTAATATCAGTATAACCACATATACATATTGTTAGAAACAAAAAAAAGTTTAACACATAAGCCAGAGACCAGTAACATGAATTAGCTTTGATGAATGGTCAGTTGTTGTTTAGAAATATACAATAAATAAATATATTTGAATACATTTGTATTTGCAAAAGTCTTGATTTAAAGCACAAGAGTTTTAGTCAGCTAATATCCAAAGTACAAAAGAATGCCCTTTGCAGATGCAAACAGAAGCAGGAGCCTCTTGTCAGACTGAACAAAGATGATTTGTCCTGATGCCGTCTGTTTCTTTTGCCGTCACCAACAAAACACCCCCAACCCCTCCCTCTCATCGGTCCTGCTGACCCCACAACACCTAACACATTGTCAAAACAGCTCATGGACAGGCGAGGGGGGTGGGGGGGTCCTAAACAGCCCTGATGAGGGAACCCTTCAATATATAGACTACACCCTAGTACACCCTCTTGCCCGCTTTGCTTATTCTGGGCAAGAACTGACCACTTACACAGGCAGAGAGAGAGATCTGACAGGATGTGACTTACATGTACAGTTACCAGAATTTCTGTTTGCCCAAAAGCAATAAGTATGGATTATTTTGCCAACATAACACCGAAAAACAAAAGGGAAAATACAATTTGACTCATGGAAATCTAGTTTATCTGCTACTAAGTGCTCTGAACAGAACTTTCAGCATTTGTTTTTGCAATTTCCAGTGTTATGACTGAGTTTAACAGAGCTCAACTTATGCAAATGAGCTGCAATGAAATATGCTGGCAGCCAATGAGATTAGAGAAATTTTATTTCTCAGAGGTTGCTCTTTCATAGCTCAGCAGATTTGATAGAGATCTGAGTTGTTTCATTTAAGTATCAAGTATCAATCATCTCAGATGTTTCTCCTAAAATTGCTTAGGAAAAATAAAAATAGAAACAAATGAGACAGATATACTACGGAGCTGTAAAATTCATGAATATTGTGGCTAAAATAATCTGAATTTGGGTAAATCTGATGAGTAAAGTTGATATATTTAATAATGAGTTAATAATGAAAGAGTTAATAATGAAATATTAAAAAATATATTATGACTTTTAATTTCAGACTAGACAAATCTCAGTTTTGACGTTGTTGAGATCTCTTCTGAAACTCTAATAGAGACGTTTGTGAGATTTTTGGGTCTTTTTCTCTGGATAAATATCTGAGACACAGGAGACTTAAGCAAAAGTTTCCATTTGCTCTAAAAATAAATGAGATATTAAAGAGATCTCATCTGTGATTTTCCTTTTCTATGTGGCCTCTTGTTTGTACTTCAGCAGTTGAGTAGTAATGTCCTTGCTGGGGGCAGACTGACTTTAGCTAAGTTAATACAGTTAAAGGTTAAACAGATGCGCCTCTTTTCCAAGCTCACATTCAGCAAACAGACAGATCTGAAACTATGTCCGTCAAGCCCAGGAGCAGAAGAGTGACAGTGATGTACAGTGTACATCCACACCAGTGACTTTTACCGCATCGCTGAGAAGCAAAGAGCTAAAAGTAATAAAACAAACTGTTATAATAGAAGCCCTGTTATAGCCAAGAGAGGATCTGTGGGGGCCAATCATTCCATTTCGTTCTGCTCCTATGGGGGGCCAATGTGGCTGTCCTGTAGGCATGGTAACCTAGAGCTGATCACCTTAAATGCTTATTTTCAATGCTTTAAAACATCTAAGACAGTAGGAGTCACCCACTCTCCCCTATGTCATTTCACATTTCTTTCCTATGTGTGACACAAAAAGAGGCAATTTATAAAATGTATATGGAAGTAGGTATTGTAGATAGCAGCTGTATACACTGACTTGTAAAGCAGTGTTTCTCATCCAGGGGCCCGGGTCCCACTGGGGGCCTCAACAGACTTCCAATGTGGCCTTAATATGACCTAAAATTATTTTGATTAAAACAAACCAATTATTAAAATAAGCTTAAGCAACAGCACAAAAATAAAGGTATTTCTTAATGTTTGGCTAATTTTATAACACCTTTGTAGTTATGCCAAGTGCTAGAATATTTTATTGAGTACAAATAGTGACTGGGGGCCTTTAAATATTGCTGTGGACAATGAAATCACAAAGGTACTATGGTATAGTAGAGTTTATAATGAATAATCAAGAATACTCAATGTTTGCCGTCTTTTAATAAGATCCCGATCGGCTACAGCATCCACACAAAGGAGATCCTATAGATATAGATACAGTCTTTTCCATCTGGCAGCCTTCAGACATTCTAATGAAACCTCAGTTACAGCCCTGCACAGGAGGAGATTAAACACAGACAGCCAGACTCCTGTACTCTGGGAGGAAGTGTGAAACCGGCTGTCGGCTGCAGCTTTAACAATGTGTGAATGAACTCATATTATGGAATTATACAGCCCATTACTGGTAGTAAGTTCTGCATCTAGGGACATGGTCATTTTTAGCAAACAGTATTGGGTTTCAACACATTATCTACTGATAGGAAATCCATCGGTCTGGAGCCACTAAAGAAGTCAACTGCTATAGGATTGGCCAATATGGTTTTTGAGGGTGGGAACTGTTTTAAATACACAATGAAGACTACAGAATACAGAATGATATCAATGATGTAAAAATAAACTAGTGCAATTTATGGTTATTGCAGCCTGTAAATAATTAAACAGATTGCTGTTATACACAAAAGAGAACGCTTACTGCCGCTCATACAAATGCACTTAAAGGAACAGCTCATCTAGAAATATAATCATTTACTCCCTCTTATGTTCTTTAATTCTTTTTTTATACAATGAACATGGCCGGATTTACTAAATGCAGTCTATATGACTTGCATATGATATGATTTATGCTATAAAATTAATACAGAAGACATGGAATATAGCGCATATTTTTGAATATTTTTCATGCAAATTTTCACATTTTTTTCAGGTGCCGAGACATTTTGCATTTATGGGTGAAAAGTTAATTTAAAAAAACTGAACTTGATATTCCCATTCTTGATATTCCTAGTGATATTCCCATAAGCTTTGGGCAAAGT
The DNA here is from genome assembly GCA_036877525.1 of Chromobotia macracanthus. NCBI lineage: Eukaryota > Metazoa > Chordata > Actinopteri > Cypriniformes > Botiidae > Chromobotia > Chromobotia macracanthus. The sequence goes on along the minus strand of JAZGTH010000021.1, from coordinate 5,756,931 downwards.
CTTTCTGTCAACCAGAAATTAGCTCCAAAACTTTATATTCCAGTTGTCCTGGAAGGCTGAAGATGTCCCTGGACCTGTCCACACACTCTCCCTCCCCCCGATATGTTAACGTGCACTACAAAGATACCGTCCCCCTTTTACTGCCCTCCTTTCCTCTTGCATCAACAAACAGCGCACGGACGCTGGTGGCGGAACAATGCAGAATCAGCAGCTTTTCAGAATTAAATATGACATGAGGTACATTGACCAGATGAAGGGAAAAATGAGGGTGCACTGAAACAAAGTCAGCCAAGGAGATCTGACATGCACAAGTATGTTTATCAGCTGTGAAACGATTGGGGCGTTTCCTTCTCTGCACTAACTTGAACTTAAAGGGACAATTTACCCAAAAAATGAAAATACCCTCATGTTATTCCAAACCTGTATGACTTTTTTTGCTTCTGAGAAACATAAAAAAGAAGATATTTTGAAGTATGGCAACCCGACAACAGTGGCACCCATTGACTTCCATTGTATGGACACAGAACCACTGAAACATTTCTCAGATTATCTTATTTTGTGTTCCACAGAAGTAAAAAAAAAAAGTCATATAGGTTAGGAATTCCATGAGGGTGAGTAAATGATTAATTTTTGGGTTACAAACTATCGCTTCAAAGCTGAAGTGTGTGATATATGAATCCAGAATATTCTCTTCTTCCCAGCTTAATAAGCAGCACAACTATAAGTTGACTTCTTTATTTGTAATTGATTTCCTTTTAAAGTGTATAACCTGTAAGTGTATAAACTGTGGCTCTGTTTGTTTCAACAGTCTACTGACCAGCTCAGTGCAGAAACAACCAATGGCATGGATGGGGTGGAACTATCTGTCAGTCTGACCAATAGCAGATGGGAGAGAGTTTGGGAAACCTTTATACATACAATTATTATTTTTGCTAATTCCAATTAGTGATGTCAGCTAGAACAGTTCAGCTTTGAAGAAAAATGCAAAGCACAATGAATGTCAGATTTCTTACACGTTTCTCATTCCCCTGTGTCTATATACCACCATCTCATTGTTGCATGTGCACACAATGTGTCTATAAAGAAGTTCTTTCATTTCAAGGTTCACTGAAGCATCAAAGGCATAAAAACCGACCCTGCGTATAAAATACTGTGTCGATAAGTCATTCAAAATCAATACGCGCGCACACACACATCGATGCTGCATTCTCTGAGGTAAGTGATGACCTTCAGTTTAAATGCAAACTGTGTCTCTGGGCAAGATGTGAGGAAGAGTAGTGGGCATATACAGAGTGCTTTTGCCCCCTGCTGGAGCACTACACACACTGCATTATGTAGGCTATCACAGAAAGGCATTAATTCCTTTTACAGCTCAAATTAAGATGTCATTTTAGCAATAAGTATGTTTATGCAAGAGATAATTGCGGCTCTAATGTCTGATTGGATGAGCCCCTTCAAAGCCATTGAGCATTGCCTGGCAACTGTAAACAATTTATAATCTGGTTGACAATTGTTAGGCATACGTTTTATATTCTGCCACAGTATTTGGCAGATATCATACCTGTGTTGCTCCACGTAAACTCTTAACTTCAGCAGGGATGTTTGTAGGACCAGAGCTTCTTGAAAATTCAGATGCTGATTCTGTGCCCTGATTTGTCACCACTGACTGTCCCAGTTGCCCATAACTGGCTCTGCCCCATGTAAAGACCCGCCCGCTCTCTGTAAATAGATGACAATGATATATTGTTAACTGCATCAGTAGTTCACTTCAGGATTAGGAAACATGAATAAATATTTTGTGTGTGTATATGTGTGTGTGATATTTCGCACCTGTTTGTGCGATGATATGTGTCCAGCCACTGTGAATGTCGGTCACTCTCTCTCTCTGCAGAAAAGACTGATCAAGAGCCATAGGAAGTGGCAGGAAGGGGCTGTCACTGATCAGCTGACCATGTTTATTGCTGCCCCACAGGAACACATCACCTGTGACTAATGAGATACTGGTCTGTAATTTTTAAAACACAATCAAAATCATTGACTTGTCTAAAACGTGTTCTCACCTGTCAAACAGATGCAGTGGGCGGAGCCTGCAGCTATCTTCAGTGGTGTCACATGATCCAGCCCTGCAGAATTTCAGGCAGATTTAATATTCATTAAATCTATCAATTAAAAGACACCACTGAAGCAAAACTAATATATACAAGTGTTTTTATAACTTGATATGTAACAGTGTGAGGTTACTTTAGGCTTAAGAACACATAAGTGTGTGCGTGTGTATTTCAGTTTTACCCGGGACGGGACAGGGCTCCTTAGAGATTAGATGTGCAGGAACAGGTTGGGGACTCTGATTTTTTTTCGCTTGACTAGACAGGCCAGTTCCCCACTGATACACACACCCTGATGCTTTAAACACATACACAATACATACACAATATACAGCTTATGAAGAGTTCACAGAAGTAAATTAAATGAACATATTTCATTTACACTACATTTACTCAAACATATTAGATATTTAAATATATTTAAATTATGCACAAACAAAATAATTCAAATAGTCAAAATAATCACCAAAATCAAGTGATAAACTGGCCGGTAAAACAGTCTATCACTAGCTGTTATACCTGTTATGGCTAATGCATGTCTAAGACCAGCGGCCACACTGGTTACTGCCTCATTCAGGGCCTGCAGAATAGATTGTTTGAACTGACTGTATTATAACCTGTATTATAACCCTTATTAATGTATTATATAATATTACTATTTTCTTGTCCCTGTGCTCACCTGTACATTTAAAGGTTTTGCTGTGTATGTTATTTGTGGTGAGATGCCCAGCTGTCCAAATGCATTGGAACCACATGCCAAGAGCTGACCATCATCTAGCAGACACAGATTAGATTTGCACCAGTGAAAGGAAGTTTCCACAGACAGATGAACTCTTTATTAAATCAAACTCCAGACAAAATCCACCTCAACATAACTGAAGTCTGAACAAGTATTACAGGCTGTCATGGGTTTAAATCTTTGAGTTTCATGCACTTTATTTTTCATGTAAATGTGCTTAAAAGTGACCAATATATGATATGATAATTATCCACATCTCAATTTAATTTTATTGTTATTTTTGCAATTTCTTCCATGTGGGTCTTGCATCCCACATCAATACACATCAATTACACCCCAATACCACACAAATACAGTTGACTATATGCATGGAATATTCTTAAGAAATTACCCAATAATTTATGCCTTTAGTTTCTTAATACAAATTTCTGGTAATATTGTGCATGATTAATCCATCAGTTTCTGGTGGGGAAAATAATATTAAAAATTATTCCTATTTAATTTCTCACTGAACTTGGAAACTGCATCACATTATAGAGTTTACATGCAGAAATGTAATTTAAACGAAAGTATAGCGTGCACGCAGCCACACTGCAAATCCTTAGCCATGCAACATCTGCACAAAAGGATGTTTCTGTAAACATCAGCAATATTTTAAACATGATCTGATGACCCAACCACTCACCTGTTAGGATAAGAGAGAAGTCCCAGCCACAGGACACCATCTGAACTTTCCTGCACCCAGGTGAAGGGCATGGTTGAAAGGTGATGACCTCTGAAGTGTGCCCGAGCCCTAACTGACCTTTGTGATTCTGTCCACACATCAACAGCTCACCTGACTCTGAAGAGAGAAATGTTGTTGTTGTTACACTTCTATTTGTCCACTAGAGAGGGCAGTTGTCTACAAATGAAAGTTTAAAGCACATACAGATTAAATATCATTTCACTAAACCTAATGGCGTGTCATTTAAAGTGCTTAATTGTTTAACAAGTGGCAACCAGTGATGACTGCAGAATGACCGCCTCCTCCGGTTACACAGCGGATCTGCGCCGTCTGCAGCCCGCCGTCTGCACGCCGCGGCTCGGCTTTATCCTCCTTGTGTCCTTGCCCAAGCTGCCCGTAACTGTTGGCGCCCTATCAATAACGATTGATATAACGATGATAACGATATTGTGAACGAAATACAAGTTGTTTCAGTTGTTCTGTGTTTGTTTACATTTTGTCCAATGCAAAGAATCATAAGTCGTTTTGAGTGCACAGAGACAGCAGTAATAGCTCGTATAATGCGAGTCAGTGTGAGTTTTGTCCGAGGAAAGTACAAGAACTTACCCACGAGTACAACGCACATAATGACAGCCGAGGTTCTTCCATCAGGTAAACAGGCGCAGTTTGATGACGCAATCACATGGGAACGCCGAGTTTCTCAGAGATTAGAAATGAAAGCTAATAGAATGGCAAACAGGGATTCTGTGATGGGCGGGGCTTAGCAGCCGAACGTTGGCTCTGATTGAGCACAGAACTTTATAAACTTATTTATTTTTATGCAAATGTTTTATAATACACTTATTTAAAATAGATGCGACTTTGATTTGAAAACTTCCTGAGATTGTTTGTGAATGCGTCGCAATGAAACGTTTGGCTTTCGGAGCCCACTGACGCCCCCTGGAGGAATAACAATTTTACAATATGACACAGTTACTAGTTACACACACACACACACACACACACACACACACACACACACACACGGGAAGGAAAAACTGACTATGTCTGTTTATTGTATAAAAATAATGAATTGATTTTTATTATGATAAGCATACAAATATCTGTCTATTAGCAATACAACTTAATTTAGCAATAAAATCCTCTACACCTTAAAGCTTCAATAGCTTCACTCTGAACATCAGCAGTTTTCTCAGAGAAACTAAGCATTCTTGAAACTGATTTGTAAAAAATATTTGTACATGTAAATATAGCATTGGACACTTTTAAACAAATGCTGGTTAGCTTTCACTTCCTAATCTGTGTTAAGAGAGCAACATCTGGTTTACAATTCATTGAAGCATCCATTTTAAATAAAGAAACAAAAGAACACAAGAGATATACACTGAATGTTACATAGCATTAGACTCACAATGGTACACTGGTACACAACTGTTTTTATAATACTGTGCACATAGCGGATACAAAGCAAAACAGTTTTCTAGGCATTTTTAGATGGTAATATCTCTGAATAAATATAGGGGTCTTACATGTGGACATAATGAAAACCAATTAGTTACATTGGAAACTTAAATTTCCAATATATCCGCCAGAGCAAACATTCACAAACTCAACATTATGACTGAATTTAGCTTTAGTGTGTTCGCCTTGTGTAACATACAAGAACTTCACATGTAAGCAGTTAGCACAGCTGCTGTAAAACCACTTATTTAATCAATAAGAGCCAAACTTTAGATATAACACAGACATAATAGCTATATCAAGAGAATCTGCATTACTTCTGTAGATCCATTCAGTGTGGAAATGTATATTAATACCATACATCAAGTAAAGTGACAAAACAAGTAAATGTGTAAGAAACGTGTAAATGTGTGAGAAACAATTTGAGGAGAAATGTACTTTATAAAAGCAATGTTGTCATTTTCAGACTCCCAGCTGTTTGTTGAGCCTGTTCAGTGCATCTCCAATGATGTCCAGCTCATGTCTAAGCTCCTCCACCATGTTGTTGATGCTGGCTGTGTCCTTCAGAACGTCCACGCTTTGCGTGTATGGGTTGTATCGGACTGAGAATGGACGCTTAATGGTCTTCGCAAACTCCCTAAAAGTACATTTTTATTCAATTGATTAAAGATTTGGAAAAATAAATAGTAGTTATATTACTCAAATGATATTATTTGACAATTACTCATAAAGTTTATAATAAGGGATGTTGGCTGTGTTGTTGGTTGCCCACACACCTCATTTTGACTTTTGCTTCCTCAAAGGTATCTGAAACAAAGTAGACATCCTGAAAGGTGGTAATGATGCACTCCTGATTGCAGGTCATGTTGGGGTCAAAGGGCAAGATTCTGGCATTTCCTGAGAGAGCGTGCTGAACGCAATGCAAAATAAGACAATCATTGTACCTATCAGGTGAGAGATGTACATTGTGTGTAATGCAGACACAAACCCTTGTGTTTAACATTCAAGGTTTTTTACCTTGAGTTCGCTGATTGAGGACAGCAGACCAGCCCCGTAAGCTCTTAACTTCCCATCTTGCTTACAAAGACCAAACTCCACAGTAAAGAAATAACACTGAAAAACAATGCATCAGAGATAAATAAATCTGAATTATTTAATAAAATTACTTTTCTCATCAAAGGTGGAGGGTCAGATGTTTGGCCCTGTCATTACTTACAGTGGCTAGTTTCTGAATAGAGTCATCAGACGCCCCTAGTGATGCGAGACCGATCTCTTGACTGAACTGGGCGAAGCTGGGCTCAGCCAATAGAGGAACATGTCCAAACAGCTCATGACAAGTGTCTCTGAAACAGACAGGTGTGATCACGTGACCATTAGCATACAGTAACAACTGCTTCATTTGTATACATCCTTGATTATTGCCAGCAAGGCTGTGGATGTTATCCTTTTAAAACAAAATGAAAACGTTTTTTTCTAGAAGTGAAATCAATTTAATGAATTACTGATTTTTATTTGCAGTTTTCAATGTAATTGTTACTTTTTGGTTATGGGCATATCATTTTCATTTAAAGAGGTATTGAAATTGTTAGCGTACTCACGGTTCAGGTGTGTAGAGAGGGTCAGAGCTGTGTCTGACATATTGAGTGCAGTGGAAGACGCGAAAGGCCAAACCTGCCAGAAAATCTCGCGGGGAGAGATACCCAGCCACAGGCCTTATGGTGAAGCCAGTACGTTCTGAAACCGTGCAAAACACCCAATGTTATACACAGTACATAAATACAGCACAACAAATATGCAGAACAATTATAGATTTGGCAACCCATCCCCTAACCTTTGAGAAACTGCGATACATCCTCCAGCTGTGGGATGTTGTCTTCACGAAAGTCGCAGTATTTGGTGAGCAAGGGAAGGTTCTTGAGATACTCGCGGCAGGCGTGTGTGGGGTAGAGTTTATTCAGCTCTCTGAACACCACCCCCCATGTTTTAATCTCCTCTTCTGTGAATTCAATGCGGGGAATTGGAGCTCCACTGTGATAATGAAGGCACAACTTTAATTATGCTGTTAAAAGGGTAAGATGCAATTGCAATGTATTTCTAGGTTGAGTTGCCAACTAGTAAGAAACAAAGTGAGAGTAAGACATATTTTGTTGGTTCTGGAACAAAATTTACATCAACCTAAACCCTACCCATAACCCTACCCAGTCTTATGAAATAAGAATGGCATACAAGCCCAGTCCTAAACCTAAACAGAGCATTGACCCTAAATTTAATCCTACAATTTAATTGGTTGATAAAAAAGTTGTTCCAGGACCAACAGTAATGCTGATGCAGGAACACATCCTATTTAGTTTACTGTACGAATTCACATTAACTAAACCAATTTAAACCCAATTTAAATGTTATCATATAAGGTTAATTGTTGGGTTACTTGACATAACATTTTAGTGACTTTACAGGACACTTGTATTTATTTACAAAGGATGTAATTTAAAGACATCATTAAAACACTCAACTGTTTGTAGCTCATGGCCAAGTCTGCAAAATACTTTCTCCGTTTGCGATAGACGTTATCCTTAAAGCCCTGTTGAGAGAGAACAGGAACAATGAGTGCTGATGGCGTCAGACTTGAACTATGACGTAGTTCAAGATAGCGTAAACGTCGCTTACGGGATGATCCGCATCCAGGTCCGAGCCGTACATCAGCACGCGGTTCGCACATTTATCCAGATCTGAGATCTTCTTTGGGAACCACGGCACGGTCTCCATATCTGCAAAACGATTGCAACAAACGCTAAATATTGAATTGCCAATGTCACACCAGACCAGGCCCAAAAACGATCTCGCAATTAGTTCATGTACCGCTTTCTTCTGGCAGACGATTGTCCGGCGCGTCCATGTCAAACACGTTGACCTGCTTCCTGAGCAGCTGAATGATCTCCTGCAGCTCCTCGCGGTTCCTGTCGCAGTCCACGAAGATCTCGAACTCCGAGCTGCGCCTTTTCGACTTTCTAGACTCGATGTGCAAAAGGTTGACGTGGTTTTCCTGTCGAGTTGTTAATTATAGGCCACATCTCACACAAAGTCGTCAGAACAAACATGTGTCAGTTTATATATGTGAGCTGAAACAGCAAACGTAAATTGTTTTGCTCCAAACCTGGAAAAGTTTAAGTGCCTTCACAAGTCCACCGACTTCATTTTTCAGGGAAAACACAACAGCTGCCCCGCCTCTCTCTGTAGATTCTGTTTTGTTGTCTTTATTTTCCTCGATTTTGGGAAAAGCAAATTTGTTCATCTGTAAGACACCCACAAAACACTGGTCATGATCAGTGTAACATGTTAACAAAACGAATTACTACTATTTTGATGTATTTCAAGCACAATGTAAGACACTCGACAACTAAAACATGAAATAAGGGATGTCTTATACGGCTAAACATGAACACTGTAATGTTGGATACAAATGAAACCTAAACAACAATGAGGTCTATTTTAAAAAAAAAAATACGGACATTTTACACTGCAGATTTAATGTCCTCATGGTGTGACAATCAGATCATGTGGATTAAACAAAGAGTGCTGTAAATAACACATAATCACTTATGGGCACACTCATTGCATTGCATGCATCACTGCATTCGTTATAAGGTTCTTCTTCTTCATCAGCAGATTTTGCGCATTGGTTATACCCGTCAGTTTTAGTTTATAGACACTGAAGGCGTAAAATAATGTTTAAAAATCCGAGCTGACATAAAACGCGCAATTGTTTTAATCAGCTGTCAGAAACAGGAATAAAATGAAAGTAAAACCAAAAGCATACGAATCTAAAGCAAACGGAGACCAGGTGCAAACAGGGTCAACTGACTCGCCTGCGCAGTAAGGTGTGCGCAGACAGATCACTGTCTGCGTTGATTCAGCACCACGGACAGCGCCAGTCATCGTGACCTGCTTAACATAAGCGCCAACAGAGACGAGAGACGCTTTGCAAGGTTGCAACGGGTTAAAAAAATAGTACAGATACATAAGTTAGAAAATACAAAAATGCATAAAATAAAAAAAAATACTTTTTTGTTTGTTTGAAGGTTTTAGCATCTTTTCAGTGTAAAATACGAGTTTATGCATCAATCTTTTGACCATGTTTCTTTTATTAAGCATATTGGAGAGAACCCGTCTCCGTCTTCCCATCCGCTGGCATTGCAGTGTCTGTCGTCTTAAAACAATCCCATTCGGGCAGCAAGAAACCTTATTATTACCCCCCTCTTGTTTTAATCTAACACTGGATTAGACCGCAATGAATCACTCTTTTACGCACATCTCTGTTAAGTATCTTTGATGCATCTTTGGCTTTTGTCAAGACGCAGGAGTGGATTGGCAACTGTGTCAAGCACGGATAAGTTGCACGTTTTGAAGAGTCTTAGGATAGAGGTATCCTGTCGTGTCCAATTTCCTCTCCACTCATCATTTCTCATAGACCTCTGTGACCTAAGGCATGTGTCAGAAAACCCAAACTACTTTGCATTTAACCTATACATTATCTGGGACCACTGCCCCTATATTCACCTGTTGAGTCGACTATCTCCAAACAGCACAGTAAAAAAACAATTATTTTAACTACTTTTATTTAAATAGCAATCCGAGCAAACATGGAAGGCGACTCAGTAATGATATTTTGCAAATGAATACCGACTGTATTAATATATCAGTAAATGCATTTGGTAATATAGTTTTTATTTAAGTTTTAAGTTTTAAAATTGTAATAAATATTAGGTGTTTAGTAGCATGCTTTAGTCTAGCAAGTGAGTTACATAATTTGATGTATTTTTGATGTAATTTGACCAAATTGCTTACTTCATTGTTAAGTTGCTTCTCTTCCGATGTCAGACCGATGTTCATTGAGTCAAAAGATCTTCCTCTGCGCGGTCCCTCGCTTTTAGTTGAGTACATACTGAGCTTTCCTTTTATATAAATTGTCCCTAAACCAACTTCTAGGTTTGTTATCTCTGTTAAACTGTATGTGCTGCAATCGTTTTAATACAGCGACCCAGCGCGCTTTGCTATTTATGAGGACCAGATGAGGGGGAAAGGCAGGGGTGGGCAGCGCTGGATGGACTGACGGCTGGTAATCTTTCTTCTGACAGCAAATGGAAAAAGAGGAGCTTCGCCCACGTCATGGGGACATTCATATGAGAGACATACCTTTTCATATTCCCTTTGACGTTGTGCATACATAAAGATCAGTGCATAGAAATATTCTTTCCTGAAATCTATATTTCCGAAATTAAAGCCAGGTATTACAGGTTCGTCATTTTTAGGCGCACGATTATTATCTGGTAATATTGTAAGCCATTTGACGTAAGATATCAAGAACGTCAATCTTTCATTTAACAAAATAAAACATATGCAATAAGCACGCAGTATAACATAATTATAAATGATTCGACTCATAGAAGCATTAAATTATGGATCAAATGTGGCACAAAATAAAAATACAAAATAAAAATACTGTTTTTAGTATAATAAGTGCAATAAAATCCCAAATGTATTGTATTTTACCTTGTATTAACATGTATTGTATTAAACAACTTATTTGGAGTTGTTTTTTAACATATGAGGGTGTATCAGAAGTAACACTGGTCATGTTGTTAAGTGAGTTGTTAATAGTCTTATTTGTATACTGGGTACTATATCATATTAGGTATTGATTTCTCTTCAGGGCTATATTGTGAGGTGACATATTTACACATACAGTATTTTGTACATTTAAATAGTAAATTCACAACAGTAAATAGCTTTAACATTCACCACTGTCAATATCAGTAAAAGAAGCATGCACATTTCCTCTCAGTCACATGCTCATTATATGGGTCATGATTAATGTGGACAGATTGTTGATTGCTGTGGAGAGGATTTGATTTGATCCCTATTTTCTCTAAGTAAACTTTTAAGATGTTTATCCTGGTCTTCTTCTGGACTGCAGGATAGTTTTCGATCTCTTTCTTACTTCAGTGCCATGTGCCACATCTACAGGTCATGGTTACATTATGATGAAAGTACTCAAGAGGATGATCCTGCACTGCCTGGTAAGATAACATTCAGAGATCTTACTAGTGCAGATTTCATTAGATTAAATGGCTGGATCATGCGCTCTCAGACAGCTTTGATTTGCTTACCAATTTGTCTACGTGTGGAATTGTGCAACTTTAGGACATGAAAAGGCGTAAGAAGAAGAACCCATGACAGAATTTTTAGAAGAGACATCAATCAATTTTAACATCTATGTGTCACTGAATGTAGTCACACCTTAAATGAAATTATGGAAATTCATTCACCCCAAGTCATGTGTCTCTCCAGGAACAGGTTATGGCTGTTGTTTTAACTTTAATATCTTTACATCCAGCAGGTGTGATATCTTACATATGTCAATATTTAAGATGTGTAGGCAGTATGTAAGCTAAGAAAAGCTCAGAAAACCCACCTGGCTGAAGGTAAACAACTGTCATCAACAGGACAGATCTATGGAGGTGTAGGGAGGGGCAGAGGGCTGCAAGATCAAAGCCACATGCACCAGAGATGTGGAAGAGACATTGATATAGTACAGTCAGAGAGATGAAGGGTACTTAACCAATGGGCCTTTGAACAATCTTTTGGTCTGTTTGCTTTGACATTTGGTCTGGCAGTTTTGCCAAACTGAGCATTACATAAAAAGTAATATTATTACTAATACTAACACTATTATACTGATTATATTATACTAAATACTGAAAATATTTGTATGCATGCAGTTCAAGTTTCTATTAAAAATGATATTTTGTTTAATTAGATAAGACATTTTGCAATGTTTCTGGGAGAAATGCAACATGTGACATTCAACAATTTAGTAATAAGACTACACAGAAACTAAACTATGAAGGTGCTTCCCAATTTCCACAGAGTCCTTTCCATATTTACAAATGCTTTTCAAATGAAAAGACCATCCATGCACACCATTACCTATGACATTGTGTTTGAGTTGTGTTCATTAAGGGTTATTGGCACGTGTGTGTGTGTGTGTTTGAGGGCCTGTATAATAAGTTTGAAGGTAGTGGTTTCCTCATAGACAAGATAAGAGACTGAAAACACGGAAGCGATATGGACAGCTAAAAACACAAAAGCAATATGGACAGCTAAGAACATGGAAGCAATATGGACAGCTAAGAACATGGAAGCAATATGGACAGTTGGTCAAGTGAGGTGAACTGAGTTGAATTATGAAAAGTAGTAAAAATTATGATTAATAATAATAATAATAATTTTGTGCGTACGTTCAATAACTTTGATGTTCCATGCTGAAGTTACCCAAATCTATGAACCTAGATTGCTTAGAGGAAGAGAATATATGTAGGAATTAACATTTAAACATTAGAATGAGTCTCTCTCTCTCTCTCTCTCTCTCTCACACACACACTCTCTCTCTTACTCTCTCTCTTACACAAAGAGGACTCAGTTTTAATTAAAGGTAGGCTTGGCTAACATTATGCAGCCTCTGGTTCTTTTTGTGCTGTGTGTTCTGAAGAGGCCCTTATGAGATGGGCAGTGAATGGAGAACTGTACACACTCATCTCATTATAAAGCCACCCAGAACAGACCACAACCACAGAAGATCTAGAAACACACACACAACAAACAGAACGATATTACTTATTGGTGAAGCTCACAAAACCCCAAAATCAAAAGAATAAATTAAGAATAAATTAAGAAATTATATTTTCAAAAGAATTCTTGGTGCTTAAATACAGTTATCTTCTTAATTACAGTAGAAACATTATTATAACATTATTCCAGCGATATTTGCACCTTGCACATTGTGATCCATGTCTCAATAAGCAATTTGTGGTAATCATTTGTCATTAATTAAAGAGACAGATCATCACAATCCACTTATCTGAACAAGACCAGTGTGTGAGAGAGAAAGCAGAGACATAGCGAAGTGTGTGTTCTTAGCAGGTGGCACAGAGAATAACCTGTCCCAGTTCTGCTAATTTCAATCAGAGGATTTACACATACACACACACATTTGTTTGACTATATATTAGTGAGGTCAGTCCATAGACTTCCATTGATTTTATAACCCTCTCATAAACCTAACCCTCATAGAAACATATGCATGCCATTAGATTTAAAGACAAACATGATTTGAATAATTTATGAGTCTTTTTTTTTGTGAGGACCAGTAAAATGATATTTTGTCGTGATATTTACCTGTTATGTTAGTGAGGACATTTGGTCCTTCTACACACAAAAACAACACAGTGATGATACAAACCTCACAGTGCAAATAAGGACACCAAATAAACCCTTTACACACAAACTCATACTGAAGATCTATGATTAGTGATATTTTGATAAGATTGTGATATTTCATCACATTTTCTTTATAGTGTACTTGTTCTTCAGAAAATGTAGTTGCTATTGATTTTGTAATGAATGACAATAGTGTTAATTATGTAACATTAATCTTTCTGTAAACTGTTCTGTTCTCATTCAGCGACCTACCAAGAACTTTAAGCATGGCATCTGTTCTATGTGAACAATTGCTTTGCATTATTAATGAGCACACAGTCGCTGTATGGTGCCAACAGTAACAAAACCAGGCCCCGACTATGAGACAGCTATGTTTTAAACATAATAAATGCTATTATATAAACATACACAACTTTAGGACCTGTGAATGAGGTTAGATACCATTAAAAAAAAGCACAATGGGGTCATAAATTCTCTACCTGTCAAAGGTTTATAGTCAGTTAACTAAACTTGTTTCTCATGACCCTAAAAACCTTTTGATTTTGTCTTAAATCCTGGTTAGTTTTGTAGATTATTATAAACAATATAATAAATATTTATTTATAAATATTAAATATATTATTCTAAAATACAGAAGTAGTCAAAAAAGACAAAGGGGCAGTTATGTCCAAATGTTTGATTGACAGTGTTAATTAATCAGAATGCATGCATACATGACGTGCACCACTCTTCCTGTTTAAGCTATTATTTTTTATAAACATTGAGTCATTTGATGTCTCATTCATATCATGTACAATACAGTACAGAACAAACACAAAACATACGACATGCACAAAGACATATAAAATCCTTGACTACACACAAAAACACCTGCAAACAACCCACAGCTATATGAGCACAGCAAACACACTCTATATATAATGCTGTTATTTAAATATCTTTCAAGTTCCTGCTGAGAGATCACTCAGCTCAGACATTTCAAAGACTGGAAAGGTTGTAAGTTCATTGGACCATGTTTCCGTTCATTCAGGTGGGCTGTCATTACTGATAGACATACAGAAAGAGATGCAAACAGAAAGAGAGAAAACAATATTAACTCAATTTTAATTTTGCATTGTTGCTAAGCAGATTTGCAGAATAATATTTAACCATAAGGAAACTACATTTTAGGACAAAAACAGTTGTTTAGGAAATAATTTAGCCTTGAAGGAAATTTACTCATTTAATAACCCCTGTTTTATTCCAAATTTCTTTTGTGCTTTTTCTGTGAAATATAATCAATGAAAAACAGTTCATTGTTAACTAGTCCCACATTTTCTTTCTGTTCCACACATAAAGATGGCTTCATAAGTCTTGGACTTATGACATGACACAAGTCATATGGAATACAATAATAGTGCTTGTGTTTTATCATTTTTTTGGTCAACTAATCTGTTAGAACACACCAGGTTATTTTGGGAAAACGGGAAGGAAACAGCGTTGGATGGAGGGATAAAGGAAAGTTTCATTGTGCTGCTGTTGACAGGGGAGATAAACAGCAGCTAACAGAGGTTTTGATGAGAGTCAGTTACACAGGCTTTAATGAGCTTTGACCACACAGCAGCTGAGGGTACGAGTGAAAAGGGGACCTACGTGCCAGAGAGCACAATGCTGACATGTAGCTGCGTGTGTCATGTGATTAGTGACTACTCCGAAGATCTCTGCAGAGCCTCATTCATGTTTAATGAAGTGTATTGTTGAGTTCTTACCTGATCCGGCTGTCTGTTCAGCAACTGGAATTTCTTGGATAATCAATCGGGAAGATGCCACTGAATTTAAACGAGCGGTAATGAGTCGGCAGCTACTACTTCCATGATGTGACATTCTTCTGAATAAAACTGAGAAAAAAATGTAGGATGGGACATCATATAGCAGAATGAGGTCAGCGGAGTGGGATTCAATAATAAGAGGGCTTGATGACATCATAACTGAGAAATAATGTAGGATAGGACATAATTTAGCAAAATGAGGTTGAAGGTGTGGGATTTAATAATAAGAGGGCTAGATGACATCATCCAAAACAATGAGTTTTTTTGGAGCCCAAACAAGTAATGATGTTTTCTTAGTAAGAGATTTGTTTTTACCTTTGGAATAAAATGCACCTATGAATCATTCATAATAAAACCAGAAATGTATAATAAGAAAGAGAATAGTGTTACATTTTGTGTACAGAAGCTTATCATATTAACGCTACATTAACTAAGTTTGACAAAGAGTATTCAAATGCAAAAGAGTATTTGTGTACAGAAGTGTTACATTTTGTGTACAGAAGCTTATCATATTAACTCTACATTAACTAAGTTTGACAAAGAGTATTCAAATACAAAAGAGTATTTGTGTACAGAAGTGTTACATTTTGTGTACAGAAGCTTATCATATTAACTCTACATTAACTAAGTTTGACAAAGAGTATTCAAATGCAAAAGAGTATTTGTGTACAGAAGTGTT
Source organism: Chromobotia macracanthus (assembly GCA_036877525.1). Classification (NCBI taxonomy): domain Eukaryota; kingdom Metazoa; phylum Chordata; class Actinopteri; order Cypriniformes; family Botiidae; genus Chromobotia; species Chromobotia macracanthus. The sequence goes on along the minus strand of JAZGTH010000021.1, from coordinate 5,741,138 downwards.
ACATTTTGTGTACAGAAGCTTATCATATTAACTCTACATTAACTAAGTTTGACAAAGAGTATCCAAATACATTTTGGACCACTGTACATATACTTCTAACTCAAGCAGTCCTCCAGTCCAACTTATAAGTTGTTTTTACATTGTACAAATTTCCAAATCTTTGAAACACCATTTGATGTGGTTCTGATGCCACTCTAAAAGAACCATCTGAAGAATCACTGGGTAACCCTTTCAGTTCTTTGAGGGACATACTCATAGCTTCTACTATGAACTCCATTAGCAGAAGCCTCATCATAAAGAAAAGGGTTTGAGGCACTTGAAGTATAAGCAGAAATTTCATAAACTAGACATAAACAGGACAGAAGTTCTTCAGAAAGTTTTGCCACTGTGGCATCTGAGGAACCTCAAATGGTGCATCAATAATCTTTACCATTTTACAGTACAAGATTTCCTCTGAATAAAATGATACGCCAATAGTGCCAAATTACGCAAACAGAGCTAAAATTAGCTGTTTTCAATTCCACTCTCATCCAGATCCTCCTCTTTGCCTTCCGAGCTTCAGTCCGTCTCTCTCAGGTCCTCCCACACTCCACATTTCCATAAGAATGCCTCATTCTCTGCATATCAATCTAAACTCTTAATTAAAGAGCTGCTATATTCCTGTTTGCGTCACACGCGGCAGGACGTGTGTGCTTGTCTATTTCTCCCCATCCTGAAGCAACGGTCCATTTGGAAAGCAAATGAGGGGGGGGCATCAGAGACTAGACGTGGCACGTGTTTGAGGGCCACCTGAGGCTGCTTTCGAGCAGCGACGTCAGTGAACTCCAAAGTATGGACAGCTAAACATGCGTAACAGAACATCAGAGGCTACTTGCGATCAGCAGAAGTTATTTTAAAAACAGATGCAAGAAGACATCAAAAGCTTTGAGTGACATTTCTGTCATTGGGGAAATGTGTTTTGTGTGAGGCATATTTAAAAATAATGCTGTAGTAGGTTAAAAATACAACCTAATTAAAAAAAATAATGAGAAAGTAACAAAACACATCTATGTACAAAAGAGGTTATGTTTGATGTCAGAGGTTATGGGATTTCAGAGTATACAAACAAAAATAATACATTTCAATCAACAACAATCAACAAACATTTGTAAGTTAGACATTTTATATAAAACTATAGTTTTATCTGAAAATCTATTAATCAATTAAGTCTCTGTTTTTAACTTATTTCAGCTCAGTTTACCGGCTGTTTGGCCTGGTTTAGCTTAATGCACTGAATGAAACTCAAAAAGTCCTTCTTTATAATGTCTGCCAGTTTAGGATCCACCTCTGACAACAGACTGACAATTAACAATCTTAAAATGTTTTTACTATGTTCAATAAATGAAGGCCATTTTTATATTTCTGGAGATAAAATGAGTAATTTTAAAGGAGTTGAAAAAACAGGCCCTGCATTAATTGTTTTTAACACGTTAAGCAGAGAAAAGTAATTGCAGCGGTTAATACGTCAATTTTAACCTAGAAAGAACATACCGCGGTGCTGTGGTAGAGCATGTCTCATGTCTTTCGTTGACTAATGAAGATAGGAGATGCTGAGGAGTAAAAGAATATTTCTTTTAATTTGTAATCAATACATTATTTATTTACGTATGCATCTAAATATTATTAATAAATGCATATTTATATTAATTTATAATGTACACAATATACATTCATAATATTTTATTTTTATTTTATGATTTGAGTAGGTACTGTTCAGTAGGTCTTTGGGACAGTAAAGTAGAATTCAGCAAGTTTGTTGGGTACAGTACAGTAGATCTGAGCAGGTTTTTGGTGTGGAGATCAGAAGATTTCAGCAGGCTTTTGGGGTACAGTACAGTAGAATTGATCAGGTTTTTGGGGTACAGAGGATTCAGCAAATTTTTGAAGTACACATTTTTGGAGTATGCAGCAGATTTGAGCAGGGGTTTGAGATACATTACAGCAGATTTGAGCAGGGTTTTGAGGTACAGTACAGCAGATTTGAGCAAGGTTTGAGGTACATTACAGCAGATTTGAGCAGGGTTTGAGATACATTACAGCAGATTTGAGCAGGGTTTGAGATACATTACAGCAGATTTGAGCAAGGTTTTGAGGTACAGTACAGCAGATTTGAGCAGGTTTTTAGAGTACAGAAATTGCTTGAATGATCATTTAGATCTTACTGTAGTTACAAACCAGAGTGCATGTACATATACGTCTCAGGTCTCTGACCTAACACGCAAACACACACCACAATGAGCATTTGTCTGATCCAATAGAAACACATGTCTATTAATCCTCCTGCAGACAGAGCAATAGGCTGATAAACACCCTGAACAGACAGACAGACAGACAGACAAACAGAAGGTCACATGACCTTAATTATCAACTGACCTAAGCTGGGTTGCCACCTCAAGCAGAGAAGACGCGGTGCCCTGATGTGTGTCCTCATTCGTGTCACTCTCGCTGAGTGTGGACACCCAACTCTTCCTCAGCTCCTTATCCACTAGCTTATCCACCAGCCAGCCTTAACCAGCAAATCCACTAGACAGACAGAGAGAGGAGGCATTAGCAACAGGAGGCAGTGGACCTTGTGATAGTAGCGAGGTCAAGTGACTTTCACATTAGCAGCAAAGGGTCATTTTTAAGCACCATCACTGACAATTCGTTGAACTGCTTATTATGAAACAGAGACTGCCACACACTGCTGTTTGCTGCCGTTACAATGTTCAGCCACAGGGGGGAGACATCAGAGACACACAAGTTAGCAGGAGCCTGAAGATGCCACAGTCTCTCCAAATCAAACTATGGAATTCAGAGCAAGTAAAATGTTTCATAAAAAGAGTTTGTCTAACCTGCTGGTCTCTAAAAGTGGATCCTAAAAGAGGAATAAATTATACATTAATCGAATGAAGTAGTTGTATTTTTAGAGCATAAAAGAACTACCTTTTAAAAATATTTTTATTATTTAAATAAATAAAACTTTTAGGTGTTTTTACAGGTCACCATTAGGGTTTTTCACATTTTATATTAGTGATCAACTTTACCTTAAATGACCTTTAGTACGAGAAAAATGCTAAGTATCTGCTTATAACACTAACTCAATTTATCTGACAGAGATCAAAACTGTCTTGTGCGTGTGTGTGTCATACCCAAGATCAGTTTTGGCCAAGAGATTATTAATAACATTATTAATAACAAAGAAAATTGAATTTCAACATATTTATAAAAGGAATTTACAATAAAACCATAACATGCAGCCTATTTAACATATACATTACAATAATTTAGGGGTTGCACTGTTACCTCACAGCAAAATTCACCAGCATTGAAATAATCAACTGAGTAACTCATAACAATGAATTAACTGATGGTGTTAGCATTCATTTGCACTAAAATGTTTTTACAATAGAGTAAAAGTGTATGTAGGTGTTCAGTCCAGCTTAGCTAGCAAACATCAGCTCATTTATGTTCACGTATAATGTAAGCAATAGCAAGCACCTTTAACCAAAGCAACTAACAGTCTATCTCTATGTTACCAGGGTGTAAACCCTCAACCTGGGCAATTATAATATACAAGCTGAGATACAGGAACCCTAAAATAATAGTTTCAGGGTGTTAGGTGATTCCTAACTTTTGTTTTACTGTTGAAGTATTTCATCACCTAAGAGATTTGAGAATCACTGATTCTGTCTCATGTAACTATAGAGAATGCTAGTCAACCCTATAGGATATAGTAAACCTGTCACAACAAAGTCAGATTCTCCTTTTTTTCAGGTACTTTCCTTGAAGTCAATACAATTCTGAGTCCATAAAATCCAATTTTAGACATACACAGCTTAAAAGAAACCATGCCAACAGAAACCTGACGCACTACAACAGTTGTGGTTTATCTAGTCAATGTTTATTTCTGCCAATACTGACATGTTTCGAAAGGATGGGCCAGGGCATTTACTGTAGAGCAGCTGTTTCTTCTAGTCTGTCAACATTTGAGCCTGCAGTATCATTATAAATGTGAGAACATGATCTGGCATGTAGGTCAAAACTTGATGTTTGTCTTTGGAGGGTCTCTTGAGCTACTGGAGAGCTGGAATGTTGTTTGATGGCTTGGGCAGCTCTCTTAATAGCAGTGCATTATGATCTTTGCTGTTACTGGAGGAAGAGTTTACAAAGGAGTGCCTGATTTGACTTGATGTCTCATGGCAGACCAACCCTATGCTATATATATATATATATATATTATGGAGCCATGGCACATGGCACATTTACTATGTCTACTGTATGTAAAAATGCAGTAGATATTTATGCTTTAGTATTTAATACTTTATGTTTTAAAATAGTGGAATATTACTTTTTGGAAACTAGCAATCACAAACGCTCTCGAGCTCTAGAGTTTCTGAATTTAAAGGTTGTGTTTAATTAAGTGTTTGTTTTGAAATGTCTGCTCAAAAATGACTTTTAGCAAGTTGACTGTTTTTGAACTCTGACTTACAAACTGACCATTGACACAAACAGATATTTATCAGATGCATCTTGCAATATACAATAAAAATATTAAAATAAAAATATTAGGCCTTATAATATTAGGCCTATTACAAAAGCCTTATTTTGATGCAAAGTCTGAACAACTGTTTAATTGTGTGCATTTACAATACATAAAATGCTAGTAAATTAGCCAAGAAATGAATAATCTTTTTCCAGTGTAATTTTCCACAGGTCCAAATGTGCTCATAGATGAAGCTCATAAACAGTTTTATTGTCCACAACAAATGTTCTCACAAGGAAACAATCTTCAGGATACGAGTCCTAAAAGATGGTTAATGATCAGTTTGTTTTAATTCTTCAGACAGGTGGTATTCAGAAATTCAGACACGCCTGTGTACCTGCAGTGTTACTGAGCGTCAGATTATCGAAAGCACAGGCAGGATGTTCAAACTTCAACACACGCTATCAAATACACACAGACGTCATTACAGCTCTAAACATTCTCCTGCACTTCAAATCTAAAAGTGAACGGGAAATCACTATAAAATGCATGTGATTATGCAATCCTGAAAAAACACCTGAAGAATGTGATTCTGCAAACACTTTCATGAAACCATCTTCTTGCCATCAGGGACATATGATTAACATATGATTATATCCTTCTTAAAGATGCAATCTGAAACTTTAAAAATAAACAAAAATATTGGTACACAACAAGTACACAACAGATAAGTTTTCAAAACGTCTCCTTACCCTGATTCACAGTCTATAATAATAATTTATCATTTGAGCTGTCAGGTCAGATTTTGAGGGTAATGTAATTTTGGCTTCATTTGTCTTCAAAAACATACATTAAAGTATGTAAAGTAACCTTCAGTTTAATGTTTCAAACAGATATGGCAAAAGACAGGCAAAAGTTACAGATTGCAGCTTTAAAAAACATTTAAAGGACCACACTTTGTTGTATAAACCTAATACACACAAAAATTATATCAGAGACCCTTTTTTCCTCCTAAATCTGCTGGTAAATGGTTTATTAATCATGCTTATTTTATTGTGTTGATTTTAGTATTTTTTACTAATCCTTCAGTACACAGAACAATTATGATTTGTTTTTATTGAAATTTTTTCGATTGAAATTGAATGTAAACATTTTAAAAGCCTTCCAAAGATGCAGTATTAATAGAATACTTGTTATTAAATCTCTCTTAACTTAGCCAAATAACTACTGCCCACACAAACACACTTTTCGTAACACCCGGTTGATTTTTTTCTTTGTCGTGGTACACAGCACAGAAGACTGTCAGACCCTCCCCATGGGGTGGGAGTCAGGAGAGGTGAATAAGAAAGAGTATAAAAGGAGATCTGAACAGAAAATCAAGCACTACTGGAGCTCTACCTGTAAACCTCTCTTACCTCCAGTCATGGAGTGGAGAACATCAGCACTCTGCATCCTGCTGCTGGTTCTTACCAGTAACATTATGGTTAATGCTAAATGGGGTAAGAGTCAATGACCTCCTGTTTTAAAATGAAGAGGGCATTGATACCTGCTGTTTTGTTAAAAATTATTTTCAATAGTACCTGATCAAATCTGAGCAAACCTTGTCAGTAAAAAACAATTACTTTATCTTGGACTATTTTACTGCATACGGTCAGCAGTCATCTTAACAACATTTTAAAAACATTTGAATTGCATTGTTACTATTGGATGTCTAGGCAAAAGGATTTCTATTATTTTTGTACATTTATTAATAATTTCAACAATAAATAAACCAGGTTGTACATTTCAAAACTGTTTCCAACTTAGAAATAATTAATTAATATAATAATAATTAATAAGGTTTATGCATTGAACTGATGCTTTTGCCATATAAAGCTGAAATTAATTAAAACCTCGTAGCTGAGTAAATTATGGTGTTAAATTATAAATTGTTTGTTAAACTTGATTTGTATTGTGCTACTGTTTTGAACATTAATTTGTTTGTAATACACTAGTAATGTTTCAATATAATTTTTTTCTCCAGCTTATGCTAGCAACCATGTGAACAACATCTGCAGCATTTGGGGGAATTTCCACTTTAAGACATTTGATGGGGACACTTACCAGTTTAAAGGCACATGTGAATATAACCTGGTGTCTGACTGCCAGAGCTTCATTCACCAGTTCTCAGTTCATGTGAAAAGAACACAAGACCCCAGTGTTTCAAAGATCAGCAGAGTGTTGGTCACCATCAATGACATTACTGTTGAGATGAGCCAAAACCTAGTGATGGTCAATGAAGAAAAGTAAGATTCTGGTGATTTTGTCTTTATACACAACAAAAGCAAAAAAAGTCTCTCATTTCTTATTTTTTCTCTCCTTCAGAGTAAAACTACCCGTCCATATTGCAGGGATCCTTGTGGAAGAGAATTCAATATATACCAAACTCTATTCCAAACTGGGTATCAGTGTCATGTGGAACAGAGAGGATGCTGTCATGGTAACATTACTTCTGGGATTTTTATTAGCTCATGGGATATCAAAATGTATCACTCTAGCTTACGCTTGAATTTGGGAAATAATTCTTGCTTTATAAGGTAATTATGAAACACTGATTATAAGCATTGAGCAGTTGCAGCAACAATGTTCAACCTGCAAAAAAAAAATAAAAAAAAAATGAAAAGCTACCATGGCATTATTTTGAAGACATATCATGATGTGCTTTGGAGTATCATGTAAATGCCATAATATATGAAAATTATTTATTACAATGGTATCACCATTGTTTTCCCACAAAATTGTTGTCTGGGATAAGACATTTTGTGATCCCATGCCAAATTCAATGGGCATTTTACAACAAAATATAACTAATGCCTATTCCTAATAATTCTGGACTTTTTCCTCACTCTGATCTACTTACATTAATGTTATCTCCATGTTCAAATGGCCAAACATTAATGTAAACATTTTGATTATATTAGTTGTTTGTTGAAAATCTGTTGTGTGATGTTTTAGGTGGAGCTGGACCCCAAATACTCTAATCACACTTGTGGACTATGTGGTGATTTCAATGGTGTTCCAGTTTATAGTGAGTTTATCCAATCAGGTGAGTTGCTCCGTTTGCTTTTAGAATTTGATGGAAGAAGTATCTTGGTCAGAGCACTTATCTCTGTCTTGTCTTATTTCAAACAGGAAGAAGGGTTGGCTACGCCGAGTTTGGGAATATGCACAGAGTTCCCAACCCAAACCATTTTTGCGAAGATGCTTTTGAAAATGATGATGAGCAAAATGGGGTGGATCAATGTGAGAAACATGTAGGTCACACAACTGTCCTCATGAATTGAAAAGATCTAGATGGAAGTTGTTATTGAATTAGTGTTCCAAATCTACTTGGAACAATGGCACAGAATTCCAATATTGTTCTTTGTAGATCTTTGAGGTTAAAGGTCAAAGACAAATTATGTCTGTGTCATTACAGCGGACAACTTGTGCAGACATTTTGAAAGATGAAGACTGGTCCTCTTGTAACTTGGTTCTGAGCCCTGAGCCGTACATCAGAGCCTGTGTTAATGATTTGTGTCAGCTTGGTGAAACAGACACTACATCGCTCTGCTCAACTCTGTCTGAATACTCACGTCAGTGCTCACACGCTGGGGGAACCCCGCCCACCTGGAGAGCAGCTAACTTCTGCCGTAAGATATCCCCTCTTTCTATAAGAATGCAAATGAGAAATATCTAAATTGTTTCTCCAAGACAGCAATGAGATTAGTGAAAACACTGGCAAGATTACCAATGTCTGGTTTTGTGAAGAAAAATCTAGAGCAGGAGAGTCTATTTGCCCTCCATCTAAAGATTTAAAAGAAAACTAAAAATCCTAAACCTAAAAATGACCTAAATTAAAAAAAATGACATTACGTTTCTAAACAAGTTGTCTTTCGTTTAGGCTTGGCAAAAGTGTGAAAAAAATGCATATGGACCAAAACCATATATAGAAACTAATAAAAAATTTCTCTTTTGATTTGTGCCCCAAGATCAACCATCCAGAATACCCTAGCAACAGCATAACAACCCATCTAAACAATACATCATACCTCAACAACACCTAATGCTCTGTATTTCTCTGCAGCTGTGAAATGCCCCTACAATATGGTACATTCTGAAAGTGGCTCTCCCTGCACGGACACATGCTCACACAAAGACACAAACACACTGTGTGAGGAACACAACGTCGATGGCTGCTTCTGCCCTCCAGGTCAGTGCCAAATTCAGTCCTAATTCAGTTGCATAATTCAGTCCTAGTGTCATATGCTATATGTAGTTTGTTAACTGTGTAGTTGATTTTTAAATAAACAACCACTAAAATAATGAATATTGCCTGTCATAGGAACTGTGTTTGATGACATCTCAAACACGGGCTGTATACCACTGGCACAATGCCAGTGTAAACATGACCGCATCTACAGTGCAGGAGAGGTCCTCCATGAAGATGGGGAAGAATGGTAATGACATAGATTTTACCCTGTTCTCCTGATATTTCCTATGACAAACATATTTTTCATGTCTGCTCCAATATTTGTCTACTATTCTTTATACCGTTACAATCATTGGTGAGCATTCATGTATCATTTTTTCTTGGATCTTCAATATCTCATTTTTTCCCCCTGAAAGAAATACCCCAGGCTCTCCAGAGCAGGACTCTAAAACTTAGTCCACAGAGCAGTTTATCATTAAATCCTTAAAATGAGTATTTGTGTCCTAAATTATACTAAGATTTACCAAAATCTGCTAACAAAAGTCAACATGAAAATCCCATTAAACATTTCTCACTGCCATCCACATAATTTATAGCGCAACATTTATTGTCAACAATTATCTGTTAATATTTTGAAAATGTATGCCAACACTACTTTTACTAATATTATTCTTTATTGTCAAGAATTGAACTGATTGTTTATGTGTTTGTGATTGTATTGTGTGAATCAGTGTGTGTCAGGGAGGAGACTGGATCTGTAAGAGTCTGCCCAGACCTGGTGTGTGTGCAGTAGAGGAAGGATCTCACTTCATCACCTATGACGGAAAAGAATTCACTTTCCATGGAAACTGCCACTATGTGCTTTCCAAAGTAAGCTCATATAATGACTAATGCATGCCATTACTCAGAAAAGTTTAGTCTGTACTCATGCTGTTGATTGACATTGCTCATTACAGATCTAATTGATCCATTTGAAAGGAATGATGTTCTTATTAATAAATGACACACTCTAACTGTTTCTATAGGACTGTGAGAAGTCAAAGTTCATCATATTGGGGAAGATTGTTCCTTGTTCAAACCATGAAACTGACACCTGCCTGAAGTCTATAGTGGTGCTGTTTGACAATGACAAGAAAAATGTGTGTATAACAACAGTTAGCAAATATTCATTTTTTTTTTTAATATTTGTGTTTTTAGCAAGCATTAAGTTGTTGTGAAAAACAATTAGATGTACATAAGCTTGAGCAAAATACAAACCTAAAATCTCTATATAAAAAACACTTTTTTCCTCAGCCCTTGTTTATTAAAGATGACGGCACAGTGCGACACAATGCTGATGTTTCTCTTCCATACAACACAGGTGAGTGAAAGACGCTCAGGGACAAATTTAACTATACAGTTTCTAAATTGTGAATATGTACACACAATATTTCAGTGCAAAAACCTGTGCCTTATTCACTAATTACCCACAATGCAGTTCAGTTGGCGGTCTGTGCTATGGTGGTGCATCATTGGCTGTGCCCAAAAAAGCCCCCCATTCCCTATTCCCTACATTAGTTCACTAATATAGTCCACTTAAAGCAGTGAATGAAAACAAGTGAGTGAATTCGGACAACTTGCATCGGAAGGGCTGTGGGTGCAATCTGCTAGCCGTCAAGGGTACATTGGTTATACACTCAGTTTTCCAATGGGATTGAATGCACTATATAATATCCACTATAATTTTGGACACCACCACAAATAGTGCACTGTTTAAGGGTATAGGAGGCTATTTTGGACACAGCCATGCATAGTCAAATGACTGTCATTCTTTTTAGCGCAAACACACCTTAGTTCTGTATAAATTAAGCTGACTGTAAAATGTCATTTTTGCAAAGGCATTGAGATCTTTCCCCCCTTTTCCTTCTCAGCTGACTTCACTGTGTTCAGGCCCTCATCATTTCACCTCATGCTACAGACTGCTTTCGGTCTGGAGGTGCAGGTGCAGCTGGTTCCTCTCATGCAGGTCTACATCACTGTGGACCAGAGCTTCCAGAGCAAGACTTGTGGTGAGAACTCAGTCCTAAAAAAACAAAAAACAATATATTATAAATAAATATATATATATATATATATATATATATATATATATATATATATATATATATATATAATCTGACTTGTGTAATAATAATCAATCTGATTTGTGCTTGCGTTGCATTCGTAAAGAGAAAGAAGATCTGGCTACTATATTGAAATCCGCTTGTAGTCAATAATTTTGTCACTTAAAACCCATCTTTTATCATAAAAATTACATACTTAAACATGTTTTCCTGTGAAAATAATTTCTTCATACCTTAAAATAGCTCAAATGTAACTCTACACCCTCGCTTCATTTAGTATACATAGGTCCATGAGTATGCAAATTAGCCCTCACCTCTACTTAATTACACGATAGGTCCTGTTTTCTCTTAAACATGTACTTTCTGTGTTTGTAAAGGCCTTTGTGGAAATTTCAACGAAATGTTGTCCGACGACCTGAAGACCCCTCAAGGCATAGTCGAAGGTACAGCAGTTTCTTTTGCAAATGCTTGGAAGGCCCAGTCCAACTGCCCTGACTGTACTGAGAGAATGGACGATCCCTGTTCCTACAGCAGTGACAGCGGTAAGAACTTCTTAAGTCCATAACAAAACAAAAATACCATATACAACATCTACCAGTCAAAATGTAGACATACCTGCTCATTTTTTTATTCTGACAATTTAAGACGGATTCAAACTGGGGTCTTCTGATAGATGTTTAAACATGTTCATTAAACATATGAACACTCAAATGAAAAAATTCTTCTGTATTTTAATATTTTGTCTGTTTGTTCAGTTGTTATCTAAGGCTTCTGTTTGTTCATGTCTTCAGAGCACTTTGCTGAGCACTGGTGTTCCAAGCTGAAGGACAAAGAGAGTCTGTTTGCCAAATGTCATGCCTCTGTCAATCCAGACACCTACTATAAGGTATGACCTAAAACATGCAGCATTTTCTTAACCTTTGACATTTAAGCAACCGTAGGCAACATTTAGGTTCAGGTTGGACCTTTTTGTTTGGTTCCAGCAATGAAGATTCAATAAAACCACCTTTTTAAACTCTGTAAACTTTTTTAAACTCTTTATTTGTAAACTCTGTTTGTAATTTTCTAGAATTTTTTCACTTTTTTAAATTCTATTTGTACTTTTAGAGATGCAAATACTCCAGTTGTACTTGTGAGAAGAGCGAGGACTGTCTGTGTGCAGTATTCTCCTCGTACGCCCGGGCCTGTGCTGCTAAAGGAATATTTCTCCAAGGCTGGAGACAAATAGTGTGTGGTAAGATGGCTACAAGCAGTAACATACACATATATTGCATTGCTAAATTACTTCTCCATAGTCACCTTGAAGTTGAAACTTGTGATTATTTACCATTATCTGCTCATTATTTACTATTACATTATTTATTTACTATCATTCATACCCTCATGTTGTTCCAAACCTGTATAAATGTTAGGATCTGGCAACCTCATCAAGACAAATAGGTTTGGAACAACATGAGGATTGAGAAAGTTAATAAATATACAATTTTCATTTTTAGGTGAATTATCTCTTTTAAGATTGTACTTTCAAAGTTCTGGTTTGGGCTGGAGGGTATCCACCTTAGTGTGGTGAGGATTCAAATATATGTTTAGTGTGAGAAGGTGCAATAGGGAAGGTATTTTGAGTTGGCTTGCACTATACACATCTAAAACAACATTTCTACAGCTCCTCAATTTTAAGGATAGGTTTGGAGTCATAGCCCTAGTCTTCAGACTGGTTAATAGAAATGTTGTTCCAGGAGCAACACATAATGTGAATCCTGTAATATGTCCTGTCTGGGTAAATGTCATGGTGCTAACCCATCACTTTCAAACTAATACCCACAGAGAAGTACACAGAGAACTGCCCTGCCTCGCAAAACTACTCCTATCAGGTGCAGAACTGCCAGCACACCTGTCTGTCTCTCAGCTCCGAGCGCCAGGGCTGCAGTGTGGACTTTGTGCCTGTGGATGGATGCGCCTGTCCAGATGGACTCTACCAGGATGAGAGGGGATTGTGTGTACCTATGGAAAAATGTCCATGTTACCACAACGGATTTAAAGTCCAACCCGGCAGGTCTATCAGCATTAAGGATGAACACTGGTATGTGAAAAACAATATTTATATACTAGTTTATAAAGTTTGTAAAGACATAAACAACTTGTAAAGATACATTGTTGAATAGCTTCTCTAAACGCTTTACAAACTATATAACCTAAGACAATCTTTTCTTGTTTTTCTCATCAGTGTATGTATGAATGGAAAATTTCACTGTCTGTCCTGGAAAGCTCGTGTTTTGGGTATGAACTTCTTGGCCACTTTATATGTCAAATGAGTTTGCTGCACATCAGGTTACACATCAGTTCTTCTGTAAGATGTGATATTTACACAAAGACAGGTTATCTGAGGTTTTGATGCTGATTAACATTAATCAACCTCAGCTACAAAATTGCTCAGAATGTTAGTTTCTTTAAATATGATTTAAAATATAAAATAGTATTAAAGTAATAAAGTTTTATCAGTGAGTGGGCACACATTTTAGCATCAGTATGTGATATATTTTGCAGGATGCACACCTCCAAAGGTTTTCTTCAACTGCAGTACATCAGGTCAAAATGAACACGGACTTGAGTGTGCGCAGACATGTTTGCAACAGGAAGTTGATTGTGTGAGTCCATACTTTCCAGTCTTTCTTCTACCTGTTTCTCCCAATCCCTCTGTGCCCTCTGGCTGTAACAGCAAATCAATGCTCTCTCTCTCCCTCTGCCCATGCAGTTCTCACTGGACTGTGAATCTGGGTGCCAGTGTCCTACAGGTCTCCTGGATGATGGCAGAGGAAACTGTGTTAAGCCACAAGACTGCCCCTGTTCACACGATGGACAGTTTTATGCACCAGGGGCTGAGATAACTAGGGACTGCAATAAATGGTGTGTAAACAACAGCCTTATCTGCATGATTAAAATATTTTAGACATTCTGAGAAACCAAGTTAAAAAAAAGAAAAGTATTGGAAAATGACATGGCCATTTCAAGAAGATAAATGAGCACACAGGAACAGGAAATTCAAAGCACACTGACTAGTACTTTTACTAGTACTTTTTAGACATTTAGCAAAGGTTTTTATCCTTTTAGTTTTTTAATTATTTGTTCCAATGAAGTGCTTTTAGCCTTTCAGTTAAATTGATTGCATTTTCAATTTTGAATGTAAACATTTTTGGGCTGGTCTTGGTTTTTAGAAAATAGATCCCACTCTGGCTCTATTATATATATTATAAAACTTTATTATATACGTACATGTACATGTACAGAATATATATACATATATACAGATACATATACACTATGTGTGTTTATAGTACTTGTCAGCGGGGAACATGGAAATGTACAGAACATGAATGTCCAGGAATCTGTACCATATATGGAAGCGGACATTATCAAACCTTTGATCAACAAAGATTCGGTTTTAGGGGAGACTGCAGTTATATAGCTGTGCAGGTACATTATTTAAAAATAACCCAAACAAACCATTTTATTCACGAGAAAGCGTGTGACGTAATGCATGTTTGTTCTAAAGGACAAGTGTGGAAATAATACGGGTCATTTCCGCGTGGTCACTGAAAACATCCCCTGTGGGACAACAGGAACTACATGTTCTAAAGCTGTAGATATCATTTTGGGGGTAAGTCTCCATAAATAAATGTCTAACATACAATATCATATTAGGATTATATTAAAAAAATGTCAAATAAATGTCTAACATACAATATCATATTAGGATCGGAAAACTTGAAATGTTGTTATCTCTAACCCACATACTCACATATACACAGAGGACTAGACTGGATCTTTCTGGTGACAAAGTAACAGTCACTGATATTGGAAGTGGTCCACTGATCAAGTATAAAGAGAGGAAGGTTGGAATGTACCTCGTCATTGATGCTGACAATGGACTGACAGTTCTGTGGGACCGCAGAACCACCATCCGCATCATTCTACAACCCAGACATACGGTGAGTTAAAACCTAATATAAACCATGAATGTTAATTTTCTGTTTGTAAACAAACATTCATATGCCTCTACTGGTGCACTGTTGTCGGTACAACAAATAATGCTGGGGATTCTGAAAATTTAGTAGTTTGACTTAAAGTGCTTTATTGTGCTTTCACAGAAAAATGTTTGTGGTCTCTGTGGAAATTTCAATGGAAATGGGAAAGATGACATTACCACTCAAGGAAATTTGCAAACAACGAATATCGTAGAGTTTGTGGACAGCTGGAAAGTGTCGAGCAATTGTCCTGATTCAGAATCAGACTTCGACCCGTGCCTGTCGACTCCCAATCGACACACCTGGGCCAAAATACAATGTAGCATCATTAAGGAAGTTACTTTCAAAGACTGTCATAATAAGGTACAGTTCTGGAAGGCCATTTGATCCCATTAAAGAAGTTGGTATGATATTCTATCCAGAAATAAAAATAAAAGAATTTACTTACCCTCATGACTCACCAAACTGGTATGACTGACTTTCTACTATGTAAGGAAACATATCAAAATGTCTTGCTGTCAAAAGTGTTGTCATACTGGTTTGGAACAACCTAAAAGTGTGTAAATAATGACTATTAGGGTGCCCTGTTCCTTTAAATCACATCTTATACAAAAACCCAGTGGAAATGTCTGTTCACACACAGGTGGATCCAAACCCTTATTATGAGAACTGTGTGAGAGACTCATGTGCATGTGACACAGGTGGAGACTGCGAGTGCTTCTGCACGGCCGTGGCAGCTTACGCTCAAGCCTGCAATGAAGCAGGTGTTTGTGTGGCTTGGAGAACACCTGAGATCTGCCGTAAGCATCTTTCAAGCACACAGTTCAGATTCACTCTAAATTCAACTTAAAATCTGTCATGATGTCACCTTGCTTTTTCATGTTCTGTTAGATGAGCACTTTCACAGAGAAAGACAATGCAAATAATTGGATGTCTGAAAATTACAAATGATATCTCAATTATTTCTGCTAAACAAATATGAAATTGAGATCAAATGGAGACCTAAATAAGGCTTTTAAAAAGCAACCTCTCAACAATAAAAGTTTCCTTTGGGAAATATGTGCATTGTATTTAATTGACTTTGCATGTGTATGCTCATATTTTTGTCAATCTTTCCATGTCAGCTGTGTACTGTGACTACTACAATGATCCAGGTGACTGTACATGGCATTACAGTCCCTGCCATACGCCCTGCTACAAAACCTGTCTCAATCCTGAAGGGATCTGCAACAATACTTTACCCAACCTGGAGGGTGAGTTATCATTTTTTAAGCTTGAGTGTACAGTTGATACAGTAGCATGCACTGTAGACTGTGACTTATACTCAGTGCTAAGAATGATCTTGTTATGATGGTAAAATTTAGGGACAAAGTTGTAAGGTTCAGAAACCTTCCTGAAGCTCTGAATAGCTAACATATGTTCCATTTTTTAAGCTAATATTTATATTGTGCAGGATGTTATCCCCAATGTCCAGAGGACAAGCCTATTTTTGATGAAAAAAATCAAATTTGTGTGGAGGACTGTAATGGCACATGCTATATCAATGGTACTGAGTACAATCCCGGAGAGGAGATCCCAACAGAAATGCCCTGCCAGAAGTGGTATGAAATGTTTTAAGGTGGTTCTCCCACCCCTTTAAAACAGCTACACTTTTAATTAAAAATACTGTGCAATAATATGCAATATATATATGTTTAAATATTTCAAACACATTCCTTACACAGCATATGTGACGAATATGGAAAAATACATTGTTTTCAAAGACCTGGTAAGAAAAACAGAGAAATCATGTAGTTTTGTTTAATTTTTTACCCCAATGTATTGTACTGTTTATGATTAGCTAAACATAATATTGTGTTTGTGTCCAACAGGTTGCTGCTACTACAATGGAACAGAATATGATCACAATGATGTAATTTATAATGTTACAGATGGCATGGGAATGTGCTACTATGCAATCTGTATTAATAGCACTGTGATTGAAACACAGGAACCCTGCCCAACCACACCCCCACCGACAGCATCCACAATATCAACTCAATACACATCTACAGCTCAAACTACATCAACAACCCCAACCACAGTAGAAGTTACAACAACACCTTTTGTGGTATCTACAACATCACAAACACCCAAACCACCCATTATTTCAACATCTTCACCTACACCAACAGAAATTATTACCACAACAGGAACACCTCCTATATCATCTACATCTTCTGGAAGTACTACAGTTACAGAATCGCTAACTACAACAACACTGGCAACAACACCTTTAGAAACACCTCAAACTACATCAACAACCACAGTGGAAGTTACAACAACACCTTTTGTGGAATCTACAACATCATCACAAACACCCAAACCACCCATTATTTCAACATCTTCACCTACACCAACAGAAATTATTACCACAACAGGAACACCTCCTATATCATCTACATCTTCTGGAAGTACTACAGTTACAGAATCGCTAACTACAACAACATTGGCAACAACAACACCTTTAGAAACACCTCAAACTACATCAACAACCACAGTGGAAGTTACAACAACACCTTTTGTGGAATCTACAACAACGTCACAAACACCCAAACCACCCATTATTTCAACATCTTCACCTACACCAACAGAAATTATTACCACAACAGGAACACCTCCTATATCATCTACATCTTCTGGAAGTACTACAGTTACAGAATCGCTAACTACAACAACATTGGCAACAACAACACCTTTAGAAACACCTCAAACTACATCAACAACCACAGTGGAAGTTACAACAACACCTTTTGTGGAATCTACAACAACGTCACAAACACCCAAACCACCCACTGTTTCCACATCTTTACCTACACCAACAAAACCAACTACAACAACAGAAACACCACCTGTTTCAACAACACATTATGGAAGTACTTCAACATCTAGATTTACTGAATCAACAATCAAAACAGAGATTACATCATCCATACCAACAATGAGCAGCTCAACCACTGGGCTACCAGTAAATACTGGTTCTGAAGAACCACCTCCCACAGGGGAAAATATTGTATCGTCAACTACTACGACACTCGCAACAACAACACCTGTGGTAACTGAATTAACAACAGCAATAGAATCAACCACATTGTCACAAACACCCAAACCACCCACTGTTACAACATCTTCACCTACACCAACAAAACTTACCACCACGACAGGAACACCTCCTACATCATCTACACCTTCTGGAAGTACTCCAACAACAAAAGTTACAGAATCACTAACTACAACAACATTGGCAACAACAACACCTTTTGTGGAATCAACAACAGCAGTACAGTTAACCACATCACAAACACCCCAACCACCCACTGTTTCCACATCTTCACCTACACCAACAAAAATAACTACAACATCATCTACACCACCTGGAAGCACTTTACCAACATCATCCACAGAGCAACCAACAACTTCCAAGTCTACAACATCAACAACATTGGCATTTACATCTACAACTAGCACTACAGTCTGTGTTTGTGTATTTAATGGAAAACAGTATGAGCCTGGTTAGTACATTTAAGAAACTGTATCAATATCTCTGTCTGTTTACCAGGATAGGCTGCATTTCATAAACAACTTTCAATTTGATTTTCATTTATTCTTTTTGTAGGAGAAACGATTTTTGAAGATGTGCACATTGGCTCAGGGATCTGTCTGACCATGATCTGCTCTGACATCTGTGCAATCCAGAATACAACAGAGCCATGCGCAACAACACCAACTCCAACACCATCGCCATCACCATCACCCACTCCACACTATGACTGCCCTGAATGGGACAAAAATGTACCATTTCACATATTTTTTTCCATTTCATGACTTAATAATTACATATTAAGCATTTACTTTACAAAGATGCATGTAGCACCACGACTCCTAAAATGCACTTTCTATATTCATTACCAGACAAATGAGACCTTCATCTTGTGTAACTGCACCATGGCGAGATGCATAGAGGACAACATCATTGAGATTATCCCATTTGAATGTCCTCCACTGGAAAACATCACCTGTGCTAATGGAAAGAACCCAGTGCTGGTATATGATGAGAACTACTGCTGTCAGCATTACGCCTGTGACTGTGAGTAAACAGGTCTTCTTCGACCTCTATGATACTGTAACAACGATTATAGATATTAACAAGATGCTGCAGTGCTGTCATTATGAATGAGAAAAAAGGGCAATGCTCAATATGGCTGCTCAAGTGAAGGAAGTCTCGCCTTCCAGTAAAAAAGCCAATCACCAATTATTAAACACTAATGATTGTCTGGGGGAGGGGCTCTGTACAGTTTGCTGTGAGGTACTTTCCAGCCTGCACATGCTCAGTAGCTGAAGTGACTTGGAAAACTTTTTCAGATCAAATTATTTATCTAGTTTAGGACATTTATTTACTGTTAATGGAAAACAAAAGTAAAAAGTACTGAGGAAGAAAATAATGTTTTTCCAAAGAAAATTCTACATTAACAACAGAAAAAATACTTTTTTAGCTTCTGCTGAATTCTAATGTGAAAATTAATTCAAGTAACTTATTCTTATCTTAGGCTTCTGTGAAGGCTGGGGCGACCCTCATTACATCACATTTGACGGACTGTTCTACAGTTATCAAGGAAACTGCACATATATTTTAATGGAAGAAATCCGGGATCATTATCATTTGAAGATCTACATTGATAACGTCTATTGTGACCCCATTGAGCTTGTGTCCTGTCCTAGATCAATTATTGTCTCTTATAACCACCAAGTCATTACACTTCTGAATCACAATTTAATAGGAGGTGCAGATCTAGAGGTGAGACTATGTTTAATGCTTTTGAATATAACCAATGTGTTTGTCTACAAAATAAACATCTCTATTTCTTTTGTTCTCCTATAAGGCTTTAATGGACAATGTTAAGCTAAGACTGCCTTTTACCCGTAATGGAGTGAGGGTCATCACTTCAGGCTTAGATTTGTTCCTGGAGATTCCACAGTTGGGTGTCATTGTAACTTTCGGAGCGACTGGCTTTAGCATCAACCTGCCATTCCAACATTTTGGAAACAACACACAAGGGCACTGTGGTAAGTTAGCACACCAAAAACGTTTAAACAGACCAAAACAGGAGCTCAACCATATAATGTCGGAATGGAATAGAAAAGAGGGTCAAATTTAAGCACTATTATGAATTTTTGGATAGGATAGGCAGTCAGTGGACAGGAAGGAAATAAAACTACTTGACAGACATTTGTGAACATAACATGGTCTTCTTGAATTACTTCTGAATGATCTGTGTATTCTTTTGCATAAACTTTGTAATTTGTCAGCTCAACATAATAACCTATCATGATATTTTAAGAAAGAATGTTTTTAAAATTTTGTATCTTATGTTAAAAAAGTATTAAAAATTCTCATTTAAATTATTTGACATACCTCTTTTTAAGGAACATGCAACAACAACAGGGCAGATGACTGTATGATCCCAGGAGGGATCTTGGTGAATGACTGTGCAGTGATGGCAGATTACTGGCCGGCTGAGGGCATAAACGATGAAATATGCACCCCACCAACTGCATTACCTACAGTCGGAACAAGCACCAAACCAACAACTAAGCCATGCCAGGCTCTTCCGGACTGTAGCCTGCTGAAGAGCGAGTGAGTTGAGATATTTTTACAGTAAAGTTTAACATTGTTTGCGTAATTTTTCCTTTAATCTGTTTTTCATTTTCATTTACCTCAGGTTGTTTGAAGAGTGCCATCCCCACGTGTCTCCAGATAACTTCTTTTTAGGCTGCGAATATGACAGCTGTCATATGAGCAACCCTGCAGTGGTGTGCACGAGTCTGCAGAGCTACGCAAGGGCGTGCTCTCAGTTTGGCATCTGCATACACTGGAGAAACTTCACTAGCCTCTGCAGTAAGTAATAAAAGCAATACATTGCTCCTATTCTCTGTAAAGACAAATACGCAAATAATTAATACAACACGAATTACCAAAGCAATAAAAGGAATTACCAAATACGAATTATATTATTATTATATTTCAAATTGATATACAGGTCAAAATTGATTGATATGCATGATATATGAGGTCCAAAGACTAAGATAACTAGTGAAACTACTCCTATTTTGCATTATATTATCAGCATACCAAGTTTTACCTAATAATAATTCGTTTTAAAAACTAAAGTGTAAACTTAAACTTTTTAAGGTTTAAATAATGACTTTCAGACACCACTTTATATTCTTTAAAGGTATAGTATGTGTTGTATTTACCTTTTCTTCTCAGGCATTGAATGTCCAGCCGATAAAATCTTCAAGCCCTGTGGTCCAGCTGAACCACCAACCTGTGAAGACCAGTATGCTTTCTTAATAAGACAATTATACAAAAAAGATAAAGTTGTTCTTGTCCAGTATTGTAAATGAAAAGAATGAATCTATGACTGTAAGTTGGTGTGAATGTATTGTTTGTTACAAACTATTAAAACTGTTCTTTTCATTGCAGGCCTGAAGAGAGTACTCTTTCAGTGCCCACTGAGGGCTGTTTCTGCCCGGATGGCATGTTGCTCTTCAACAAAGAGTCAGGAGTCTGTGTGGACAAATGCGGTAAGAGACCTATAAATCAAGTGTGCGTGTATATCTGTATGCAAGCTCAACAAACATGCTGGTCTTAAACATTTTCTCTTCCCTTATAGGATGCCTAGACGCATCTGGGACACCACGTGAGGTGTGTCAGCATTTAAAATAGTTATTCAGCACACACAATGTTATACATGCAGAATATAAATACCCTCCATTTAGTACACAAAAATAATGACAAAATAGTGCAATCTATTTAAAAAAATGCCTGTTTTCCAAAATATATGTTACATTTATTTTAGTGTTTTCTGAATGGCTGTGGGATGTTTGGCGTGTACACATTAGCTAAATGTTCCAGAGCATTCCAAAATAATTTTCAGTTACAATTTAGTTTGGCTTTGCCTTTGAAGGCAAATTTCTGTTAGCAGTACACAGGCAAGGCAACTGACTGGGTTTTGAGACAGAACCCTAGTATTACAGGCAAAAGCACAATAGTACATGGTACAAGAACAATTACAAATAATGACCAGCCAAAACCTCTAACTGATCCCTCTTGTTTATTTGCGGCAGTTTGATGAGGTTTTCGAATACAACTGTGAGGAGTGTATCTGCGATAGGGCCAGCAAATCTGTCATCTGTAAGCCCAGACAGTGTCTTGATTCTGTCCCGGAGAGCTGTACAGAGCCCGGCTTTGTGTTGGTCAATATCACTGATCCCTCAGACCCATGCTGCACTAAACAAGTCTGCAGTAAGATAAAGTTGTTTACTTTTTTATTTACATGATGTTTACTTTAGGAATACAGGGTCTAGCTCATACCCCATTTCTTTCCTCTGTCATGATGTAGACTGTGATATAACCATGTGCCCACCTTCAAATAAAAAGTGTAGTACTGGATATTCCCCGGAGCTGGAAGTGCCTGAGGGAAAATGCTGTCCGGAAATCAAATGCGGTATCAGTATTCATCCTATACACTTGCATCTTCATCACAGATGCTGTCTGTATTCCCCTGAATATAATTTCATACTGTTTGGTTTATCTTTGTTTTTGTTGCCTCTGCAGTGCCGAAGAAAGTCTGTGTCTTCAAAAATAAAGAGTATGAGGTAACCAAAATCTAATGTTACATGTGATCTGAATGTAGAACATTCACAACTATTTGAAATAATTTACATTTCTGAGAATGTAATAAAAGACCACATAAAATGTGTAATGTGTAATAAGACCACATAAAATCGCTTGTTTTCTTTTATGTTGTATTTCCTATTAAAACAGGATGTTGGGTGGGACATGTTGTCCTTGTTTTAGCCAACAGCATTCAGTTTATATCACAGCCATAAACCATGATTTGCTACTTACTACCGCTAATCACAAGCAGGTGCTTATGGAAAGTATTTGATTGGACAGAAATGTGCACCTGAGTGCAAGATAAGTCATGAATACATGTTGTCCATTTTACCTGAAGAAAAAGACTCAATCAAGTCCATTAATTAGCTAAAAGTTAATTTTGTATCCTCAGAGCTAAAAGACAGAAAAGCCAAAAAACTCCCATTTTGATTTTCAAGGATCTTCAATAATTTATTAATAAAAATTGCTACAATTTACAGACTCCATAAATTCAAGTAACACGCTAACATTCACTAACACTATTATTATTCATCTCTCTCCCCTCACACACCCAGCCTGGTACTGCCATCCCCGTTGTAGACTGTCAGGAATGCACATGTACATGGGATGTGGATCCTAAAACACAACTGTTCAAGATCAGCTGCAGAATGGTGACATGCAATGAAGACTGTGATCCTGTGAGTCATGTATCTCAGCTTCTCATTGACTTTTCTCATTCAGCTGAGTTTCTGATTGGCTTGTCACAGGACTGAGTGTAAATCTCATATATTTCTTTGGCACTCATCTAATTTAGGGTTATGAATACAGAGAGCCTGAAAACTACAAAGACTGCTGTGGGAAGTGTGTGCAAACTCACTGTGTTGTCAATGTCAATGGCACCCAACATATACTGGAGGTGAGGTCAAAGGTCACTTCATCATTGGTCACTGTGTTGATGGCTGAAAAGTACAATAGGTGCTGATGGAATTTATAGGCACATTTCACTGGAAAACAAAATAAAAATGATGTGATCATTTTTACGTCTATCCACCTTACGTCTATCAAAACCCATGCCTTTTTTCATCCAATGGAAGTGTAATAATAACCTGTAATAATATACCTATATTTTAAAGCCATATGTTAGCTTTATATATCAGGCTATTGGTCAAAGAACATGATCCACTATGAAATGTCCTTTACAGTTTCAGCTCATTTGTACTCTCATTCTGATCACAGGAGGGAGCAGTTTTGCCCACTGCAGACCGGGGCTGCGATAGAATCACCTGCACTAAAATTAATGGACAGTTCATCACTGACAACTACAGAGTCCAGTGCCCTCCGTTCAACATCTCCAACTGCCAGCCTGTATGTACTTCAAACACACATTCACATTTTTAAATAAGTGATCATGGTAAATCACATAGCTACAACAGTTCGCTTGTGTAATTTGCTTTGCAGGGTACAGTCCAGCTGCTGGCTGATGGCTGCTGCAATGTTTGTAAGTATTTCACATAAAAACCTATACATATTGTCACTGTACATTTTGTGTAAGAACGTGTTATAATAGATGCTGAGCACAATTGAGTGCTGAGTTGATGTCCTTCCTATTTAATTCAAAAACTGATTGTGTCTCTTTTGTCTGTTTGTAGGTGTGGACAAGATTACAGGCTGTCAAGTACAAACTGTGCGTGATTTTATAAATAACAATCACTGTCAATCAGACAGAAAAATGGATTTGACATTCTGTGGGGGAGACTGTGCCAGTTACAGCAGGTGAGTTTACACACATATGCTCATATTCATTGTATTAATGTTTTTGGAGGACTCATTAGCATAATTATTTTGATACTAAGCTACCTAGCTAACTTCGTACTCTCTTCTACACAGAAAATGTTTGCCATTTTTACGTTTTGTAAAAAGCATTTAGTATGTTTGCACCATGTGAATCATGGTGACACTTAGGAATTCTTCATAAACCATGCAGTGTAGCAATCTAATTTACTTTCTCTTTCTTCCAAATACAGGTACATTGACCCTGGGCTGTCCACCTGTAGCTGTTGCCAGGCAACTCAAACAAGTAATCGTACAGTGTCTCTTGGTTGCTTAAATGGAGACATAATTACCTACACATACGTTCATGTCGAGCAGTGCGCTTGTAGCAAAACTGATTGTCATGGAATTAGCTTTAGCCAGCACGCACTTGTGGAACAGAAACATAGGAAACGTGAACTTCCGTAAGCATCCGATGACTCTGGAGGTCGGCAAGCCAGATGTCTCCCAAATAACTGTGAAACTGTATAATCTGAAATGAATTTAAATTGCACATGCTGTGTTCAACGTTTCTTAGCAATTACAAGAGCTTTTAATTTTCCTGAACTGATTATTTTATAAATGTTCACTCTTCTGATTGTGTATGAAATTAAATGCAATTAAAGGCAATCTGAAATTAAAACCTCAATTGATGTGTTGAGAATATATATTCACATTTATAGCACATAACAGACTACCACAACACATTTTATCTTACCTTGTCTGCAGTAAAGCCCGCGCTGCAAGAAATCTAACCTAATATTAGATTACATAAGGAGGACCCAATTAGATTTACTTTCTGCACAGGTTTTATTTTCTGAATTAAAGACGACAGCAGTCGTAACAGCTGTATTTTCCACAGGAGTGGGCGGTCTGACATTATACTGCCCGCTATATATAATACTTATATATAGTATATTTCATACTATATAATAGTTAAGTATTACACATATAAGCAAGCTAGCATACATTGGCACTATGGCACATATGGCTCAGTTTTGCCAATGACAAAGGTCATATGGGCCATATCAGGCCCACACATAGCAAATGTCTTGGTTACATTTGTACACTTTGTTCTCTGATGGAGTGAACAAGACATTGTGGCGATGTAGTGACTCTAGAGGTTCGCTCTTAGGAGCCCAAATCACATGTGATCTTTATATAATATGCCAATGAGAATTTGCCAGTGGGATTTGCAAATTTGGAATACGCAAAGATTATAATGGGACACAGGGCTGGACAATTTAATAATCACCCTTAAAATGGCAATGTCTGCATGTCACATTCTTCAGGTGATGCTGACCTCTTTGGATTCAAAGAGGTCAGCAACTGAACTTCCCACTTGTAATGGTATTCCCGACCTTCAGTAACAGTTCTGTGATGAATCCCTTTGTTTCTTCCTTTAACTCCAGGCACTAAATGATGGAGAAACTTTTTATTTCAGTTCTGATGTCTTCCGCCGGAAGTGAAAACTGCTCAGTCTTTGAGATCTGACCTGTCATTTGTGAAGGATAAGAAAAGAGAAATAGCTAGAGAACAAAGTATGTCTATAAACACAAACATCAAACACAAATATTCACAGCTCAAGAAGCACCTTGGTTGCCGAGGATGACGTATTTTTGTAGGCTAAACTTGAACATGAGTTAGCCTTTAGAAGTTAATTGTTTTCTTGAATGGGTTTTTGGTTAAACGATTAAATATTGTCTGTGGTTAACACAAGCTTAATATATTTTCACATTTATTCTACAACATAAAACACTCCAGTAATACACCAATCAATACTTTTTTAGGCTTTTTCGTGTCTTTTAAAAGTCATTGCTAGCAAGTTACTAAATGTAACCGCAGGTTTTGTAAAATGTCATCAATTTGACGTTGCGTACTTCGTTTATAGCGTAAGGTTCGCTTTTTATTTTTATTTCGAGAATTAAAAATCATCTTTTTATCTTTGGCTTTTTGTCTCGTCATTTTGTTATCTCTAGCTTCAAAATTCATAAACGTTAAAGCTAACTTCAGGGTTGGACTACAAAAATGCGTCATATCTGCGGCCCCATTCTGCACCGTCAACAAGGACCAATCAAATGTGGAGACGGCCTAAACGTCTGAGATGACGTAGACGGAAATTTTGTGTACGCACTGGCGGGAGATTTTATTTGTTGTGAACTGAAATGTAGAGGACTTCAGTCCTAAAACTGAATGCGAGAGATATCACACAACAATCCTTGACAAGTCTTACATAATATTCATGAAACAGGTAAAAACTTAAAAATTAATTCCACAATTCAACTGTCAATCACTTTTGAGATGTGAAAATTAAAGTCTGACAGCTGCTGTTACAGTCTGTTTTCTTTCTTTTTAGTTTTAAAAATGTGCGTTAGCATAAATATCGCAGATATATGTCGTTTAACTTTCCTTCCACAGGCCTGTGTGCATAAATGTCCAAGATGAAGGTTACGCTGGACAAGATAATTTCGTTATCTGAAGAAGATAATATAGATGAACTTCAGAAACATCTCACCTTGCTGTCTGACGATCAGGTTTGTATTTTGTAAATATGTGCACATATGTACACATTCACAAATCTGTTTGAGTTTTTGTTTCTCTGGTCCTGTTTAGCTCACAACCATGATCACTAATAGTGCTCTAAAGGGGAAGGATACAGGTGTTCTGATCAAAGCCATATTTAAAGGTAATTGCTGTGTGAACTTTACAATGCCAGAAGTCAAGGTGCACAAAATTATTTTTCCAGGTGAACACTGCTAAAAACATAAACATTTTATATGCACTTTTATTGAATACAATTTAAGCTTGGACAAGTATAGCAGAATATCACTGTGTTTGTGTGTCACATTAGGTTCATCAGTGAGTGTATCACCTGGTGCAAACCGCAGACTGCTTGTGTACAAGCACTGTATTCCCCTCTGTGAGTCTGGGGACCTGCAGCCAGAGGTGGCCTCAGATATTATTGGTCTTCTTATGTTGGAGGTGAGACAATCACTTTTATCTACATAAAGAAATATGGTGTGGTGGTTTAAGATCTTGGCTGGTAACTGATAGGTTGGAGGTTCGAACCCCACATTGTGATTGAGGAGCTAAAGCTGTAGTTAAAACATTTACTAAAATACTACAAAAGTTTACAACTTTACAACGATCAATACTTGTTTATTAAACCCCATCAACCTGATTGGAGGGTATAATATTTTGTATTACCAATATTTCAGTATAACACTAGTATCTTCTGTCGAATAGACACACAGTCTGCCTGGTCCTGCTTTGGCAACATTAGCATCTTTATATGTGGAGGCCATTAAAGTGGGTGAGATGAACAGCGGGAGATCACTGGAGCTCTTCCCTACAGTCCTGACTGCTCTTGCTGCTACAGAAGCGTTGGCTTATGGCAAAGGTATAAGGCCATTCATAAGACACAATTTCTTTTAAAACAACATCTTTGTTGTGTAGTTTAAAAGTACAATAATTCAGTATGTCCATGAATGCTTAAGTGATAAGGAAATGTAAAGAGGAATTTGAGGTTATTAAATTACAACAAAGAAACAGCAACATTTTAGGCATGCTTAAATAGAAAAATAACAAGAAAGGGAAGGGCGATCACAACAACTGTATAGGGTTTGAAGTAATGATTGTGCCATTGTGCCCTTATTTACACTGTTTTTATTTGTAAGGTGAGCTGAGTGGAGATGAGTATAAGAAACAGCTGATCAACAGTCTATGTTCCAGCAGGTAAGATATCCCATTTCTCTGCTTTAGTGATGGATTTCTGCATGTAATCGTAATAGGTTGCAGTCTGGAAGGAGATTTACACTTAAGTGTATAGACTGATGGCTTTTATGATCTGGATCAAATGACATTGAGGTTTATAGCAGTCTATGGTATAAAGGGAGAGAAATGCTATACTGACTGCTTTAAGGAGAAGTTGATATAGTATAGATGTTTTAGTAACTTTAGTAACTTCTCTAATGTGTACAGATGGGATCCCCAGTGTGTAATCCACCTCACTACAATGTTCAGGTATGTTGAAATCTGTTTACTGGCTGGTAGAATTTTTGAACAAGAAGAGAAATTTCATGTTTCTTTGCGGCAGAGATGTTCCATTATCTGTTGAAGAGCTTCAGTTTTTGATTGAGAAGATTCTGCGCATGTTCCTCAAATTAGACCTTCAGGAGATCCCACCTCTGGTCTATCAGCTGCTACTGCTGTCGTCAAAGGTCTGACAATTTCTTGGTGTAGAAGTACTTTATGATGTGCTGATAACTCTAAATATAAATAATAAAGGTTTTATTTGTTTTTAAATCATTTTTTAGTCTTTTCAAAGTCAAGTCTTGTTGATGTTCTAGTTCTTATCTAGATTCTTGATTCCAATCATTCTGATTTCTTAAACAGGGTTGTAAAAAACTTGTTCTAGAAGGAATCACCAGTTACTTCAAAAAGCAAGACCAGCTTCAAAAAGAGGAGCAAAGAAATGGAGAGTAAGTTTCTTAAATACTTTTAAATGTGACAGATTTGTATGCAATTTAATGTTGTGTATTAAGTATTTATCTTGTCAAATCAACAGCCATTGTCATATAGCTGTCTTAAATCAATAACTTAGTTTATTAGAATAGAGATATGGTTAGAATAGAGATATGGATTGGATATGGATTTGATTGGCTGGATGTGTTCTTAGGAGTGAAGATGTGGAGGTACAGACCATTCCACAGGATCAGCTGCGACATGTGGAGGGAACCGTCATCCTGCACATTGTATTTGCCATCCGTCTTGACCATGAGCTCGGCAGGGAGTTTTTAAAAAGCCTCAAGGTGAGTGATAGTTTGTCTTATGTGAACTTACACTTTAAAAATAGCTCTAGCCTAGCTATTTGTGTTTCTTTGTAGGCTTCCCAGAGTGATCCATTGTGTCCCTTCAGTATCGCCCTACTGCTCTCTGTGGCTCGCATCCAACGATATGAGGAGCAGGTGTGTAATCCCAGTTTATCTTGTTCAACAACATTTTGGGATATCATCAGGTGTGTTCGAATGTTCAAATGCTCATCTGATGTCCAAGAATACTGTCTCTGTAGACATCTCACTTGGTTTTAGGAAAAATTGGCTTCCAATGATTATGAAAACAAAATAATCGGGGCAAAAGATTATTGTGCCGCATTCTGTTTCACAAGGATTCTCTCATTTCATGTTATAATTCCACAGTGCACCTGTTTTCTTTACAGCTGTGCACTCTCACCCCTCCCTAAAAGCCCAGACTAGCCAAAATATTGAATGTATGTTTAGGAGTTTTCAGTAGGTTGTGACAGTGTTTGATTGAATTTATTTTGATGTGATTTAATTTATATAAAAATAAATGTAAACAAGTTTTTTATTTACTTTTTAAAATTCAATAAATACATGTTGTGTCCAGTGCCAATTAGTGAATAATCATGATTATGATTTTTCACAATCGAGCTATTCACAATTTTCACATTTCGCCCCCTACTCACACCTGTGGTATTTTGTTGTCACCCTCATAATATTACCCATAATTCCCAGGTGTTTGAGTTCCTGAAGGGTGCCATCATCAAGAACTTTAAAGATGACCAGATTCAGCAGAGCTCCAAATTTCTGCAGGATCTGCTGCCTCGATGTCACAGTGTCTCTGACATGATTCTAGACACTGTGAAAAACAGGTGAAACCTCAACAGTCCAATTAACAGTTACTGTATTTCTGGGTGTTTACTGTTTTCTCTGCATCTGTTTAATGTGTTTTGTATTTATTTATAGTGTGTTTGGCTGGGATCATGTCACTCAGGGTTTGGTGCAGCTGGGGTTTATGCTTATGGATTCCTTTGGGCCTAAAGCTGGAATGTTCGGGAAGGCCTCTGATGGATTGTCCACTGTGGCTAAAACTCCAAACCAACTGGCATGTCGACTTGGTGGACAAGTTCTCTTAGAGAGCTTCAAGGTAATAAATAGTAATCAGCTCACATTATTCTTCTTGATACCCCAAATATCATTTCATGCAGCAGATGGTGGGTCTTTGTGTTTGTTTTTGTGTATAGATGCATGAGCCAATCAGAGGGGAGATTCTAGAGCAAGTCTTAAACCGATTGGTGACCAAAACAGCCTCCCCTGTCAACCATTTTATTGGTTAGAAGGCATTTAGTACTTTTATATCTTTTATATATGTTTGCTTGTAGTTTTACATTTTATTTTTTTCTATTGATATTTTCTACTTTACCACAGACCTTCTTTCCAGCATTGTGATGTCTGCTCCCATGATTCTCTTGGAGTCCTCCTCCAAGGTCACAGAAACTTTTGACCAGCTTTCGCATTTGCCCCTCAGTACAGTACAGGGGCTCCTCAAAGCTGTGCAGGTAATGTCTTTATTTTGTAAATGTACACTTTTAAGTACACTCACCATATTAACTTTCCATGAGCCTCCCAATTTGTGATTTTGCGTTTCTTGTCTTCTCAGCCACTGCTCAAAGTGAGCATGTCCATTAAAGATGCCCTCATCCTGGTCCTCCGGAAGGCCATGTTCTCTAGGTAGATGTAAAAAGATTTTGGTGGTTTACATGTTCAATGGTAACAAAGTCCTAATGAACCTTCTGCTGTCTCTGCAGTCATTTAGATGGACGGAAGTCAGCTGTGGCCGGGTTCCTATTGCTACTAAAGAATTTCCGGGTTCTGGGAAGTTTAGCTTCTAGCCAAGCTAGTCAGGCCATTACATCCAGCCAGGTAAAACATTAACACCCAAAGGTGGATTATTACACCCTTTTATTCCTTCATGAATCCTCTATTTGTGTCAGTGACTGAGTTTGTTTTTTAGGTCCAGGCAGATGTCCACTCACGTTACAATGCCGCAGCTAATGAGGCCTTCTGTCTGGAGATCCTGAGCAGCCTGCGGCGCTGTCTCAACCAGCAGGCTGACGTCCGGCTCATGCTATACGAGGTCTGGCCCTTCTAGAGGAAACAAGAGTGGAACAAAAGGCTTAATTTCACTAGTCCTTTCTTTTCATCTGCTGTTCTGAGAATGTGGTATTATTTTGAAGGGTTTCTATGACGTCCTTCGTCGTAACTCTCAGCTGGCGAGTTCCATCATGCAGACACTCCTGTCGCAGGTGTGTGTCTGTCTTAAACTTCTATAAGCAATGTTAAAATCTTTTTATTAGGCTTAATGTACTTAAAGGCTTTGTTTAAAAACTCCTATATAGCAGAATAAGATAATAGAACTGGCTCCGAAGTTAACTTGATTTTAGAACTTAATTTTTTTACGTTACTGAAATGTTAAAAGAATGTTCTGGTTCTTGACCTTTTTGATGGTACTTTTATTTTGTTTGTGTGTCAGCTGAAACGGTACTTCGAACCCGAGCAGGATCTTCTTCCTCCACTAAAACTGGAGTCTTGTATCAGTGCACATGGAGATCAGGTCTTCCTCCAAGAGCCCCTGGTACTTATGCAATGTTTCATAAATTTAAATTGACTTGCTTGTGAAAACTTAGATGATAAATGTTGAATGATGTCATCCAGGCTCACCTGCTAAGCTGTACGGGTCATTGCCTGCTGTGGTACCAGAAAATACGATCCGGTGGAAGTTTCAACGACGATGAAGATGATGAAGATGAGGAGGGTGGAGTCCAGAACGAACTGCATGCCATTCTGGAAAGCATAACAAAACGAATGATTAAAAGTGAACTGGAGGATTTTGAGCTGGTAAATTGGACTAATTTATAGCGTGGTAAACGTCCACAAATCTTTAGATCTTTTGCAGTTTGTTTTTGCTTTTTGAGATGGAGAACAAGTGTTTGGTAAGTGTGGAGGGACTACAAACTATATTAAGTAATAACCATGCAAATGTTGCCTTCACAACATTAGTGTTGCTATGAGATTGATTGGTGTTGTGAAAACAGCATCTGCTATGCTTAGGATAAGCTGCAGTTTCATTGTGTGCATGTGTTTTTCAGGATAAGTGTGCAGAATTTTCAACGACCTCCAGTGTTGGGGTGAAGAACAGCATCTACGCTGTGCTGGTGATGGGAGTGAATGAGGTTCTCATGGAGTACAGCTTCATCACTGCCAATTACAGGTTCCTCTTCCTGTGCGATTGTGTTTGATAACTGTAAACAGTCAGCGCATGCTAGTTTGTGTTCAACGTGTTATTCTGTGTGGTGCAGTAAGAACCGCATTGAGGAAGTCCTGGAGATGTTCAGGCGCTATCATAAGGTGTCGGAGATCCTGCGAGAGAGAGCCGGGAAGAGCCGCACAGCATCCAGCAAAACTCCTCGCAGCCTGTTGTCTCTGAGCTTTGTCTCAACACTGCTCACGGCTCTGTTCAGGTATACTTCCAGTATGGAGGCACATAAGTGTGTATTTTGTGATTGTGTGCATTGTGTATGCATGTCACAATCATTTGCAAAAACTAAATGATTTTAGTACTTCAAAAGTTATGTGTAGTCAGTTTTAGATCAATGCAGATAGCAGAGAGACTGATATCAGAAGCTGCAGTTATGTTCTTCCTCAGAAAGAATGTGAAACATATTGGACATAATTTTCAGTTTTAAAATCTATTTAAATATTTCAATTTTACAAATTTGAAACATTATTGCATCAGATATCGCATATCACATTTTTCTTCAGTATCTTCACTAATCGTGTTGGACGAACCTGAATTTACATTTTCTAGAGACAGTACTCAGAGCCGTGAGGAGAGCCTGTCTGTGTTGCGGTCCAGTGGAGAGTTCCTGCGGTACTCTGTGAGTGTGGCCCTGCAGAAAATCCAACAGCTGGAAGAGACCGGACACACCGATGGACCAGAGGGCCAGAACCCTGACAAGACCTTCCGCCACCTTTGTGACATCACCAGGTCTCACCTTAATGTCAATATCAACTTTATTTAGTTTAATTAAAAATTAAGTTTGACTATAGAAACTGATTTTGGATTAGTGATATGTCTTAAACTATCAACAAAACCAGCACTGAATCCCCTTTGCTGTAAAGCACACAGTTGTTTTACTGTTGTTCATATAAAAACATAGAGGCTACAATGTATAAATGGGACTGGAATACTTAACTTCGGTCTTTCTTTTTACTCATAGTGTACTGATGTGGCGCTATACCAATGTTCCGTCGACTGTGGAGGATGCTGGGAAAAAGGAGAAGGGCCAAAATGTGTCTCTGCTGTGTCTGGAAGGTCTCCTGCGCGTCTTCACCACTGTGGTACAACGATACCCAACACGAATAGGCAGCTTCCTGTCCTCTCTAGGTGGGAATTTTCACGCTGCTTAGCTGCCTGAAAGCTCATCATTTATGTTTGTGTGCTGTTTAGTGAAAAAGAATTTGTTCTGTAGATGTTTCGGGGGATGGAGAGGGTGAGGGGTCTGATCTAACCGAACAGGTTGCTTTCTACATCCGCCAGTTCCAGGTGCCACCTTTATAAGTTTGCTGCTGCTGCAACTTTATCTATATGATAAAATTATACATTTATTCTGTCATATTTTCAGCTAAATTTTTCTTGACTTTTGTTTGTACAGAGAGCTCTGATGACCCAGCTCAGCAGTGGAGAGGACGAGTTTAACAGTAAAGAAGCTCAGTTATTGGTCAGCATCCTTGGTGTGTTGTCGCGGCAACTCAGCCCCACCTCTCAACAGGTAGTTGCACTAAAAATTGTAGCTGTATCAGTTACTGTTGTAAATCTCAATGTATGGTTACTTTATTTTAAGGAGTCCTTGTTACATTGTAATTATACATTTACGTATTGAGTAATATATTCATCAACAACAAGTACTTACTATAGGGTTAGGATAAGAACTAAATTACAATAGTAAATACATTAACTTGTAACAAAGACACTTCAAAAAAGGGGTTACCAAATGTACTTCTGTTCTGGCACACAGTTCAACCAAATGATCACCTGGACTGTGAAACTCTGTAAAGAATCCAATTTTGGTAAGTGACTTGCAGACAAGAGAGATTATTCACAAATAGATACAAAGCTGGGATGTATTGCAACCTTGGAAATCTAAAGGCATCATAATACACTTAAATGTCACTTCTCATGCATTTTCTGTGCCATCATCACAGTGTAATGATGGCCTAAAACACGTTTTATGTTTCAGAGGACATATCCTTTAGTAAGGGTTTGCTGTCTCTGCTGTTCAGCCTGCATGTTCTCTATAAAAGCCCAGTGTCTTTGCTCTGGGAAATGTGCCAGGACATACACAGCCAGTTGGGAGATATTGACCAGGTAATGTGGCAGTTAATTCTGATAAGAGGTGGTAGTGGTTAAAGCTCGGATGGTAACCTGAAGGTTGCTGGTTCAGTTCCCACATACCAGTATACGCTTGACAAAAGCACATAACCCTATGTCACTCCAGCTGTTTCGAAGTTCTTTCTACCCCTTAGAGGAGAACTTAACAGTGAGTGGTACTTATCTCTTACTCTGTTTCTGAACAGGATGTTGAAGTAGAGAAACAGTCTCACTTTGCCATTGTCAGTATGAAGACAGCTTCCTCCACTACAGTAAGAGAAAATTAGTGTTTATTAGAATTATTAAAATCTTCACACCAGTTAAATAACGTTTCACGTCACCATTTGCCTCTTCTGTCCAGCTTGTAGTCTTGTCTCAGGTTGGAAAAGTGTTGGACGAGGTTGACTGGTTGATTGCTAAGAAAAAGGGTCACATTGGCTTGGACAGAACTACTTCAGGTAACACACACATCAACAAAAACTGTTCTGGACCATGCCAGAATAATACAGCAGATAAATAATCCTACTAAGGACTTCTTGTCTGTGTATGTATTAGGAAATACCCAGCAGCCTATGGGCCAGCAGGACCCAATCGAGAAAGCTGTGACGATTCAGTTAGGGACGTTGTTGACAGCTCTGCATGAGTTGGTTCAGACCGCCCTGCTTCCAGGACCCTGCACAGACACACTGATGAGAGAGCTTAGCCGAACGTATAGTATCCTGACTACACTTACTAAATATGTGAGTTCTGTCTTTATTTTCTTCAGTGATGCGTTTAAACATCTACTTTATAAGGGGGTCCTTCCCCTTTAACTTTGCTGCTGAAAGCTTTAAATAAAGGTGAGCAGGAGTTCACAGTCATCAAAACCTTTTTTTCTTCATTTTCATTTCTTAGTATATTCAGCTTTGTACAACCCAACTCGGCCAGCTTCCTGCACGCTTAGAAAAATTGGTAAGCACTTTTACACAAACAAAACAAAAACAAGATTATATTTAAATGTATCAGCCAGAGTGAACAAGTTAAGAAATGGCAGAACTATATTAAATTGACAAATTATTTATGATCCTGAATCTGAATCTGGCAGGTTGTTCACACTTAAACTTGTTTTGTGAATTAACCTTTTCTGAACATATTAATGCACCAGATTTCCTTTAATTCTTGAATTGTTGTTTTTGAATCGTTTTTTAACATCTCATATGTTCAGGTAAAGCTGTCAGGGTCTCATCTCACTCCTCAGTGTTACTGCTTCATCACATATGTGCAGGTATGTGTGTGTATGATCTGTCTCCTCTGCTATATTTAATACTTCACCACTGTTAATGTGTCCATTATTAAATGTTTCTCAAATGTAGAGTGGAGAATTGACAGCAGGAACCTCAGATAAGTCAAAGAAGAAGAAAAAAGATGAGGAGGCAGTTGCTGCTGCTTCAGTGAGTTTTTACTTAAAACTCCTCGTTCACATACGTACACAGAATGTTTCCTTGGCTTTTTAGCATTTTGTTTGGAAAAACTGTTTGTTTGGCATACTAAAACTTCACTGAAGCTAATAAAATGTTATTTTCGATTCCCAAGGCTAAAGTTCTTCGTGAAACTAAAGCGATTCCAAACCTTATTTTCAACATTGAACAGTATGAGAAGTTTCTCATTCTTCTCTCCAAGAAATCTAAGGTAACATTTTTTTAAATTAGTAAACCTTGGCTGTAAGCACAGCATATATAAATGTAAAACAAAAAAAATCAAGGCACATCTTTGAATGTCCACACCTGTGGTGCCCTCTACAGGTCAATCTGATGCAGTACATGAAACTCAGCACCTCGAGAGACTTCAGAATCAACACTGCTGCTCTGGAATGTGCCCTTCAGGAACAACAGCAGGATGAAAGCCAGCAGGTGTGTGTCTATTTACATGTCTTGATGTGACACATCTGTGGCTTTGATTTGTCCGCAATTGTGTTGTTACTTCTCATTTCAGACTCAAAATTCTCAGTCATCTGAAGGAACTCAGGCACCCAAGAAGAAGAGGAGAAAGCAGTGAGACAATGCCTTTACCTTCCTTTGGAATTTGGTTTACCATGTTGGTTTGTTTCCACCTGTATACAGATCACCAACCTTTATTTAACTGAGATCGCTGGCCAGTTATTCAACACTGTTGTGACACTGTCTGTATAATGTCTTTATTTTATTCTGCAGATGTTATCTTGATTGTTGTATCTTGTTATTTTCCTTTGGTCAACGTTCCTTTGGTGATCTCTATAATCTGGTAGATATCCAATGCTTCACCTGTTGATATAAAAACATGCAACAAAACAACTGTTAATCATTTAAGCAACATGCATATATGCATGTATTTAACAGTCACTAGTATTTAATATGAAAATTGTCAAGTTCTGGTTGCTCAAACTGCTGCTATAATCTTAATAAATGTAAAAGCCTATTTCTGATCTGGTGGGTTTCTTGAACAAATGGGTTTCTTAACGTGTGGTACAGTACAGGCTTAAGGACCGTTAACACAGGATGTATTTTTGCATCCATCTACACTATTTTTAAACTTGTAATATTATGTTAACATGTTCTAATCAGACATCTTTGACTTTTGCAATGAATTTCGTCCTGTAAGCCGTGTCAAGTTAAAATAGTTCATCTTTCAAAAACTTGCCTTTTGACCCCATGTGTTTCATTCTGTTGAGCTAGGTATAGCTGTTTGCAAACAAACCCTTCAGTCTCACCTTGAGCTAGGCCGTATCTTCGCTCCACACCTGTGGGGTTTGAAGGAGTCAGGCAGTCCATGGTCACCTCCTTTCGTAAGCATTGGTCAATGTCCACTGCGCTGAAGAAAGCCACCGATTGTGGCAGATCTTTCATTCCTAGTTTATAGGCAAACATACACCTGCAGACAGTCAGAGCAGAAGTTCAAGCACCGTCCTCACAGGATCATGTCACATGTTAGGCAGTCACTGGAGGTGGACCTTCACCTGGTGAGCAGGTTGGTTATCTGTAAGGCCAGAGCAGCTCTGTAGCGATCTTCGCTCCGCACCAGGTAACGCACCTCGTCGTGAATGCTGATACAGAAGCGCCCGTCGATGTCATGTTCCTCGAAGAGCCAGCGCATGGCCACCAGCATCAGATGAAGATAATCCACAGCTGAACTCTGCACCACCCAGTTTACCCTGCTGGTTATGAACTAAAGCATGATACAATAAGGCAAATCATTAACAGAAAAACTTGTTCATATATTTAAATGACATGGGTACATTTTAGGGCTGCGTGATATTGAAAAATAATGTAAATAATGCAATGTGATATTTTAATCTAATAAACTTAGGAAATTGTCATACATAATTTTCAGTTTTTAAAATATAACTAACATACTGGAATGGCAAAATGTCTCATTAGTTCAACTTCTGAAAGTGAACAGCCATATTTTTCTGTTATAGTAACATTTGTGTGCCTGTCTCTGCTATCTGCATCCTTCTAAAACTTTGACTATACATATTTTAAAGTATTAAATTTTAGTTAATAGCAAAGTATTGCGATATTTTGGTCATTTCAATTAGCAGATGATCTGTCATGAGTAGAACTCCTTCCTCCACGACCAGAGCTGACTAGCCTTAGTGTACTACATGGGTACACTTACAAAAAAGAAGAAAAGATACTTCAAGTTCATTTTATTGAGTGTACTTAAGCAGAGTATTAGTATTTGGAACTAAATTGAATATTTTTAAGTATTTGAAACTAAATTGGTTCAATTTATAGTTTATTAAAGTGTACTTTTAAGTATACTTAAATGTAACAGTAAACTTTACTACACAACTAGTTTACAACTACATTTTGAGAAGTACATAGTTTACAACTACTACTGAGAGGTACATAAAAAGAGACTAAGTATACTTTTGTATTTTTAAAGAAATATATTAATATCACACTTGAATAAACAAACATTTCCCTTTTCAACACCATCAGACTGAATTGTGTCTTAGTTTTTGGTCTTTATTAGCATTTTCTTGAATCCTGAGAAACCAATATTTCCTCACCTCATCTTTAACAGCAGAAGGTTCCAAAGCTCTGGAGATCCTGCAGCCCAGCACTGGAGTGGCTGGTTCATCAGAGTGAGAGATCTTCTCCAGCTTGTTGAACATCTCGGATTCCGTACCACCTGCCCACACACGTTCCCCTACGAGATTCCATTTCCTCTTCTTGCGTGCGCTACAGGAATCAAAACATAAGCTTAACATACAGACGTCTGTCAGACAAACACAACCCAACAAAAAACAATGATGTGTGGTGATCAGCTGACCTTTGAGCTGCCAGTTTTGAGATCTTGCGTAGCTCCTCCAGTGAGATGGTTCCATCTTCATCTCTTTCCACCTCAATATTCAACTCCTTCACCAACCACTCACCTTCCTCAGACAGGTGATACCTAAAAATAACCAACAGCTGTAATCGGTTAAGATTGTAAGAACTGTTTGGTGTACCAGTTTGACATTCATTATTTGTGCAGTTGTTGCAGTCAGCAATTACACATTACAGAATAGACAAAGATATTTGCAAGTCTTAATATCATACTATTTCCTTAAAAATGTTCCTCAGGTCTCAAAAATAATGCATTAAGCCTTCAAAACTAAAGGTTGTCAATCTACCTGCGGAGACCTTTAGTAAGCGCATACATCTGACGAGCTTTACTGGCTGCTGTCTTTTGGCTCAAGCGATGATTGAATTGCATGAGCAGACGCTCGGCAAATGGCCGGCCGGCCCCATAAATCCTGCCGTAGTTGAAAACCTTGGCATGCTCACGGCTGATACCAACAGTGTCTGCCGTGCGGCTGTGTAGGTCCGTTCCCTGACTCTTCTTTCCCTGGAGAGTCATCCATCCAAATGCTGTGCAGCCTGGAGAAGAGAGACTAAATGTGGGATTGGAATGGCCTTTACACAGGTCTTTTAGTAACATGTGCACAATCTCCAATGGAAGTTTAATTTGGTCTAGTTAAAGAGCAAACAAAGTTATAAGGATTTCACATTTAAGATACTCATTTCTGACTTCAGCATATTACCAGAGAACACTGGCTTTAGAAAAAAATACCATGCATCCCAGCGAAGTGGGCTTCACCCAGCACGGCAGCGATCCACAGCTCTTGGGAATCCACATCTGCTCCTACCAGGTGATAACCAGGTGGCACCTGCACCATGGCCTTTAATTCACTGCCCACACGATCTCTCTGTACACGCAACAAGATTCTAAACAGTTGCGAGCTTTGCGCTAAGGGACAATCAACAGATACCTATTTCTAAACATCTATTTCTATTAAATTTAAACAGTTCACCTGAACAAATGAATTATGCCGTCAGTTACTTGCTCTCATGATATCTGAGGCTGACACCATTTAATTATATATTTATATACGTTTGCCTCTCTATTGCCATGTCTGTTTAAAACATAAAATTAAGTAACTGCAAGTTACTTGCAGAGTTACTTTCTTAACGTGGATGAGTTTAAAACCTAAGCAACTGCAGTAAGAACAAGCTACAAACTTGTTGTGAATCAGGCTGGAGTAAGGCGACTATTGTGAATGCTGATCTGTTTTGTACTTGCTCAATAAGTCATTTGTTTAATTTTAGAACAATAAAGTTAAGTATTCTAGCTTTAAAAAAGAGGCATAAATATCTACTTTATATTTTTCCTGTGTTCTACAGAAAAAGTCAAATGATAATGACATTAAGGTAATAATGGAAGTTAACTATCCCTTTAAAGAGGAACGTATGCACATTTGCAACCATTCAGGAAAACAGAATTTCTATCATTGTAGTTATACCCGGGCATTGCTGGCAGTCAGCCATGTTGGCTCCACAGCTCTGCGTGTAACCGTTCCAGCCGTGATGACCTGAGGCAAAATAGCTCCATACTGTCCTTCCTCATCGTAGTCAACATGTCTGATGGCAGAGCAAAGACAGGGTCAAACGTCAAATGCTGTTCAGAAACGCGTATTAGACAAGCCAGCAACAAACCTGCTGACAGTGCGTGGCAGTTCTCCTCTCCTCAGCCAGATCACCATTTGGGAGCTGCACAGACAAAATAATGTTCGTTATTTCTTTAAGACTGCTGAACCACTTGCATATAAAGACAGCAAAAACAGCTAAATGAATGATTCCAACCTGATGCGCTTTTGAGCGTTTCTCCAGAATGAGATCATCTTGTTGATCTCCAGGGCCCGTGTAGCATTCGTGCCCCCTCGCCTTGCCTGAAGGGTACCGTCCTCCATTTTGGACAGGAAGTCTTTAGAGAATGGGCTCCCCACATTGTTCTCATTTCCATCCTGCGATTCCAATTTGAGGAATTTTTGGTAAGATTAATATGAATGTATTGTATGATGCATGGTGGTTTAGGAGGAGCAGGGTTGAGAAGTGTTGTCCAGCACCTTATGAGGCAATTTGAAGAACCAACATCCAGGAATGTTGACATCATTGTACGGTCCATTTCCATGGTGATAAGGACACTCACTGTTCCCATTTTGAACTTTCTAATGAACAAACAATACTGATACTTTGAAATACCATTGGCATTTCATTGGAAAAACTTTCATTTTCAACCTTTAAAATAATTATTTTTTTAATTATTTAGGATAGTGTATGAAAATAATAATTTAATGTTTTATTATCTAAACTAATACTGTTGTTTTTTTAAATGTTACTTTTTTATTAATGAACTTTTATTAAGAAACATATAAACATAAAAAAGTGTTATATGTTGTTTATTGTAATATTGTGACTTCAAGTAAGTTGTTGTAATGTTTAAATAAATCTAACCTTTGAGCCCTTGAATGAAACTGCTGTACTCTGCATTTCGTCATCAAATACCTCTAAGCGACTCACTTCCTCAACCTACAAACAGATAAACTCTTTCATAAATCTCATACAAACATTAAAACCAACTGAAAATATACAATGTACAACAACAGTCCTAAAAACATGACCATTTGTGAGCTATATTTGGTAAAGTAAATCGATAACCAGCCTCTTACTGTCTGCCACATGGTGCTATCAGTCAGCATGAGGTCATCAGAGGGCGGGCTGTCTGAACTCTGTGGCTGTTCCTTCTCTTTGCCTTCACAGTATTCATTATAGACATTCTCAATTGCCCTAAAGACCATCAGAACCACAACAGTGCTGGATGATTTAAAGTTTTGGGAAACATGCATAAGCAGCTAAATGTTTATTTTACCTGTAGGGACATATGGGACCCTCGCTGTCTTCTGAGACCTCCAGGTTATCTCTACGGCCTGGTACCAGGTAACCCCAGCCGTGCTGCTCAATGTAGTGCAAGGGATAGCCGTCCCAAGTGAGGCCCATGAGCTTGGGTGTGACCCTCATTTGTAGACTGATCAGACTGGCTCCAGGAGACCAATCCTCAGCCTCAGACATCTTCAAACACAGCTTACGGTACCATCTGGCAAAGAATGAGAAACAGAACAAGAGTAACACTTAAAAATTAGGTGCTTTTCCAAAATGTTCCTACACAAAGTTTCCATGTACTGTTTATTTATGCTCGGGGGTGACTCTCACCCAGGATGGGCAGGTAAGTGCTGTCTCCTCTTTGGCAGGCAACTGACAGTTTCCTTTAGTTTCTGCAATAGTTCTCTGCTGGGGTGTGGATAGTTCTCCTCCTCTTCAGAAGGAGGGCCAGGATCTGAAACAGCAGGTAAACGGTTTTATTGCTCTTCTTACCTTACTAGAGTCAGGGTTCCTTTTCAGGCAAGATGAAACATCAAATGATGAACATACCCTTATCCCAGTCCTCAGGTATGCTATTGTTTGCTGCTGCTGTTGTCTCGGCCTCTTGTTTGGTTTTCTTCTTACTTACAGGCATTTTCTTCTGCTTGAAGTCTTGAACGTCCCAGTCCAAATCCCACAGCCAGGGATCGTCTTTATATCTGAGCAGAAGATTATCAAGAAATAAGCCTGTTTCATGTCTTTCAAATACCATTCGCAACAGCCATCTGCATGTTTACAGCAAACATATTTAGTTCAGCCGTGAATGAACTCTATTGGGGACTCTATTTGTATTGACTTAAATATAAATAACAAATATTTACTTTTA
Organism: Chromobotia macracanthus; assembly: GCA_036877525.1. Lineage (NCBI taxonomy): Eukaryota > Metazoa > Chordata > Actinopteri > Cypriniformes > Botiidae > Chromobotia > Chromobotia macracanthus. Next base: position 5,698,453 of record JAZGTH010000021.1, on the reverse strand, counting down.
CAACTAGTGCTTATTTACCGATCATCCTGTAATAACTGACATGCATCATCAGCCAAAATCATCAAAGATTTCTTCATTTCCCTCTGCAACTCCTCGTAAGTGTCCTGAGCATCTTCTAAGTACCGCCCCCAGTTCTGATTGACAGGAAGGTAGCACACGCCCATTTCAAGCATACCTGCAAGTGTCACTGGGTGAGGACACCTGCAGTTACAAGCTCACATAAGTGACAGGTCCTCGAACAACAGAATGCCACAGTGTAGAGTTGGGAACGGAACACAGGGGCGGGTTTATGTAAATGAAGGTTCATACCGCTCTAAAAATAAAGGCAGCTGCTGGGTGAAGACCTCATGGGTGGCCAGAACATCTGAAGCACAGTACTGCATCAACTCCTAAAACATCAAAGACACAAACCAAACAAGTCATCCATTTATCTGTTCATATATTGTTACGTGTAAATTAAATTAAATGCACGTTCAAACACATCACCTTGAAACACCATGATCTTTCTGTTTACCTGAAAGCTGGTCTTAACGTCAGACATGCTGCCCTTAACAAAAACATCTCTGGCTTCTTTCTTCAGTGGCTCTCCGCCCACATACAACGCGTGAACATCCGCAAGATTATTAATACTGCTAATATCAACCCACTCCCACGATCCAATCTGCAAACATTACAACACATTTACAATGTCACACCTAATAAAAAATTACTGTAATTAACTGATGTTAACTATTGTAAAAGCTAATTTACTTTTCCAATACTGACTTGATTAGGCTAAATCTTTATGTAGGAAACTAATACAGATACCTTGTCTACTGTGTGATGCTTTTAAAGGTGAAATGCATAATTGTTTGGATGTTAAAATACCCATAGACACCTATAAGTCAGACATGTGTAGGTTAACATGGGTTTGCACAAACCATTGGGCCCTCTGGACGACGCCCGAGTCGCTT